>CM047881.1:12891092-13417716 GCA_026212405.1 Petrea volubilis | reverse complement strand
ATCCAATTTTTTCATCTTCAGAGAAATGAAGTAATTTTTTCTCAATCATAATCCTCCAAAGCATTGGACCATCCATCGGTTTAAGAAGGATTGTGAAGATAGCCTTTTTCAACCTGTTCAATTTCAAGGATTACTTCATATTGATTGTGAATATTATTTTGCATGTCAAGAATATCTCTTGGAGAAAGGTTAAATCTATTAAGAATATCTTTCATATGATTAATATTTTCATAACATTCATTCTTTAAATTATGAAGACGATGAAGATATTCCTGTTCTTTCTCATCAGGAGATTGATAAAGATAGGAATTTTCCATCTGCAAAATTTTTAAATTGTGCATTTAGAAATTATTTTAGCAAGATATTTTTAGTACTAAAATAAACTTCATAATAGTACATTAAAAATTTCTTATCATGATATGAACGAGTTCTAGGACTATCCAGATAATGATTTTGAACTAAAGCAAGTTTTATGAGATTATACAATTTACTGGTATTCTTATGATCTTTAATCATAAATTTAAGACCAACTCTGGGCTGAATATCAACAAATCTGAAATTATCAGAATGAAAATAGAGTGCTTTATAAATCAAACTATCAAGATCAGATGTTGTGGAGAAACAACGATCAGGATTAAAACATAGACAACACTGAGAATTATTCATTAAAAAGCAATAAAACTTACAACCTGTTCAAGCAATACAAGTACGATTGATTTCTTTACGTAGAACACTCTTCAGGCTTTTAAACCAAGGGAGCATGTACATGAGGTAGGTTTTATCCTGGGCACTAAGTCTTTGGGCTCTAAGTCTTACTTTAGGAGCATCCTTATGTTGAAGGTAAAAACTTGTATTAAGGCAATGTTCAAAATGGGAAACCAACTTATCTATATGTCTAGATCTTTGGATCATATTAGAAATCCCATGATTCTTAATTTTGTGAAAATTAATTGGCTGGTTATAAAGATGGGCATAAGCATCTTGTTCACAAGAAAAGATGATTGCAACTCTGGGAATTCTAACTGTAGGAATGAGTCTTTCTCTGGGAGGCATTATCCTGTAAAAATTCTCTAGTTAGAAAATCAGGGAGACTATTATCTGTACCTTTCTTATATTTGATTATAAAATCAAAAGGGGCAAGATGAGATTGCCATCTAGCATACATAGCTTTACTAACATTATGTTTAAAATCTTTGTCAAACATAAACTTAGCAGACTGGCAATCAGTTAATACCAAAAAAGGTTTATTATACAAATCATCTTGAAATTTTAATACACATTTAACAATGGCTAAAACTTCTTTAGCAATAGTAGCATAATTCTTTTGGCTATTATTCCACTTACCAGAATAATATCTTATAAGTTGTTTAGACTTATCTGACGGATTAATTTGACTTAATATACCTCCATAACCAATCTCACTGGCATCTGTTTCAATTATTTTTTCCCAATTAGGATTTGCTAAATTTAAGCAAGGTAAATGACTGACCTTTCTCTTAATTAGTTGAACCGCTTGAGTATGAGCTAAACTCCAAGGTTTAGGAATTTTCTTAAGTCTGTCATACAGAATTGCTGTATCCTGGGCAAGATTTTTATAATAGGCTGATATGTAATTTAGACTTCCTAAAAATCTTTGCAATTGGGTTTTATCTTTAATTTCATCAGGAAATTTGGATGAAAATTCAATACTCCTATTTATAGGAATGATTTTACCTTTTTCAATATTATGTCCTAAAAATCTTATTTTAGTCTGAAAAAGTAACATTTTAGGTTTAGAAATTACTAAACCATTTTGCACAATGATTTTCTTAAAAATATCCAGATGTTTAAAATGATTTTCAATAGTATTTGAAAAGATTAAGATATCATCAATATACACAATGATAAAATTAGTATAAGGAGTAAAAATGTCATTCATAATTTTTTGAAATTCAGAAGGAGCATTTTTTAATCCAAAAGGCATTACTTTCCATTCAAATTGTCCAAAAGGGACATTAAAAGCAGTTTTATATTGATCTTTTTCAGCAATTTGAATTTGCCAATAACCTGATTTTAAATCGAATTTAGAAAAGATATTAGCATTATATAATCTGTCAAGTAAATATTTTTTATTAGGGATAGGATATCTTATCCATTTCAAAACTTTATTTAAAGGTTTGTAATTAATTACTAACCTAGGAACACCACGTTCTTTTTCTGCATGCTTATTAACATAAAAACATGTACAAGACCAAGGTGACTTAGATGGTTTAATTAATCTTTTATCTAACAAAGATTTAATCTCTGTTTTACAAAGTTCTAAAAATTCTTTATTCATTTGACAAGGTCGAGACTTAGTAGGTATATTATTTTCTGAAAAATTATCTTCATAAGGTAATTCAACAAGATGTTTTTTACGATTCCAAAAATCATTTGGATGTTCATTACAAATAGTTAAAGAAAAATGATTTTCAAGAAGTCTTATTTTGTCTTTTAATCTAGGATTTTGTAAATGATTCTCAATGGTAGAAATATTAATTTCTTGTTTAAGAAAATTAATATGATTTTGTTTTTGAGTTATCAGATCCTGAATTTCATTTAATAATCTCGTCTTAGGTTCAGTTATGAATTTGAATTTAATTTCTTTATTTTCAAAAGTACCTATAAAACCATTAGTATCAATTTGTTTTAAAGGGAAAAGTTTTTGAATAAAAGGGGTTCCAAGAATTACTTGGGTAGTCATATTTTTTATTAACAAAAAACTTGTAGGTATACAAGTATTATTTTGACAAATATAAGCTTTAGGAATTTTATAAGTAATATCTAATTTATGACCATTAACAGCTGTTAAATTATGGGTAGTTTTTTGAAAATACATAGTAGGAATTATTCCTTCTTGGATACAATTAAGATCAGCACCACTATCAATTAAAGCAGTAAGATTTTTTACAAATTTATTATCTATTAACAAGGTTATTTTTATGTACCATTTTTGGGAGGTAACAATATCCAAGGTTGCAAGAAAATTAGTTAATTCTGTTCCTTCTTCAGGAATGTCTTCTTCACTACTCACATTATGAGTATGTAATTTAGGGGAATCTATAGGTTGCTTTCCTTTTTCAAGATAAGTTAATCTCTGAGAAAAATTAGTATTTTCTTTTTTAAGCCTTTCAACTTCTAATTTTAAATTCTCAATTTCATTTTTTAAATCAGTAGGAGTAACGGGGTGTATGTTGTTATACTTAGTAGCCAACCTTTTATGAACTTCATTCATAGTGTAAGGAAGATTATTCCTTTGAATATTAGTATTTTTATCAATCTTATGACGAATACTAGGTTCACCAGTAATATGTTCTATTAAGAAAGATTTAATAGTAGGATCATTTGTATGGTTTAATAAATCAATTATAGAATTTGATTTAATCATATTTATCTCGAAATCTTTAAATTGTGAAATCAGTTGATATAGTTCATCATTAGGATTTTCACAAGGTTCACATTCACATTGACTTTCATTATTATCACTAGAAAAATCAGTTTGATTTTCTACAACATGTAGATTTTTATCAGTAATGTTTATACTTGAATTAGAATGTTCACTATCACTTATAAGTTCTGATTCAGAAACAAGTAAAATTTTGCATAATGAATCTTTAAGATCATCATCAATGTTTAAAGCATATATTTTTTGCTTAACTCTACAATCCTTAGCATAATGTCCTATTTTACCACATTTAAAACATGCATTATTATTCTGATATTGTTTTTTAGAAATTTTTTTAAATTTTTTCTTTTTATTTTGAGGTTGTGATTGAGGTAATTGTTGAGCATATTTTTGTTGCTTAAATCTTCTACTTTCACGTTTTTTACGTTTATAATCATAATAACCAACAGATTTATGCTTCTTCTTTTGCTTGTAGACTTTATCTACTTGAGGGTTTTTTAGAATATTCATGCCAAATTGATCACAAAAATCTCCTAATTGTTTTTTATGCAACATATTATGTTTTTTAACTTGTTGATTAAGTTTAATATCGTTACAAAGATTTAATCCTTCAGTTATGCAAGCACTTATGAGTTTACCATAAGTATAGTTTTCATAATTTATATGTAAATTATTTCCTCTTAAGGTTTTTTTTAACTTTTTCAGCAAAAAGAGGAGGAAGACCATCGAGAAATTTAGACTTCCAATGATCTGAATTACTTTCAGGTAATTGTAAAACTCTACTTAAGAAAACATCCTTATACCATCTAAAAGAGCTTAAGGTATTACAACGCATATTTTGTAATAAGGTTCTTATTGTATCAGAATTATCTGTCCATCTTCCAGTAAAATGTTCAAAAATATTGACAACAAGAGTATATACCGCATCTTCAACTTGAACATTATTTTCAATCTTAGTTTTATTTAATATGTCTTGTCTGAAATCTTGAGTAAGATAATTATCCCACCATCCTTTAAGTTGACCAGTAAAATCAGCAATTATCATGGATGCAATCGACTTATCAGTATTACCATTTGTTTTACAAACAGTACTATACATTAATATTCTATGAATTATGTTAGTTATTTGATTGATAGTATATCCATCAATATTCCATTCATAAATGTGGTTACCACTATAACTAGTTGTATTAACAAACTCTTGTTCTTCATAAAGAACATCTTGAGGGGTAGGTCTAGGATAGTAATAAAATCTTTGATTTGGTTTATCAGCATATTTATTAGAATATGACCTTCTACCATACTTACCAATTTTATTTGTTTCTTCTCTAATTACATTATGATAATCAGAATCAGGTTCTTCCAATTTTTCTACAAATTCAACATTATTTAAATGGAATTCTTTAAACTTTTCATTTAAAAGTTTTTCAAATTCAGTAACAGCAGCAAATTTGAAATTCTTAATTTCAGGGGGAGGTTGAATAGTTGGAACTAAAGAAGTACTAGATTCAGCTTTACTAGTTTCTGCCTTTTCCTGTTCTTTTTCAATTAAGACTTTATTTATTTTCTGAGTAATTCGATCAGTTTTTGAAAGAAGTTGATCAATTCTATTTATAGCCAAATTAATTTGTTCGCCCAAAATTATTAAATATAAATTTGAATAATTTTGTTGTTGAATTATTTTATTAAAAATTTGAGCATTACTTAATAAAGTCTTTTCTTCCATTAATTTTCCAAAAGCATTATAGTACCTACTTTGATTATCAGTTACAATTTCAAAAGTATCCTGTGGAGGGTAAATTCCTTTAATAATTTTATTTGGAGAGATTTGAAAATTTCTTTCTAGAACCGCAATTTTATGTTCTAAAGTTTCATTTATTTTATAAATAAACCACTGAACAAAAGGTATAATATCATTAATATCAGAAAGATGTTTATAATATTCTTCAGAAATTATTTGTAATTCTGTTTTATCAAAAGTTTTATAAAACCATTCTCGGAAATTATTCCAAATAGGAAGATTAAATTCATTTTTACATTTTTGACGTGCCAGGGATCCTGGACTTAAATCAATTTTGGTGTCAAACATGATAACCCATTTCACTTAAAGTCGGATCGATTTCATCGATTTTCTTAGTTGGTGAAACGAAATTATCAGAATCAATTTTCAAATTTTTATATGGATCATTTAAATAGATTGTTGAATCTAAAGATTTATCAGATCTAGCAGGACTATCACTATCATCATCTTTTTTAATTTCAGAAAGTCTTGAAGTTGAACTTCTTGAAGGATATTGTAAATGGTAAGGTTTTGGTGAAATAAAAGAGTATCTATATTTACTAGCTTCTCTGGTTATGTCAAAAGTATTTCTTGGTAAAGATAGTTGTCTTCTTGGCATAGTTATAAAAACATTACCTTCTTGAGTTTGTTGAATATTAGTTGGTTGATCAGAAATGTCATTTATGACAGGTGCAGCCTTTTCCATTATCCAATTTTTAGGAAAATTTATTTCATCCCATTTAATATTTCTTCTTGTTGTAATATTAGATTTACTAAAATTAGATTCTATAAGTATAGTTTCATTAGCCATTTTATCTTTTTGTTTACACTGGGGATTAAGTGTATGTAGTGTCTTATAATAAATTCTATAGCAAATACATATAACTTCTGATCCTGGAGCATAATTATATCCATGTGTTTTAACATTTAATGTTAAGGCATCTAATAAATTATTATCAGTTAAAGATAATTGTAGATTAGGAAAAACATTAAAATATACTGGACCATGTGCAAGACTACTCTCAATTATTCCCATTATGGATTGATCCCAATTAAGATTTCTTCCATCTCTTAAGACGGCTAAAAAACTTTCTGGCAAACCTTCTAAGGTTAAGGGTTTAAAAGCAATTTGAACTAATCCAATATGTAAGAATTTATATTTATTCTTATATCTTCCAATATCTCTTTCACTTAAAAGATGTAAGATCATTTCATCTTTATTCAAAGATATAGTTTCTTCAGTTGTTTTAACAACTTGTTTAAATGAAATTTTTCAAGAGTACCAATTCTATAAATTTCAGTTACTTCCATTTTAGGAATAGACCATTTATTTAATAAATCAAGATCTTTAGGTAAATCTACTTCATGACTTACACTGTTTTTAACAGTTTGTTTATCAGATCTAAATATATTCATGAGGAATAAAATATAATTAAGTGTGTGTCAAATATATTTTCACTAGATTCAATCAAATAATATGGCTCTGATACCATAACAGTAGGACCATTTCTTCTTGCTAAGTACCTTGTGTAAGAAATGGGATGTTTTATCGGGAATTACAGCTATAATTAATCCTGTCGTCATAACTTAAGGATCTGTTTACAAAAATTTTTCTAGACCTGTCTTTGGTATCCAGTCAAGCCAAACACAGCCCTAAACACCTTCCATGGCTCCAGGGGGCACAACAACGGTTCGACATACATACCAAGACTGTATCTAGAAATATCTTGACCTTAAGTATAAGACTGGAAAATTATACTTACCCTAACCCATAAGTATGGGTGCAAGAAGATTATGATAACAAATCACACCATTATCATGAACCAGCTTCCATAATATTTGACACACAACACACTTAGCAACACATTAATAAAGCTTAATTAAAGCTGAAAAAATAAAAGGGAGAGAAGAACTTACCAAACTTTACTGCCTTAAAACTTGAAACTTTATTTCTTCGATATTGAAATACAGCTTTACAAAGAGGAAAACAAGAAAAGAAACAAGGACGTACCAAAGAAAGAGGATACAAAACATAAAACTTAGGGGTGAAATTAAAGACTTTAAAATTATTATTATTATTATTATTATTATTGTTGTTGTTGTTGTTGTTGTTGTTGTTGTTGTTGTTCTTGTTATTATTATTATTATTAGCGTTATTATTATTATTGTTATTATTCTTATTGTTATTATTATTATTATTATTGTTGTTGTTGTTGTTGTTGTTGTTATTGTTGTTGTTGTTATTCTTATTAATATTAATATTAATATTATTATTATTATTATTATTGTTATTAGTGTTATTATTATTATTGTTGTTGTTGTTATTATTCTTATTCTTATTATTATTATTATTATTATTATTATTATTATTGTTATTATTATTATTATTACTATTATTATTATTATTGTTATTGTTGTTATTATTATTGTTATTGTTATTGTTATTGTTATTCTTGTTATTATTATTGTTATTATTGTTATTATTATTGTTATTGCTATTAATATTGTTATTCTTGTTATTATTATTGTTATTATTGTTATTATTATTATGGGGGGAAAGGACCTTAACCTTTATGTAAGTCATGGGATTTTTTATCGGGAATTATAAATATAACCAGACCTATCGTCATATCTCAAGGAAAATTTTATAAAAAATTTTTAGATCTGTCTTTGGTATCCAGTCAACACAAAACAGCCCCAAACGCCTTTCCATGGCTTCAGCGGGCAAAACCTTTGACATAACATACCAAGACTGTATCTAGAATTTCGAAACCTTGAATATAAGACTGGTCCGATTATACATACCCTAACCCATGAAAAGGTTGCAAAAAGATTATGTTACCATAAACACACCATTGTCATGATTTAGTTTCGACATTTTTTAACATACTAAGTACTTAACAATACATTATGAAAGCTTATTAAAGCAATAAATAATAGGAATGAGAACTTACCAAGAACTTTATCTTGATTAAGAAACTCTGAACTTTATTTCTTCGATATTAAAATACAACTTTACAAAAAGAAATACTAGGAAAGATACAAAGAGGTACCAAAGGAAAAGGATGAAAAACATAAAATTTTTAGTCGGATTTCTAGTAGTGGATACCTAACAACTAAACTAAGCTTCTTTTTATAGGAGCGGACACACAAAACAAACAAAAAAGAAAACAGTAAATTCAATAATTACACAAGTTGATTAAACCTAAAGTAACAATTTATTGTACCAACACAGCATCTTAAACAGTGAATGGCAGACAACTTTAAGTCTTGAGTGGACAGAAAAATCATGGAACAGTAGCAGCACTTATCTTCAGGAGTATGAATTTTTAATTCGTCAAAAAGAGAATAGTAGAATGGCCGACAAACTTATTCTTTGGACGGCAAATGATGTTTGACAAGGCATGTTAAGCATCTGTCAATAGGTACTTCAATTATGAATTGGAAACTGACGTCAAGGCTTACGTCTTTGATGAATTACAGTAATGGCTTCTTTCCTTGAGCTTTATCTAAAAGGGCAACCATAGTATCAATCTGAATTTCAGATTCGGCTGCATATGGGTCTTGAGATTCTCCTGCTAAAACTTCTTCTTTGGAGGAGGAGGACATGGATGAAAATTCTTCAGGATTAAAATCAAAGTCACAATTATCATTTATTTCTTGCTGGACTTGTGAGAGATATTCATTAATTATCTCTTTCTGTTCATCCTTAGTTATTGATTACATAAAGGTTAAGGTCCTTCCCCCCTATGGTATCAGAGCCATGTCATTTGATTGATTTAGTGGAGATATTTTTTAACATACGCCTTTTCTGCTTACTTGCAATGAATATTTTTAGAACTGATAAACAAACTGTTAAAAACAGTGTTAATCATGAGATAGATTTACCAGAAGACCTTGATTTGTTAAATAAATGGTCTATTCCTAAAATGAAAATAACTGAAATCTATAAAATAGGTGCACTTGATAAAATTTCATGGAAACAAATTGTTAAAACAACTGAAGAAACAATTTCTTTAAATAAGGATGAAATGATATTACATCTTTTAAGTGAAAGAGATGTAGGACGGTATACAAATTTAAATAAGTTTCTGCATATAGGACTTGTGCAAATAGCATTTAAACCTTTAACTTTGGAAGGTTTACCTGAAAGTTTCTTAGCTGTCTTAAGAGATGGTAGAAATCTTAATTGGGATCAATCTATAATGGGAATTATAGAAAGTAGCCTGGCTCATGGCCCAGTTTATTTTAATGTTTTCCCTAATTTACAATTATCCTTAACAGATAATAATTTGTTAGATGCTTTAACTTTGAATGTTAAAACTCATGGGTATAATTATGCTCAAGGATCAGAGGTAATCTGTATATGTTACAGAATTTATTATAAAACTTTACATACGCTTAATCCCCAATGTAAACAAAAAGATAAATTAGCTAATGAAACAATTGTCATTGAATCTAATTTTAGTAAATCTAATATTACTACAAGAAGAGCCATTAAATGGGATGAAATTAATTTTCCTGAAAATTGGATAATGGAAAAAGCTGCACCGGTTATAAATAATATTTCTGACCAACCAACTAATATTCAACAAACTCAAGAAGGTAATGTTTTTATAACTATGCCAAAAAGACAACTTTCTTTACCCAGAAATACTTTTGATACACTAAGAGAATCTAGTAAATCTAGATATTCTTTTATTTCACCAAAACCCTATCATTTACAATATCCATCCAGAAGTTCAACTTCAAGAATTTCTGAAATAAAAAAGGATGATGATAGTAGTAGTCCTGCTAGATCTGAAAAATCTATGGATTCAACAATTTATTTAAATAATCCATATAAGAATTTGAAAATTGATTCAGATAATTTCGTTTCACCAACTAAGAAAATCGATGAAATCGATCCAACATTAAGTGAGATGGGATATCATGTTTAAAAGTTTCCTAATGAATTACACCAAAATTAATTTTAGTCCAGGATCACTGGCAAGAAAAAAATGTAAAGATGAATTTAATCTTCCTGTCTGGAATAATTTCCGAGAATGGTTTTATAAAACTTTTGATAAAACCGAATTAATGATAATCTCTAAAGAATATTATAAACATCTTTCTGATATCAATGAAATAATTCCTTTTGTTCAATGGTTCATTTATAAAATAAATGAAACCTTAGAATTTAAAATTGCTGTTTTAGAAAGAAATTTTCAAATATCCCCTAATAAAATAATTACAGGAATTTATCCACCTCAGGATGCTTTTGAAATAATCACTGATAATCAACGTCGTTATTATAATGCTTTTTCAAAAATAATGGAAGAAAAAACTATATTGAGTAATGCTCAAATTTTCAATAAGTTAATTAAAATCTAAATATAGGAATGAAAATCCTATAAGTATTTCTGATTTAATAAAAGAAATTGAATATTTAAAATTAGAAATTAAAAATCTTAAAAATACAAATAATATATTTGATCATAGAATAAAAACCTTAGAAAAAGGAAAACATTTGGCTTTTTCTACTCATACTGGTATGTAAAAATTACCCTTTTAATCGATAATCAATTTGTTAAAAATCTTACTGCTTTAATTGATAGTGGTGCAGACCTTAATTGTATTCAAGAAGGGATAATCCCTACCAGGTATTTTCAAAAAACTACGCATAATTTAACTGCTGTTAATGGTAATAAGTTAGACATAAGCTATAAGCTTCCTAAAGCTTATATTTGTCAACATAAAGTTTGTGTACCTACAAGTTTTTTATTGATGAAAAATATGACTACCCAAGTAATTCTTGGTACTCCATTTATTCAAAAACTTTTCCCTTTAAAAAATATAGATACTAATGGTTTTATTGGTACTTTTGAAAATAAAGATATTCAGTTTAATTTTATAACTGAACCTAGAACAAGACTATTAAATGAAATACAGGATTTAATAAGTCAAAAACATAATCAAATTAATTTTTTAAAAGATGAGATAAGTACTGCTAATTTGAATACATATTTAAAAAATCCTAAATTACAAGAAAAAATCAAATATTTAGAACAGAATTTTTCTCTAAATATATGTAATGATCATCCTAATGCTTTTTGGGATCGTAAAAAACATATCGTTTCTTTACCCTATGAAGATAATTTTTCAGAAAATAATATTCCTACTAAATCTAGACCTTGTCAAATGAATAAAGAATATTTAGAACTTTGTAAAACAGAGGTTAAATCTTTATTTAGAATATCGTTCTTAGTTTTATTATTTACGATATGAGGAGGTACCAAAGGAGTAGGATACAAAACATAAAACTTAAGAAGGGGTGAGGAGATCGGATGGATTCATCCTAAAACTAAGTCTCCTTTTATAGGAGGTAGCACACAAAACAGACAAAATAAAAACAGGAAATTAAATAATTACAAAAGTTGATTAAACTAAAAGTAAACACATTATTGTACGAGAGCATCTGAGCACAGTAGTTAAAGGCGCACTTATTGTCCTTTGCTTTCTTGGATGGCAGACAGAAATTATCAATCTTTATTCTGATCGTCCTTGCACTTATCTTCAGAAAAACGAATATTGAATTCGTCAAAAAGGCAACAGTTGAATGGCCGACAAATTTATACCTTGGGCGGCTGATTATGTTGTCAAGTCAGTTTGAGCATCTTCAAACAGGAACTCCAATTATGGATTGGAATTATTGGCTGCTGACGTCATGGATTACATCAATGGCTTCTTTCCTTGTGCTTTGTCAATTAAAGCCACCATAGCATCAATATTTATTTCAGATTCATCTGCATACGGATCTTGGGATTCTCCTGCTAGCACTTCCTCTTTAGAGGATGATGACATGGAAGCCAAATCTTCTGTATCTAGATCATAATCTAGTTTTTCCTTTAACTCCTTTTGAACTTGGGAGAGATACTCACTGGCAATTTCTTTTTGTTCTTCCCTTGTTAAAGGACCTGATTTCTTCAAGCTATATTCTTTAAGAATTTCTTGTAAAGTAACTGGACCACATTTATTGGCTTGTTTCTGATATTCATGGATCTTCATTTTAATGAGATTTATTGTTTCCTGGCCATGTAAGGCATGAGTTTTTGGATCAAGCAATAACGTCTTTTTCCAAAAAGAAGTGAAATAAATCCTATTAAGGCAAGGTAAATTCTGAGAGGTATTACCAATTTCAGGTTCCCAACGCCAATTTGAATTTGCCAATATCCTGATTTTAAATCAAATTTAGAAAATATATTAGCATTATATAAGCGATCAAGTAAATCTTTTTTATTAGGAATTGGATATCTTAACCATTTCAAAACTTTATTTAAAGGTTTGTAGTTTATTACTAATCTAGGAACACCACGTTCTTGTTCAGCATGTTTATTAACATAAAAACCTGTACAAGACCAAGGTGACTTAGAGGGTTTAATTAATCCTTTATTTAATAAAGATATTCAGTTTAATTTTATAACTGAACCTAGAACAAGACTATTAAATGAAATACAGGATTTAATAAGTCAAAAACATAATCAAATTAATTTTTTAAAAGATGAGATAAGTACTGCTAATTTAAATACATATTTAAAAAATCCTAAATTACAAGAAATACTACTCCATATACTATGGATGAAGTACATCAAAGATTAAAATCTAAATATAGGAATGAAAATCCTATAAGTATTTTTGATTTAATAAAAGAAATTGAATATTTAAAATTAGAAATTAAAAATCTTAAAAATACAAATAATATATTTGATCATAGAATAAAAACCTTAGAAAAAGGAAAACATTTGGCTTTTTCTACTCATACTGAGAGTGAAGAAGACATTCCTGCAGATACTAATGAAGTAACTAATTTTTTAGCTACTCTTGATATAGTAACTTCTCAAAAATGGTATGTAAAAATTACCCTTTTAATCGATAATCAATTTGTTAAAAATCTTACTGCTTTAATTGATAGTGGTGCAGACCTTAATTGTATTCAAGAAGGGATAATCCCTACCAGGTATTTTCAAAAAACTACGCATAATTTAACTGCTGTTAATGGTAATAAGTTAGACATAAGCTATAAGCTTCCTAAAGCTTATATTTGTCAACATAAAGTTTGTATACCTACAAGTTTTTTATTGATGAAAAATATGACTACCCAAGTAATTCTTGGTACTCCATTTATTCAAAAACTTTTCCCTTTAAAAAATATAGATACTAATGGTTTTATTGGTACTTTTGAGAATAAAGAATATTTAGAACTTTATTATTATTATTATTATTATTGTTATTATTGTTATTATTATTATTATTATTATTGTTATTGCTATTAATATTGTTATTCTTGTTATTATTCTTGTTATTATTGTTATTATTATTATTAGTGTTAGTAATATTATTGTTGTTGTTGTTGTTATTATTATTATTGTTATTGTTATTATTGTTATTGTTGTTATTGTTATTATCATTATTGTTATTGTTATTGTTATTATTATTATTATTATTATTGTTATTGTTATCGTTATTCTTATTATTGCTATTGTTATTGTTATTATTCTTATTATTATTAGTGTTATTATTTTTATTGTTATTATTATTATTATTGTTATTGTATTATTATTATTATTGTTGTTGTTATTATTGTTATTGTTATTATTGTCATTATTATTGTTATTATTGTTATTGTTATTGTTATTGTTATTATTATTATTGTTGTTGTTGTTATTATTATTGTTATTTTTGTTATTATTATTAAATTTATTATTGTTATTGTTATTGTTGTTATTATTATTGTTATTATTGCAAGATAGCTAAGGCATAATTTGAAAAATAAGCCTTGAAAAATTTTAACAATCGAGGGTAATAACGTAAATTGATTTTTAATATTGATTCAATCTTATTCAATCTTGGATACCAAACCACTCTCTACATAATACGTACGATCATCTTATTCAGTTAATCATGGCTACCAAACAACCAATCTAATTGGCTTGAATCTCGGCTAATCTTGAGCCAATACATAAGTTCCGATTAACGAATCTCGCGAAGCAAACGAATCTCGGCTAATATTATAGTAGTGTTCAATATATCTATATATATATATATACTTGAAATGGAATTGACGACATACAATTGAGGGAATTCGAAGTATATCTAGTACTACGAATTAGTACTATTAGATATATTGTGCTAATTTAAATATTATATGGTTATATAGGTAACAAGATCAAGAAGGACTTGTTGTGGTTATGAAAACTAGATACAAACAACTATGAAGCCTAATGTAATGCAAACAACTATTGTTCTTGAAAACATAACTCAACTAAACATATAATTAAGAGGTTTCTGTAATTTTGAAATTAACGATTAAAATTCTACACTTCTAAATAAACATATAACTCAAACATATAACGATTAAACTTCTAAACAAACCAAAAGGCGGTTTCTGTAATTTTGAAATTAAGAGGGAATATGTGTGTGATTAAAATTAGTAATGAGGGATGTCAATGTAAATCTCTAGCCCCTATTTTACGTCATTCACGGGACCCAAGAACCTATGTCTCTGGGGTAGTTTACTTAGTCACCTAGGGAATATCCTCCTTGGAGGCCCTCTGCTAGCTTGAACCCTCTCCCACGGTTTGATGATTTCCATTTTTGAGTAACGCCACAATTAGGCTTTTTCTTAGTGTGTGTGTGGGGGAGGGGGTGCATGGATTGTTTGGGTGCTCTTGTCACCTTTGGATGGCCAATGAGGCTATCAAAGCTTCTTGAGCAGCTATGAGAATCTCTTCACCTACACAGAAAGCAAATAAAGATATGCATTGAAAAAGAAGAGGGGAAGTGGAATTAGTTTGAGAAGTTAGGATGCTCAAGGGAGGCTATCGAGGAAACACCTCACACCAAGGCACTCATTAGAATTGGGCTCCTTACTCACTCGAGACAACCTATTTGCCTGAAGCACCACCTAGTCAGTGAGATAGCAAGCACACATACGACCTTGGAAAGCTAAGTCCATTGCACAACCCGCGTCTACTGAAAGCTCATTAGCCACATACCCTTAGTTCAAATTTGTTATAGGCTACCAATTCGACGACATGCCAAGTCTGCAATGATCCTCCACGAAAGCGAACTTCCTTTTCCTATCGCTGTTGTGGAAAGAGGAAAGGTTATCAAGGATCTTCATAGTCCAACTCTTTGCTAAAAACAATTGGAATCCCGGGTCCTTCTCATTTGATCAGAACCTCATGGACTTGTTAACTCAGATGAATTCAAGAAAGTTCACTGTGGAAGTGATGCAGGACACTCATAGGGATAGGAAGAAAACGTAGGAAAACAGCGTTTTCTTGGGCACTAGTGTGACATATTAAGAAAGAAACATGTAGGGATTGAAAGAGTGTGTTGAAACCCAATAGAGAGAAATCTCCAAAATAAGTTGATTAATATCCAAAATGATTTAAAATACAATCTTATGGGGGGTATATATAGGCACAAAACCCTAATTGAAAAATAACCTAAATACCGTTACTTGAACAACTTGACAACATCTTACTAGGCTACAACTTGACCACAACTTTCTAGACGACAACTTGAAAACAACTAGATCACTTGATGATTTCTTAAACACTAAGAAAACTTAATCACTAAGAAAAGAAAGAAAACAATTTCAAAACTAAAAATAAATATCTAGAATAAAGGGCAATATTTTATGTTTCATGCTTCTGCATCAATCTCCCCATGTTGGAAAGAGCTCGGCTCCGATGAGAAAGTCTGAAGGTACTCTGAATAAGATTTTGGATCTATTTGTTTGAACTCGTCCTCGGAAATCCATGTACTCTCTATACTTGGCTTTCCTAGCCACTTCACTAATAATCTTCGATACATATTTCCCCTTCTAGAGTTAACTTCCTTGATATCCAATATATCGTCAACAACCTCCAGTGGTTTCTTAGGTAATTGGTCAACATTTGTTTTTACTACTTCGTCTACCCCTTCAAAGTCATTGTACTCGAACAAATCAGCGACATTGAATATTGGGCTAATTTGTAAGTTGTCCGGTACGTAGTTTGATGATGTATGCATTGGAACTAATCTTCTTTAACACCTTACATGAGCCAAATTTCTTAGCCTTTAGCTTATGATATGTGCCCTTAGGAAACCTTTCTTTTCTCAAGTGTGCTATGACTAAGTCTCCTTCACTGAATTCTTTAAAACGTTGATGTTGATTTGCAGATTCAGCATATATCTTATTATTAGCCTTGATTGCAGCACGATCCTCCTCGTAGATTTGCTTTACATGGTTTATGAAGGTATCACCATATTCACTTATTCAAACATTTGGAGGTAATGAAACTAGATCCAACATATGTTGCGGCTTGTAGCCATAAGCAACTTCAAAAAGAGTTCTTTTAATGGTCTTGTTAAGTGAATTGTTATAAGCAAATTCTGCTTGAGGCAAAATCTCATCCCATGTCTTCACATCATCCCCAACTAGACAACGCAACATATTGCCCAAACTCCTATTGGTGACCTTCGTTTGTCCATCTGTTTGTGGATGGCAAGTACTAGAATACTTCAGTTTTGTGCCTAATATCTTCCAAAGAGTTCTCCAAAAATGTCCCATTAACTTGACATCTCTATAAGAGACTATAGAGGACGAAACTCCATGTAAACGAACTACTTCTTTAAAGAACAAGCGTGCTATTTGTGATGCATCTGCAGTCTTAGAACATGTTATAAAATGAGCCATCTTTGAGAATTGATCCACAACCACAAACATTGAGTCATATCCCTTATTAGTTCGTGGTAATCCCAACACAAAATCCATACTAATGTGATTCCATGGTGCATCTGCTTCCGGAAGAAGAGTGTATAATCCAGTACTTTGGCTATAACCCTTTCCGAGCTGGCATTCTCGACATCTTTTCACAACTCTTTCAACATCCCGATACATCTTAGGGCAAAAATAACGAGAAGTCACAATTTCCAAAGTCTTATCCCTACCAAAATGACCCCTAAGACCTCCACCATATAGTTCCAACACAATTTGTTCGCGTAGAGAGCCCTCTGGAATGCATAATTGCATACCTTTGAAAAGATAACCATCATGTATGTTATATGGAGATTTCTCATTGCTATCGCTATCTTTTAACCCTTCAATCACGTGACCGAATTAAGGGTTCTCCTTATATTGATTCTTCAACTCCTCGAACCCCACTACTTGAGCTCTCATACTTGTCAGCAACATTTCTCGTCTGCTTAATGCATCAACAACAATATTTGATTTTCCAGACTTGTGCTTTAATGAAAAAGTTAACCTTCGAATATATGAGCTCCATTTGACGTGTCTGTCACTCAACTTCTTTTGTGAATTTAAGTATTTCAATGCTTGGTGATCAGAGTACACAACAAATTCACGAAAAAGTAAATAATGTTTCCAATGCTGCAAGGCTTGAACTAAAGCATAGAACTCTAGATCATAAGTAGAGTACCTTCTCTTAGCTTCAGATAGCTTTTTGCTGAAAAATGCTACTGGCCTGCCCTCTTCACTTAAAACTCCTACAATGCCAATATGTGAGGCATCACATTCCACAATGAATACCTTTTTAAGTCAAGTAATGAGAGGACTGGAGCACTTGTCATTGATGTTTTGATTTGTTGAAAACCGCTTTCTGCTGACTTTGTCCATGTAAAAGTGGATTTCTCTAGGAACTCAGTAATAGGTGTCATGATAGTACTAAAATTTTTGATAAACCTTCGATAGAAAGAGGCTAAACCATGAAAGCTACGAACTTCTCCAATAGTTTTAGGGGTTGGCCACTCAACAACTGCTTTTATTTTGTCCGGGTCTGGTTCTAGGCCATTAGCAGAAACAATGAAACTTTCTCATAAAAGAAGGAGCATTTCTTGAGATTAGTATATAGTTTTTCCTTTTGAAGAACTTCAAGAACTTTCCTTAGATGTATTAAATGCTCCTCTTTAGATGGACTATAAAGCAAAATATCATCGAAATACACGACAATAAACAACCCCAAGAATGGTCTAAGTACCTCAGTCATAGCTCTCATAAATGTACTTGGAGTGTTTGATAGCCCAAAAGGCATTACTAGCCATTCATATAAGCCATCAGGAGTCTTGAAAGTAGTCTTCCATTCATCCCCATCTCGCATGCGAATTTGATCGTAGCCACTTCGCAAGTCCACCTTAGAAAAGTAGTTTGAACCAGCTAACATATCCAACATATCATCTAGCCTTGGAATAATAAACCTATACCTCACTGTGATCCTATTAATAGCACGACTATCCACACACATTCACCACGAACCATCCTTTTTTGGTGTCAATAATGCTGGCACGGCACATGGACTCTTAGTTTCTCGAACTAGACCTTTAGTTATCAGGTCCTCCACTTGCCTTCTCATCTCGTCTCGTCTCGTTGCAATGGAGGCATTCTATATGTTGGGAGATTATGCAAAGGTGCTCCAGGCACTAAGTCGATTGCATGTTGAACATTTCTTACTGGAGGTAACCCTTCTAGCAACTCTACAGGAATTACTTCCTAAAATAAGTATGCAAGTATCGGATACCACTCGAAAAAAAATAAGCACTCAGCAAGACCGTTGAGTGAGCCCTACTCGTATAGGAAGATCCTAGCGAGTGGGTTGTCACAGGTATTTTATTAAAATATATTGGACCGAAACGTGCAACGGTAAATATTTTTATTGCAAATATATAATAATACAGAAATTTACTACAACATAGTGAAATCATAGCTGTAAAAAGTTGTTATATAAGTGAAAATAATAACTTTAGCTAAATAAAAGCTTTGTAATGCCCTCCCGGTGCCTTCCTCCTGATGGGTTAGAATGTTTTTGCCTAAAAAAAAAGTGTTCACAACACATGTCAGCACAACGGTTGAGTAGAAATTTCGCTTAATCACACAAGGTGCTCGTGTGTATCATATGTGCACATAGTCATAATATCTCACATAATGTTTCACATAACATTACCTTTTGAGTCACTTATTAGTGACTCCCTTATGTCTCCCACAGTACAATATTCCAACCGTTCACATCATTAATCCCCATATTCCATCTGTCCACATCGATTCCATCCGTTCACATCGGTGGCCATATCTCGAGATTATGCCAATTCCCTACAACCAATACCAATACATGGAACACTCCGTCCATGCAAGATTGGATGGATGGCAAGAACTGTTTTAAGACCGGCAAGCCCATTGCTGCCCGGCCGAACTCAGCCTCATCCACATCGAAAACACATTTGGGCCCGGCATGCACAAATAAAGAGTTCCACATATTGTCACATAAAGAACATAGTTCCATACTTATGACTTTATATATAAAAGCATACAAATAGCATATTTTGGAATAATAAACATACATGAACATAAGATATGAATATAACTAGAAATATAATTTCTAATAACTTGAAGTAGCATAATGAAGCATAATATCATGATAGTAAAATGTATAAACTAGCACTAGAAAGTAACTTATGTAATTAAGGAAATTCCTACCTTCAAATGTTTTAAGGGAAAAAAAGGGTATATAAACGGCTATATGGAAGGATAATAGGTATATTTGTATGTAAAAACAAGTGTTTATATATATACATATGTGGGTGGAAGATATTTTATAAATATGGAGTATTTTGGGTGTTGAGAGTAGAGTGAGTGAGGGGGTGTGTTTATAGGCGGGATTTTGTGTTGTGTGTGTGATGGAAATGAAGATCACCCCCCTCCTATTTATAGTTGTTAGCCAAGAAATAAGATTATTTTATTAGGTTTTATCTTGCCAATTAATGTGATCTTCCAACTAAGCTTATCATTAATTATGTTCACACCTAATTGTGGTTGTAAGTTACACAAGTGTTACCCTAAATAATATGAGTTGTACCTAAATTATATTCCGTGTTAGCCTAAAATGATGATTCAAGCCCTAAACTCATTAGAATGCTCCAAGTATAAGATTTGCTAGATTCACCAAATAAATGTAGGAAGATATTTTAATAAAATATTAACACAAAATCAAATAAAATCTGATTTTTATTGTCTTAATCATATAAAATCTGAAATCATATCATTATTTCATTAAAAATTCGAATTTGTATTTATTTATTTTTGTAAAAATCAAAAATTAGGGTTTTCGGGCATAAAATCCGAAAATTCATAATTAATTTAGAAAAATTTCAAAATTATGAAATTTAATATTTATAAATCTGAAATTATATGTATATTTCCCAGAAATTAAAAATGTTTTAGTTATATTTTCGAAAATTGAAATAGAATTTCGAAAATTGTGTTAGAATGTCAAATTCGTCTAAAATTTGGAAAATCATGTAATTTATTCAAAATTGCATCTTCTCCATGCATAAAAGTCTATAATACTTATTTATATTATTTTTGAAAAGTCATAATATTTAACAGATGAATTTCCATGAGCGGGAATCGAAATATAAAAATTAACACTTTACCGTTCAAATTGTAAGTTAATTTCAAAAGCAGATTAAAATTTGAAAACAACAAGTAATAATAACATTTCCAAGAAGCAAAAGATTTTAAATCAATTATTTAAATATTAAGGATTACCGGGGTCGTCACACTGAAGGTGCATTTTTTAAACCAAAAGGCATTACATTCCAATCATATTGTCCTATAGGAACATTAAAAGCAGTTTTATATCTATCTTTTTCATGAATTTGAATTTGCCAATAACCAGATTTTAAATCAAATTTAGAAAATATGTTAGCATTATATAACCTATCAAGTAAATCTTTTTTATTAGGGATTGGATACCGTATCCATTTTAAAACTTTATTTAAAGGTTTGTAATTTATTACAAGTCTAGGAACACCTCTTTCTTTTTCAGCATGTTTATTAACATAAAATCCAGTACTTGACCAGGGTGATTTAGACTGTCTAATTAATTTTTTATCAAGTAAAAAAGAAATTTCTTTCTTACATAATTCTAAGTATTCTCTACTCATTTGACAAGGACGAGATTTTGTAGGAATATTTATTTCCTTAAAATCATCTTCATAAGGAAGAGCAACAATATGTTTTTTACGATTCCAAAAAGCATTAGGGTGATCATTACATATCTATAAAGAAAAATTATTTTCCAAGAGTTTAATTTTTTCTTGTAATTTAGGATTATCTAATTTTTCTTCTAAAGTATTTAAATTTATTTCTTGTTTAAGAAAATTAATTTGATTATGTTTAGCACTTATAAGATCTTGAATTTCATTTAAAATTCTAGAATAAGGTTCAGTTATAAAATTAAACTGAATTTCTTGATTTTCAAAGGTTCCAATAAAACCATTAGAATTAATATGTTTCAAAGGAAATAATTTTTGAATAAAAGGGGTACCAAGAATTATTTGGTTTGTCGTGTTCTTTACTAATAAGAAACTAGTAGGGATGCAAACTTTATTTTGGCAGATAAATGCTTTAGGGAGTTTATATTTTATGTCTAATTTTTTACCATCAACAGAACTTAGATTATGAGTGGTTTTATGAAAATACCTGGTAGGGATTATTTCTTCTTGAATGCAATTTATATCTGCCCCACTATCAATAAGGGCAGTCAAATTTTTAATAAATCTATTATCAATTAGCAATGTGATTTTCACATACCATTTTTGTGAAATTACAATGTCAAGAGTGGCTAAGAAATTATCATATTCAGTCTTATCTGATCCTATTTGAGAGTTATCTTCATCCTGGTATTGATTAATAACATTTTTACCTTTTTCTAAAATAGAAAGTCAGTTATTAAAAGAATTATTTTCTTGTTTTAAAGATATAATTCCTTCCTGTAAAGAAGCAATTTCTTTAACCAAATCAGAAATAGTAGTAGGATTTTCATTTTTATATTTATCTTTTATCATTTGTCTTACTACATCCATGGTATAAGGGGCTGTATTTCTATGAATTTTATTAGGTTTATAACTAGGTTCTTGATTACTAGTTTCACCTGTAATATGATCAACAAGAAAAGATTTTATACTAGGATCTTTAGAATGTTTTAAAAGATCTAGTATAGAATTAGATTTTATCATATTTATTTCAAAATCGTTAAATTGAGATATTAATTGGTAAAATTCATCACTATCTTGGTTTTGTTTGAAACAAGGTTCACCATTTTGACATGGTTGACACTTTTGTTGATTATCAGAAGTAGGAGAATAATCTTCATCTTCTAAAACTTTCATTTGATCAGAATTAGTAGAAATATTAGGTGAACTGTCACTTTCATTTTTGAGCTCAGAATCAGAATTTAATAAGATTTTACAAAGAGAATCTTTTAAATCTTCATAAATATTTAAAGCATGAATTTTTTGTTTAACTTTACAATCTTTAGCATAGTGTCCAATTTTTCCACATTTAAAACAAGCATTTAATGCCTTATATTGCGATTTCTTAGACTTATAATATTTCCTAGGTTGATTTTTATGTTGTAAGAATTCGTGTCTTTGGAGACGACGTTTTTCCCTTTTATGTTTTTTATATTCTTTATAAATAGGGACTTATATTTCTTTTTATGTGATTTATGAGGTTTATCTACTTGAGGATTTTTAATGGTAGCCATACCAAATTGGTCACAAAAATCTCCTAATTGTTTTTTATGTTGTAAATTATGTTTTTGAACTTGTTGATTTAATTTAATTTCATTACATAGATTTAAGCATTCATTAATACAGGCACCAATTAGTTTGCCATAAGTATAATCATCATAATTGATTTGTAAATTATCTTGTCGAAGAGTTTTTCTTACTCTTTCTTCAAATAAAGGAGGTAAACTGTAAGGACCCGATCTTTCACTCATACGTTCTATTATATATGCTTAAATGTATGTGACTTACGTGACTTGCATGTTATATACATCATTTACGAAACAATATTGTTTTGCAAAATGTGCTCGTTTTATTTACAACATGCATCGATATAGGATTATTTTCTCATCGATGGTTAACCATCCTTCCATGCATAAAAATTCAAGAAAAATATAGTATGTATATATATATACTTAAACACGTTTATATATATATATAGATGTACACACATTAGATTAGGAATTTTCTCTATAATTCTTATAAATGTCATTTCATTAAAAATGTGTAACTTTCATAAAATAATCTTGAGAATAATTATTTAAATTTCTAAGACATAAAACAATATATATATGTATATATAGATATATATTTATTTTTTGTATTTATATTTTAGGAAAAGCCCTAAAGGATGCATAAATTGCATTTGTCTCCCCTAAAGACCATTTTCTTCCATACTTTCAATAAAATACCCAAAATATAGGAAATAACTCATAATTTCAGAAAATTAAAGGGGGGAGGACGTTTTTCAGCTTATATATGTGCCCAAATTCAATACTTGGTGGATATTAATCCTTAGGTCTCCATCTTACACCAATCACTATCCATGTACACTTGTATAGCCACTTGTATATACTTCTCTAGAATTGTACATACATGTATGGTCAAGGATTACTTAGACTACCACTAAGCACTTATAGACCACCACTAAGCACCCTTAGACCTCTTAGTTGGGTATTGAGTTGGAAAGAAGGTATCATTAGATTAAGACTTAATCCTATTTTAATCCTATATCTTCCATTTATTCTAACATTAGTATAAGTAACTAAATGTGCAAGAAAATAAAACACCACACCCTCATTCACCTAAACAGCCGGCCAAACACACTCCCATATCTCCGTCTTTTTGGTTCATTTTACCCCACAAACTCACCTTTTCTCCTTCTTGCACTACTTTATTTCAAAACCTAGAAAGAAAAGAAGAAACCCTTTAGAAGAAGGTAGTGATTTCTCTTGATACATGAGCTAGTTTTCTTATAGTGTTAGCATATTATTCTCCTATTAGGACATAGGATGTAACCACAAGTTGGTTACCATCTCTGTCCGAAAGGATTTCACGATAATTTAGCTAAACGCATGTTGTATGCTCATGAACAATTGCGCTGGAAAATTGAACGTTTCTGTTGGATCTATGTTGCTAAAAATTAGATTTCATGCTTGTTTAAGGTTTTTCTATGTGTTTAGGGCTTGATTTATGTGTTAAAAGTCGAAAATTCAGTGTTTAAAGCTGAAAATTATAGTTGTTTTCAAAACTGGAAATTCTATTTTCAAAACTAGAATTACTGTTCAAAGCCGAAAAATCCGATTTTCAAGGCTGAAAATTCGAATTTTACAAAGCTGAAACCGTATTTTACAAAGCTGGAAATTGCAGCATGTAATCTCAGTATATTACAAGCTGAAATTTCCAAATTTTGCAAGCCGGAAATCTGCTGTTGCAGTCTGTCGAGTTATGGTTTCTATGCTGGAAATTTGGTGATTTATGCTGAAATTATGCAATAGTATGCTGAAAAACAGTTTATATTGTGTGAAAATTGTGTGATTAAGGGCCCAAAGTGTTAGGGGTGGATGGGGCTGAGTTCGGCCGGGCGGCAATGGGCTTGCCGGTCTTAAACGTTCTCGCCATCCATCGTTGCCTAATCCCACCTTGCATGGACGGAGTGTTCCATGTACTGAAGTGGGTCATAGGAAATTCGGTATATGCCCGGGATATGACCACTGGAGTGTTTGGTTGGGTGGGAGTAATGGTTGGAATTGAATTACGGCACGGCGAGATAAGGTAGCCGCCCGTCGAGGCGGAAAACGGTAGAAAAGTGTGCAATTTATGATTCTTATTATCTGAAATTTTGCATGTTTTATGTTGACACAAAAACGTGAAAATATGTATGTTCAAGTCACACACGCGCACCTTATGTGTTAAGTGAAATTACTACTCAACATGATTGTTGACGTTGTTAAATATCTAATGTTTTAGCTGGACATGAGCATGAGGTTATCAACGAGGAGGATAGCGAAAGGCGATTTGAAGCTTTTGGCTAAAAGAAGTCTTAGACGAGTTTTTGTAGTCATGTTATGTATTTAGGACTATTATCATGTAATTGGTGTTTTGCTATGTTTAATAAATGACTTCTACAAAAATTTTCAGCTTACTATATTACAAGTATTTGTAGCATTTCTCTATAACTAGCCAAGGGTTTCGGGTCGTCACAAGTGGTATCAGAGCACTAGGTTTTGGGATATACAAATTTTTGAATTATGAATTGTTTAACTTTTGAACTTGTGTGTAGGAATGGCCTATTCGGGAGAATCGTCTACTCGTAGGTCAAGGTACCCGTGTGGAGCTTCTCGAATTTCCTCAGTCCGTTTTCACCCATCCCAAGTGGACGAGCTTTTGGTAGAGCTAAGGTTACTTGAAGAGAAGCATGAGAAGTTGCAAGAGGAATTGTATCACACGCGCCTTAGTCTAGAAGGCGCGGAAAACCACATATACCAGATCCATCAACACTACCAAAGCACTCTTGGGTTTGTGTACATCATGGTTAGGAATCTCCTAGGAATTATTGAGGAGAATTTGTTGCCGAAACCAAACCCGGATGTAGTAAACATAAACTCCGGGGATGGTAGTAGACTTGCTCCGTATGATCTCGACTAGGATAGATGGTTAACTTTTGGAAGATGGTTTAGCCTTTGGAAGGCTTAGAAAGCACCATAGTATTTTGGCTAGTAGATTGTATAGTCGGTGCTTGTATTTTGCGTTTGCTTACTATGTTTTTTTTATGTATGCACTTAACTTCCTCCTCATGTACATATGTTAACCTTATATATATGTGAAATAAAAGGAGTATATTCATATTACTAAGATAGCTCTCTTATGTTGTAGATGGCAACTAGACGAACACGTGCAAATAATGGAACCTCGGGAACACGCGCAAATAATGGAAACTCGGACGAACAACTTACGGCGATAGTAGAAAGAATCACCACTATTCTCGAGAATCAAAACAATAATAATAATCATGTGGAGACCACCAATGATGCCATTGCCAATTTCCTTAAGTTGGGACCTCCGAGTTTTAAAGGAGAACCGGACGATGTTAAGGCCACCAATTGGTTGGAGGCCATAGAAAAGGTTTTTGAAGTCGTGTCGTGTGGAGAAGAGAAAAAAGTTATTTTAGCCACTTTTAGACTGGAAGAGGATGCGAGACACTGGTGGAAGCGTGTTAGTCAAAAGTGGGAAGAAACGAGGGTTCCGCGTACGTGGGCGAATTTTGTCCAAGAATTCAACAAGCAATACGTCCCTCGAGTCGTACAAGAGAAAAGAGAAAGAGAGTTTTTAAATCTAGAACAACGAGAGTTAAGTGTGGCCAGATATGAGGCGATGTTTACCCGATTAGCTAGGTTTGCTCCCTATTTCATCGAAAGTGAAGAAAGGAAAATATGGAAATTTGTTGGTGGTTTAAGGATGGAGATACAAGATAAGCTAGCTCCGGTGCAGATCTAAACATACACTGCGGCCGTAGAAACTGCGTTGAAAGTAGAAAGCACGATGGAACAACTGAGAGTAAAACGGGGACAATTTGTAAGACCTTTACCTATAGGAAGCCCTATTGGACGAAATTTTGGAAGAAATAATAAGATTGCCCGGACAAATTTATCAGGTTCACGACCAAACCCTAATGGTCCCCCGCCACCGCACACTTCATGTACCTATTGCGGTAAGCTAAACCACACCGAAAATCAATGTTGGATCAAGGCAAGAAAGTGTATCCGATGTGGGAGTATTGACCATTTTCTTAAAGATTGTCTACACCGAGGACCTTCACAAGCACCCTCTCAAGGACGAGTTGCCAAAGGGAATGGGAACCGCGGGGAAAAACCACGGGTGCAAGGCAAGGTCTTCGCCATAAACCAGGAGAAAATTTCCGAACCCACAGTAGTGGAAGGTACGCTTTCGATTTGCCACCATTTAGCTAAAGTTTTAATTGATCCCAGTTCAACGCATTCTTATATATCTTGTCAATTCTTTTCTAGTTTAAAGCTTCAACCTGAAATTTTATCATACGAGTTAGAAGTAAGTACTCCTATGGGCACTTCGTGGACAACCGACTTGATTTATAGGAACTGTGAGTTAGTGATAGGGGCAAAAACAATGAGTGCCGATTTAGTATTGCTACCCATGAATGACTTTGATGTTATATTAGGGATGGATTGGTTAGAATCTCATTACGCTCAAATAGATTGTCGCAATAAGAAAGTACAGTTATGTAGACCTAACCAACCTATAGTCGAGATAATAGGAAATAAATTTTCTCCTTCCATCCCAATTATCTCCGCCCTAAACGCCCATTGGTTGCTTAGAAAAGGAAATGAGGCCTTTTTAGCGTACGTATTAAATAAACAGGAAGATAAGAAAAAATTAGAAGATGTCCCAATAATAAGCGAATTTGTAGATGTATTTCCTGATGACCTACCAGGTCTACCCCCATCTAGAGACATTGATTTTAGTATTGAGCTACTACCCGGAACCGCTCCTATTTCTAAAACTCCGTATAGGATGGCGCCCGCCGAATTAAAGGAACTCAAAACTCAACTACAGGAATTAGTAGACAAAGGATTTATTCGGCCTAGTGTTTCACCTTGGGGAGCCCCTGTTTTATTTGTCAAAAAGAAAGATGGAACTTTACGACTTTGTATAGACTATCGGCCCCTAAACCAAGTTACCATCAAGAATAAATACCCACTACCAAATATTGAAGAACTATTCGATCAATTACAAGGAGCGTCCGTGTACTCTAAGTTGGATTTGAAATCGGGGTATTACCAAGTTAGGATTCGAGAAGAAGATATAGCTAAAACCGCTCTTAACAGTCGGTATGGACATTATAAATTCGTAGTGATGCCCTTTGGCTTAACCAATGCACCTGCTACATTTATGGATCTAATGAACCGAGTTTTTCAACCCTATTTAGATCAATTTGTCGTGATCTTTATAGACGATATTTAAGTGTATTCAAAGACTAAAGAAGACCATAAAGAGCATTTGAGAATAGTGTTGCAAACTTTGAGAGAACATAAACTTTATGCGAAATTTAGCAAGTGCGACTTTTGGTTAGAAAAAGTATCATTCCTTGGTCATATTATATCCAGAGAGGGAGTTTCGGTAGACCCAGAAAAGGTAAAATCGATTATAGACTGGAAGCCACCCTCAACTGTTACCGAAGTACGAAGCTTCTTAGGTCTTGCCGGGTATTACCGACGATTCATTGAAGGATTTTCAAAAATTGCCCGTCCTCTAACCAGGTTAACCCAGTCTAGGGTAAAATTTATTTGGGACAAACATTGCAAGGCTAGTTTCCAAAAATTAAAGGATCAATTGGTGTCCGCTCTAGTATTAGTTATACCCAATGGGAACAATGATTTTAAAGTATACACAGATGCTTCTAAGGAAGGATTAGGATGCGTACTTACACAAAATGGACGCGTGGTAGCCTATGCTTCCCGAAAATTGAAACCCTATGAGGAAAATTATCCAACCCACGATTTGGAATTAGCTGCTATTGTTTTTGCCCTTAAGAAGTGGGGACACTATCTATACGGGACCGCTTTTGAGGTATTTACGGACCACAAGAGTTTAAAATATTTATTTTCACAAAAGGAGCTGAATATGAGACAAAGAAGGTGGATGGAAATGATAGCTGACTACAATTTCGATATTCTATACCACCCGGGAAGGATCAATAAAGTTGCGGATGCCTTAAGTAGAAAAGCTACTGTAGCCCATATAGCAATCAAAGAATGGAAATTGTTGGGAGATATTTTGGATTGGAATCCTAGAGAAAAGAGAATAGGTATTTTATGTTCCACCATACAAGCTCAGCCTGCATTACTACAGAAAATTAAAGAAGCCCAAGAAAAAGATGCGGGACTTAAGAAAATAGCAGAGGAAACTCATAACAAACAAATTACAGATTTCACCATGACCAATGATAGGATTTTAAGATTTCGTGATAGAATATGTATCCCGAATGATGAAAGTCTCAAAAGAGAAATTTTGGAAGAAGGCCATAAGTCCCGATATACAATACATCCGGGTATTAATAAAATGTACAAAGACGTCAGACGACAATATTGGTGGAACAATATGAAGAGAGAGGTAGCCGACTTTGTGTCCAAATGTTTAACTTGCCAGCAAGTAAAAGCCGATCATCAGAAACCCTTTGGTCTTTTGCAACCTTTACCCATCCCGGAATGGAAATGGGAACACATCACCATGGACTTTGTTATGGGATTACCTAGAACTTCGAAAGGTCATGATGCAATTTGGGTAATAGTGGATAGACTTACTAAGAGTGCCCATTTTATTGCCTTTTCAAAGACTTGTTCCTTGGACAAGATGGCTGAAATTTATAAACAAGAAATAGTTCGATTACATGGTATCCCCGTTAGTATTGTTTCGGACAGAGATCCGCGTTTTGTTTCTAAGTTTTGGCAAGGGTTACAAAGCGCGCTAGACACTAAGTTAAACTTTAGCACAACTTTTCACCCACAAACCGATGGACAATCTGAAAGGACCATCCAAATCTTAGAAGATATGCTTCGATCCTGTACTATTGATTTTGGAGGAAGTTGGGATCATCATCTCTCATTAGCCGAATTCGCTTACAATAACAGTTATCAGTCTACCATCGGTATGGCTCCATTTGAGGCCCTTTATGGACGAAAGTGTCGATCACCAAATTGTTGGGACGAGATTGGTGAAAGGAAGCTACTAGGTCCAGAGTTGGTACAGGAAACCACAGAAGTCATAAAACTAGTTCGCAAGCGTATGGTCACCGCTCAAAGTCGCCAAAAGAGTTACTCGGATAAAAGACGAAAGGATTTGGAATTCGAAGTCGGAAATTTTGTATTTTTGAAGGTATCACCCAGGAAAGGAGTATCCAGATTTGGAAAAAAGGGAAAACTTGCACCACGATACGTCGGACCTTTCAAAATATCAGCAAAAATAGGAAAAGTAGCATATCGATTAGAGTTACCTCCAAGCCTATCTGAGATTCATAACGTGTTTCACATATCAATGCTTAAGCAATATCACCCGGATCCTCCAAGTGATATTGGATATGGAGTATTTTAAAATAAATATCCCCCATAGATAAAAAAGAATATTTAGTAAGATATTATTCAGGAAAATGGAATAATAGCCAAAAGTATTATGCAACTGTAGCAAAAGGACCTATTTTGTTTAAGTGGTACAATAAAATAGGTATCACTAGGATTATGTTCCGAATAAGGCAAATGAAGAAGCTATATCAAGATATAAGGATATGTCTTAGGACAAATACTTACTTAAATAGTGGTAGATTATTTATTCATTCTAGAGAATATTTAGACAGTCATAGCAGACTTGTTAGATGGACTATAAGAAATCTTCAAAAAGAAGTTGAAAAATCTTGTATAGCATGAGTGAAGCTAGTACAAGTAATAAGTGTGATTGTTATCAGAATAAAAAGATTCTAAGAACAGTGTATGAATTAAGTGTTTATGAAAGATTGATTTATAATCGTAGGTTTGTAGAAAGAGGTTTAATTCATTTTCAACTTTATCCACATAAACATTTGAAAAGAATGATTAAAGATCATAAACAAAATAATCAAATATTTGATGATATTATTTATTGTGTTACTCATAACAGATATATTGATGAAGATAAACCTTTATCTAATGAAGATTATTCATACTTGATTAATCATTATCGTTATTATGTTTGTAAGAAAGTTTTTTATGAAAAACAAATTCCCAATGTTATATATTAACATATATTGTATGCAGATGGAATGGAGAAGAGAATATATGATGACAATTCCAAGAATTGTTCAAGTCTCTTGTGATATTGATAAAACAATAAAAAGATTAAAATCTGATATTGAAAAAATTGAGATTGATAATTTTGAAAATATTCCTTATTTTATGTTTTAATATGAGTATAAACACTTACTTCAAGCTGATTTAATCTATTAGAAAAGAAAGAAAGATGTTGATAAAATCATTAATGAAAGTTGTATTGCTTAATAGATGGATAGTGCCAGAATTCAAAGATTCAACAAAGGATTGGGCAATTTAATATCAATGCTGATAATTTACGAAAAAGATATTTGCAATTCCTTGTAAGGCATTCCAGTGTTAAGGCAATAATTAAAAGAGCCAGACAAGTTGATTCTATGATTAAATCATTAGAATCAATATTAGCTATTATTGATAATGATGAAGTGAAACAAGAAATAGAAAATAATATTTCTCATTTAAAAGAGAAAAAGGCTGAAATTGCCAAAGTAACTAATGAATCATGCATTGCATAAGTGATTGTATGCACTATATATACAACTAGTCCACTATCAAACGGTTAGTGGTAAAGACTTCTCAAATCCGTTGATGGGTGACAATTTCCCAAAAATTGTATTGAAAAATTATTCCTTAATTTCAAGAATAATGTTTCCATAAAAAGGATACCAAGGTAATAATTACCGAGGTAGAGGAGGAAGAGGATACTTTAACCCTAGAGGTGTAGGTGGTAGACATCTGATAAACCAGATGGGCCAAAAGAAACTTTATAAAGAGAGTTTCTCAAATGATCCTGAATTAAATAAGGAATTTCAGGAATTTTTGAAGCATAAAAAAGGAAATATTGCTTCAAGTTCAGGAGTTAATTCTACTCCTACTTATGCTAATGCTTTTAATACGGAAGAACATAATGAAGAAGGTAAATCTCTTCCATATGTTCAGATGGGTAATAAAGAAGTAATTTTTCTTCTTGAGCCCAAGGATCTTTTAATTTTCGAGGATCCATATAAATTAAAAGAAAGATATTTGGAAGATAAATCTTATCCAGGAGACACTTTAAAAGGCCGACTTATTTGTGAAAGAATTTTGGAATTCACAGGATCTGTTCAATTTGAACATTTCTATCCAAAAGGAAGTTTTGCATTTTATAGCTATATAAAAGCTATAATCAAGCAGTTAATTACTGCTGATCAATGGGGTTTAAGTACCTTCAGAGAAAAAGAACTTTTCAAGCCTAAATTAAAACAGATAATTTGTTTTAATTAATAGGATTATCTTGATGCCTTTAAAAGGTGTTTCTTTTATGATAATCCAAAGAACAAGCATACTTGGTGGTTCAAAGTGTGCCCAGATGTTTATGAAGGTAATATTCCTTCATGGTTCATTAATTGGTGGGTAACTTTTGGTCCTTCAGTCAAAGTTTTCCCTGAACCTTTCAAAGGTCTACATGAGGAATGGATAAATCTATTTCTCAGAATAAAGAAATCTAAAAAGGATAATTGCTGGATTGAGGGAGTCTCCTCACTGCATTTTTTCATGGAATTCTCACTTCCTTGGATATGGAAATGGGAACCAGAGTTGGGTTATACCCGGGAGAATTTGCCATGTCTTAAAAGAACATATTTTACTTCATTTTGGAAAAAGATGATTCTTAAAGACGATGATGGAGAATATTTTTCCAAGGAAACATTGGATTTCATTAAAGAAACAATAAATTCTTATCAACAGCAGCTTAGTCCTTATTCTGAAGATAATACTGTCTTTCATAATATTGTGAAAGATTTGAAGATGAAAGGAGCATCAACTTCAAAGGATGAAATAATTGAGAGATATTTGTTTGAAATGAAAAAAGACTTGAAAAAGAATTTCGAATTAGATTTGGAAACAGATAATATATATGTCTCATTATCTTCAAAAGATGACTGTGTCTTACCTGGTGAATCACAAGATCCATATGAGGACGAAGCCGATATTAATATTGATATCATATCTCAATCAACTGGGAAAAGAAGATCTGCATAATTGCAGATGACATCAGCCATGACGTCAAGAAATCAATAATTACAGAATCAGATAAACTTCATAATAGTGGTTATTGTTGGGGAATATGCTTTCCCTATTTACTTTAACAAAGTATTTATAATAATTGTACGAAAAGTCTGAAAAATCAGACTATTTTTGTAAAAAATAGCTTTGTAAAAAGTAGCTTTTTCTTTTTTGTTTTGTTTAGCTTCCAATCCTCTATAAAAGAGGACTCTTTTTAAATTTTTAACAACACGTTCATATTCAAAAAAAAAATTTATGATCTTTTGCATTTGCATATTTCTCTTATCATATTTTATAAGTGCTTTTCTTTTCTGGATACTTTGTCATTTAATATTAGCATTGGAGTGGGAGGTCTTAAAGACTAATTAAAGAATTTGTGGTAAGTTCTTATACCTTTTTATTATTATTGCTTTAAAAGCTTTATGTTTATGCATTTAAATATGCATTGCTAAGGTGTTTGTGTGTTAGATAGTATTTAAGTTAAAACATGAATATGGCATAATGAGGAAGATTCTATAATCTTCTTGCAACCTTCAGACAAAGGGTTGAATATGTTAAATCCTCATTTTATCTAAGGTTGAAGATGTTTAGACTTATTAAGGTAATCTAAGTCGTAATGCCTCTGTGTGCCAGCTCAAGCCGTTGGGAAGGCGTTTTAAGGCTTTGTCAGGTTGACTGGATGCCAAAGACAGCTCTGAATGACTATTGTAAAATATCCTTGGGGTAAAATGAAAAATTAAATGAGTTCAATATATAGGCTGGAAACCCGGGCTGTGCAGAACAATAGATTTATCTCTGATAAGTCGTGCCCTGGTATAACAATGTCACGTACTGAATTAGTTTATGGATTTAACAATGTTTGTAAAATTACCCCTGTGTTTGAGGAAGCGATCCCTAATTGTGGTATCATAATTTTTTACCTACATGTATTATCCTTACAAATATAAGCTTGTGGTAATTTGTATTTAGTATTTAATTTTTTACCATCAACTGAACTTAAGCTGCGAGTAGTTTTATGAAAATATCTTGTAGGAATTATTCCTTCTTGAATACAATTTAAATCTACACCACTATCAACTAATGCAGTTAAATCTTTTGCAAAATAATTATCAATTAAAAGAGTTATTTTGATATACCATTTTTGAGAAGTAATCATATCTAAAGTAGATAAGAAATTTTCATGTTCTGAAATGTTTAATACTGGAAAATCAAATTGATTCGTATTATCAATAATAACAACAATAATAATAATAATAAATGAAAAAAAAAATAAATAAAAAATTGTCCTTATTGAGCCAAAAGATCTGTTAATTTCCACAGATCCTTATAAATTAAAAGAAAGGTATTTAGAGGATAAATCCTATCCTGGTGGTGCTTTCAAAGGAAGAATTATTTATGAAAATTTTTTGGAAACCACAGGATCAACTCAATTTAAACATTTTTATCCTACTGGTACAAATACCTATTATAACTTTACAAAAGTTATAATTAAGCAAATAATTACTGCTGAAGCATGGGTTCTAAGTACCTTAAGAGAAAAAGGGTTTCATTATCCTGAGTTAAAACAACTTGTCTGATTTAATTATTGGGACAGTGTGGAAGCCTTTAATAAGTGCTTTCTCTATGATAATCACAAAAGAAAACACACTTGGTGGTTTAAAGTGTGCCCCACAGTTTATGAAGGTAATTTTTCTTCAAGGTTCATAAAATGGTGGATGATTTTCGGCCCTTTAGTAAAAACTTTGCCTGAGCCCTTCAGAAGTATTCATGATGAGTGGATTAAAGTATCTCCAAAAATTAAAAAGCGAAAAAAGATAATTGTTGGATTGAGGGAATTTCCTCTCTTCATTTTTTTGTGGAATTTTCCATTCTTTGGATTTGGACGTGGGAACCAGAAATTGGTTACACTTTGGAAAATTTGCCTTGTTTAAAACGAGCATGTTTCACTTCTTTCTAGAAGAAGATGATAATGAAGAATGAAGATGGTCACTTTTATTCAAAAGAGACCTTGGATCTGATACATGAAAAAATCAGAAATTATCAAAAAGAGTTGAATCGAAAAAGTCCTTATTCAGAAGACAATTCTGTATTTCATCATATTGTTAAGGATTTGAAGATGTGAAAGGTTCTTCATCAACAAAGGATGAAATCATTGAAAAATATTTGTCATAGATGAAAAAAGATTTGAAGAAAAATTTTGGTGTTGATCTAGATACAGATACACTATCTGTATCATCATCCTCAAATGATGATATGGTTTTACCAGGGGAATCTCAAGACCCGCTTGAAGATGAAGCAGACATCAATATTGATGTGATGTCAAAGGCCACAGGGAAAAAATCTGCATCATTGGAGAATGATGAAAGCAATGACAACAGAATTTTCATAGTTGAAGTTTCAGACGTAATCCATGACGTTTGGCAGCTGAAGTATTGAAAGCACTCAGAAAATCAATAATTCAGTCACTGTGCAGGAATCTTCTTTCATTGTTCACTTTAATAAGTGCCGGTAATAATTGTACTATGAGTTTGAAAAACTCAACTTACTTTTGTAAAGTTTCTTTCTCAGTTTTTGTAACAGGGGACATAAAATCTGTTATAAACTGAAATTTAATTTCTTTGCTTTCAAGTGTTCCGATAAAACCATTTTGATCAATATTTTTTAAAGGAAATATTTTCTGTAAAAAAGGAGTACCAAGAATTATCTATCAAAAGAGTTATCTTTATATACCATTTTTGAGAAGTAATCATATCTAAAGTAGATAAAAAAATTTCATTTTCTGAAATATTTAATGAGGAAAAATCATTTTGAGTATTATCAATACGTTTACCTTTATTTTGAAAAGATTCTAATTGAGAAATTCTATTCTCAAAAGATTGATTTTCTGCTTTTAAACAAATGATTTCATTTTTTAAATTATCAATTTCTTTTATTAAATCTTGTATACTAACAGGTTTTTCTTCCTGTTGATATTTTTCTTGAAGCATTTTCTTTACAACATCCATTGTATATCTAGATTTATTATTTTGAAAAACATTTTTATTTTGACTAGATTCTCCTCTAGACTCCTATTATGTGATCAATGAGAAAAGACTTAGCTTCAGAATCTTTAGCATGTTTTAATATTTCAAGAATATCATTAGATTTTAACATATTTAATTCAAAATCTTGAAATTGAGAAATCAATTGATAAAATTCATCAGTTTCCTCATTTGTATTTAAACAAGGTTGACCATTTTGACAAGGTTGACATTTATGTTCTTCTTCTTCTGTTTCAAAAGTGGAATAATATTTTTCTGAAGAAGATGAATTTGATTGTGAATTATCACTTTCAGGTTCTGATTCACTATTTAATAATATTATACATAGAGTTTCTTTTAAATCAGAATCAATATTTAATTCATTAATTTTTTTTAACACGACAATCTTTATAATAATGACCAACTTTTGCACATTTAAAGCAGGCATTTGAAGGTTTAAATTTATTTTTTCTATTTTTTTTAGGTTTCCATTTCCTTTTAGGAATATAGTTTTCTTATTTATATTGTTTTTTCTTTTCTCTTCTTAATTTTTTATATTGTTTATAAGAAGGAGATTTATATTTCTTTTTACTCTTATTTTTATAATGTTCTATACTATCACGCTTAGGTGGATTCATACCAAATTGTTCACAAAACTCACCTAATTGTTTTCTTTCATTTAGATAATGTTTTTTAATTTGTTGATTTAATTTAATTTCATTACATAATGCTAATCCTTCATTAACACAAGTACTTATGAGTTTACCATAAGTATAATTATCATAATTTATACTTAATGCATTACCTCTAAGGGTTTTTCTAACTCTTTCAGCAAATAAAGAGGCTAAACCATCTATAAATTTTGATTTCCAATGAGAGGAATTACTCTGTGGTAGTTCTAAAACTTTGCTTAAAAACACATCTTCATACCATCTAAAACTGGTAAGTGTAGGACATCTTTGATTTTGTAATAGTGTTCTTATATTATTGTTGGGACTTGCGCAAGTGCAAGAAATCGTACAAGTAATATAAAGTGAGTAGAGTGTCGAATCCACAAGGATTGTGATTTGGCCCATGAAAATGACTTGTGTTTGTTTAGCTAAATGGATCAAATTGAGTAGTGATTTTGTATTACTAAAAGAAACCTACGTTCTTATTTAAAAACAACTTACGAATAATAATACTAACAAATAATCAAGGCGGGAAATGCAAGTGTAAGGTGGTTTCATTCACCAAATTCACTATTCTAATCCAATCCCTAAGTTGAGTGGTTTCGTGGTTGTGTGAAGCCTAGGAACACATATATCCACAATCTCTCTCGAGCATTATGGAATTAATTCATACAATCCCTCTAAGCCTAAGATTAACCAATTCTCATTTAATTAATCCCAACTTTAGAATTATTTGTATGAAATTTTAAACACTGCCTTAAGGCTCAATCAAAGTTACATTCATTCTCATGCAACTTTAACCCAATTGATCTCGTCTAATTAGAGTTATTATCGTGAATCATCTCTCGACCTCATCACGATTCTCAAATTCGTTAATTAGGGGTGATCAAACCCTAACCACGTATTAAACCATTAAACAAGAATCACACAACAAAGAAAACATACGAAAACGAATTCAAACTCACGGGATTTTCATAGAATAGGAAAAACGATGAACTACACCATCCTTACACTTAAATAAAATTAGTTCATAATGAAACTAAACATAAGAACGAAATATGGGAAAGAATTCATGAAAAGGGAATAATGAAACTTATTGCTGGAAATTTCAGGTGTAAAACTCCCCTTGTTCGGTTGTTCTTCCCTTGGCTCTTGATTTCTCCCCTCCTCCGTTCTTCACAATTTCCAGAAGATCCAAATCGAACCCCCAATAAGAAAAAAAGTAAAAATGAAAACAAAAATTGATGAATATCCCAAGCCTCTCCAAGAGATCTAATCTATCTAGCTCAAAAAAAACGTCTCCCCTTGAATTCTGCTTGAATCTGGACTCCAAAGTGGTAGAGAAACGCCTAGCAAATCTTTCCAAATCAGCACCTCAGTCAAATACGGAAGGTTGTTAATTGCTTTCGCAGACGTTGCGTATGTACGCAAAATATTTTGCATACATACGCAAAGTTACAGATCTGTTTTTCTTCAAACTCGCTGGCCTTGGGTAAGTACTCAAGATTTCTTGCGTACATACATATTTTTACAGCCATTTTTCCTCTGAATTACTTGCATTGGATTGTTACTCGAAATAGTTTGCATAAATACGTAGCTTCAGGTTCCACTTTTCGTGCCCTTTATGGTCTTTTTCCCTTCTTAACTACAAGACAATGATTTAGCTCAAACTTACGCAAAATAAGGCCCGAAATGAGAAAAAAACGTGATAAGTCCTATAAAATAAATATAAAAATCAATTATAATTACGGACTTATCAACTCCCCCAAACTTAAATGTTGCTCGCCCTCGAGCAACTCAAAATTGACAACACAAGGACTAGGCACAATCAAAACTCAATCTTAGAACACCACGCACTAAAGTAAAACTCCCTTTTATTTCTCAAAAACTATTAAGTACTATGCCATCAGTTCAATGTGCAAACAATAAAAATTTCATGTACACTCTACAAAAAATTATCATTATCAAGTATCCCCCGTATTATCGTGTGTGATATGATCAAGAGCAATAATCACCAACAATCTGGATCAATTTATATTCCTGCGATAGGCGCAAAAAAATAGACTCCATAAGTCGATTTTTCATACTTATCTCCACTAATGTAGACAACGATAAACCGAGGATCGATAGGACTTAATTAAGCTTGTAATATAGGGCTTGGGTGAAGGGTAGGAAAATATAGAAAAGTATTTGGCTCATGCACCCAAATTACTTTAGTTGGACAAGTTTGAGTTTTTAGAGCATTATTCATGCATTCCACTCCCCCAAACTTATTCAAAACCATCACTCTCCATGTATTTTTTTTTTTGAGAGTACTAGCTCGCTTTTTCTTTCATTTCCTCTCTTTTTTTTTTGTTTTTTTTTTCACATTTTTTTCCTTCTTTTTTTTCACATTTTTTTTTTCAGCAATTTTTTTTAAAGCGAGCTAGTATATCGCGAATTCAAGTATACGTACAACCCTCCAATTAATCCCTTCATAATTTCACATATTCACTGCATAACTCCGAAAATTGTCACAATTCAAGTATAGTGCATAGAAAGGATTAGAATATGTAGACATTATGTTTTTGGGCTTGTAATGTGGCTATCAAGAGAACTAAGCACAATGTAAGCTCAATGGAGACTCAAGGGTTACGTTTAACAAATAAATAGGCAATTAAGGCTAAAAAATTTTCAAAAATGGCCTAAGTCATTTCCCCAATTTAACATAGTCTAGGATTTCGCCTCGACAAGAAATCAAATCGATTCTAGAGTCCTAATGCATTAAAGCATATGAGAAAACCTCTCACAAAACTATAAATTTTCTCTAAATCATTTAGCAATCATTGCTCCAACCATGTGCTCAAAGTGATTGGGGGATAGCAAAACAACAATAATCATTCTTCAAGTGCACACAAAATGCTTCATGCATGCTCATCATTCCAAACATAGCGTTTCATAGCAAATAAATCATCATCGAATAAGGAGTTTCAACAAAGCACATATATTCCAAGACGAGATAAACAAAACAAGCTAAGACAAATTTCTAAAACCATCAATAAGTCATTGTCAATAGAATTGAACTTGAATAGTACGTGGTGTTGTTATACCAAGACACGAATCATCAAAGATGACTCTTTTCGTCTGGCCATCCGGGTTTCTAGCCGATATACTGTTCTTGTTCGAATTCCACAACATAGCTAACAACAATTAACCTCAAAAGTCTTATCCTAGGCAACTGAAATCCCCAAAGTACAGAAAATAAGGGCAGACAAGACACAACTGAAATGCAAAGAACTACAAAAGCGAAAATAAAACACAAACGGAAAGCAAAGAAAAGGATAGAAAACACCTGAGATTAGATGGCATCATAAAACTCCGCCTCGTCATCTTCCTCCTCTAGGGGTGGTACTGAACTGGGTGTTGTGGAAGTAGTATGGAAAAATGCTGCTGGTGGTGTAGGGTATTGGTCCTGTGGGATCTTCAAATGTGCAGCAAAAGTCTCGAACCAACGCTGATCATTCTCCCACTTAGCTTGCAAAGTAGCCTCCATCTGATCTAGATGACTGGCTATAGAGGTATGGCCCATGTGGCGTGATGGTGGTCGAGGAATCCTCAGTGTGCGCAATGAATCAGGAGTAATAAAAGAGCCGGCTGGTAAAGACTCTTCACCCGGAGCTGGTTGTACTCCTGCCTGGCGAGCCAAAACAGTAATTAAGAGTGGGAAAGCAAGACCCTCTTTAACGCCACCGAATACACAAGACCGAATTTCGGCATTGATAAGTCAACCCACATCAATTGCCACCCCATGAAAAATGTCATACATCAATATGGCACGTGTGTTATGAACGCTGCTCACATTACTCCGAGGCATGAGACGAGCAGAGATAAATTTGAATAGACATTTAGCACTATCCGTGAGTTTGTTCGGTGGGAAATCCTTCTTTAACCCATATTTCCCAGTATTCCAAACTACTGGGTGGCCACATAAGTATGCCCCCACTTCATCTAAGGAGGGTTTGGACTTCGATAGCCATTGTTGGTATGGCTCCATATAATTCTCCTCGTCCGGGTCATATGTGATAGCATAGAGGTCTTTGATAGTCCCTGGTGAAAAACAAACATGTCGTCCCCGAACATATACTTTGTCTCCCCGATTTTCCTCCGTTTGAACAGCGAGGTTAGCATAAAACTCACGTACGATGTTCTGTGATGCGTCTTGTGGGGTTTCCATGAAACGTACCCACTGACGTGCTTCGGCGTCCACACCAACTAGTTGCATGCCCCTTTCTCGAATGAACGGCCTAAGCCGTATCTTATTCTCGTATAACACTTCTGCCTCAGGGCTAATAAATCGAGATGCTTCCCCCGTTCGAACATTAGAAGGACCGTCGGGAGCATTGCGAGCCGGCGGGGCCTTCCTCTTTCTCGCACCCATTTTCCCCATGAGTGCCAATTTACAATAATTCCAACTCTTCAATAAATTCGACAAATATACCAAAAATTCACAGTGGCCCAAATTTCATCAACAAAATATCACAAGAAGTTATAAGAATAACTATCGCAACAACGAGCCACAAACAACGTCGACTATTCTTATTTGACACAATTCACCACAACATGCAAAATATCTTAATGCCACAACAGGTGCATAACGACCACACATGCAAATATTTCAAACCACCAAGGGAAAATATGGAGTTGGGTTACCCATTTTGTGGCTGAAAACAACAGGTTTTTTTTTTCATGCTTTTCCCCTCTCTTTTCTGCATTTTTTTTTCAGTTTCTGTGTTGCTGTTTCTGTTGCTCAATTTTTTTTTGCTACTGCAGGGCTGTACAGAAGCGGCTGGACGGTGGCGAGAGGAGATGGGCGTTGATGGTTGGGCGTTCGTCGCAGGAAGCAGCAGCAGCGCTGGAACTGGGCGTTGGAACGGCTTGGGCACTGGGGTGGCTGTACAACAGCGGCTGGACAGTGGCGGCTAGACCTGAGCGATGGGGTGCCTGGACAGCAGCGGCTGGACCTGGGGCGATGGGGTGCCTGGACAGTGGTGGCGGCTGGGTGTTGGTGGCGGAAAGATAGAGACTTGAAGGGGAAAAAGGGTAGGGTTTCGGAGAGAGAAGGGAATGGGAGAGAAGAAGATGTGAGGTGATTAGGGTTAGGAGAAGAGAAAGAGACGGCAATGAGGGAGAGAGGGAGAATTGGTAATTCAAACTAAGTCTTGAATTTTTTATTTTATGTAAATACCCAAAAAGTTTTGGGTATGTACAAAAATTTTCAGCTCCCCTCCCTTTTCGTTTGTGTTAATACCAAAAAATCTTTGGGTATGTACCTATTTATGTAGCACCGTCTCTCTCATTTTTGCTAATGCTGCATACTTACACAAATTTTTCGAGTGTACACAAATGTCCATACCTAAAAATTCTCCTGCACAAGAAAATACAAAAAAAAATCACATCAAAATCTCAAGTGAGCTAGCCCAAAAAATACAAAATAAAAGAAAAAACTAAATAAAAAGGAAAAGGAAAAACATAAACGCAAAAAGTTTTGGGTTGCCTCCCAAAAAGCGCTTGTTTATAGTCTTTAGCTCGACTCCTTTCAGTTGTTAATGAACAAGATCAACGTAGGATGTCAACCTCGCTCGGTCCACATCTCCTCCCATATATACCTTCAAAAGTTGGCCATTTACTGTGAACTGTTCCCCTTGATGATTTGTAATTTGTACCGCTCCATGGGGAAATACTTTCGTTACCCGGAATGGCCCCATCCAACGAGATTTCAATTTCCTAGGGAACAGCCGTAACCTGGAGTTGTATAAAAGCACTCGTTGCCCCTTATGTAATTCATTCCTCACGATATGAGCATCATGCCATCTCTTCGTTTTCTCCTTGTAAAGCTTAGTATTTTCATACGCGTGGAGGCGAAGCTCATCGAGTTCATTTAGTTGGAGCAACTATTTTTCACCTGCATCTTTCACATCAAAATTGAGAAATTTAATTGCCCAAAATGCTTTATGCTCAAGTTCGAGTGGGAGGTGACATGCCTTACAAAAAACAAGCCTATACGGAGTCATTCCGATGGGGGTTTTAAACGCAGTTCTATATGCCCACAAAGCATCATCAAGCTTCATTGCCCAATCCTTCCAAGATATATTCACTATTTTCTCTAGGATGTGTTTCAACTCCCTATTGGAAATTTCCACTTGTCCACTCGTTTGTGGGTGGTACGGTGTAGCAATTTTGTGATATACTCCATATCTAGATAACAAGGTTTCCAAAGGTTTATTTTTGTAAAATGACTACCCCCGTCGCTTATTACAGCTTTAGGTGTGCCAAATCTAGCGAACAACTTGTTTTAAAATCTAACCACCCTTTTTGCATCATTGTGTGGACATGCCATAGCCTCAACCCATTTAGAAACATAATCTACGCCCACAAGAATATAATTGTTACCATAAGAGGAGGAAAACGGCCCCATGAAGTCAATGCCCCAAACATCGAATAGCTCAACTTCAAGTATGTTGTTGAGGGGCATCTCATTCCTCTTGGAGATGTTTCCTACTCTTTGATACGAATCACATTGGGCTACAAAGTTTCTACAATCTTGGAATATGTTTGGCCAATAAAACCCACATTCTAATACCTTAGATGCAGTTTTAGAAGGACCAAAATGACCACCATATGCCAAACCACTACAACAAAATGCACTTGTGGTAACGAAATATTTTGTTACCAAAGGGGCGAAATTTGTTACCAAAAGTTATTTGTAATGAACAGTTCGTTACCAATAGTTTGTTAGGCAAAGGCCGTCGCCAATTGTATTAGGTAACGAAAATTTTAATTTCATTACCAATGTTTGGGTAACGAATCATTGTCGTTACCATTTGTCGTTTATTGTAACGAAACCGTTGGTTACGAATAGTTATATATTGGTTACGAATGTGTTTTGGGTAACTAGTGTTTTCGTTACCAATACACCATATTTTGTTACCATAACTATTAGTAACAAGTTTTTGTTACATATAAATTTGTTAGCTAAAAGCCGTCACCAATTGTTACAGGTAACGAAATTTATCACTTCGTTACCATTGGTATGAAAACAAATTATTTAGTTACTATTAACCAAAATGGTAACAAAACATTTGGTTACCAATAATGATATAATGGTGACGAACAAGTTTTGTTACAAATATGTTTCGTTAGTCTCAATTATTGTAACAAATTATTTAGTTACCATTAGCCAAAACGGTAACAAAAAATTAGTTACCAATAATCATGTAATGGTGACTAACATGTTTTTGTTACAAATACATTTCGAAATGTAAAAATTATTTCGTTACCATAGCATGGCTAATGTTGTCTAATAAAATTATTTCATTACCAAAGATTCATTAGTAATGAACACATTTTTGTTATGAAAGAATATAGTTACAAATGAAAGATAATCTAATGTTATTATAGAAATATTTCCTCCTCACAACTTTACTTGGTTACAATATTGGAACACCGCACTAGAATACCAAAATTAACACCAAACAAACTCATAATTCAAGACCACAAAATAAAACAAAACATAATACCAACTACAAACAGAACATGAAAAATAGCTGAAGTAATATTAGAGTTAATATCAAACTATCAACAGTTAAGCATCACTAGTGTAAAATGTTCCAAAATCCTACTTTTTGCACTTTCACAAACTTTTAGGCTGTACATCTTCACGTTGCACATATCTCCAAATTAAGGCTGAAGTAGGAAGTGACCACTAACTTGACATTAAGAATATGAATCCACATCTGCAATAACAAGTAAGAAAAAATAATATTGATTTAAAAAATATACAATAAATGAGAATTCCTTGCAATGAATCAAGAAAGTTAAATGTAGAGATGAATATGTATACCTATCAAACAAACTGATTATATATTTACAAGTCATGAGATTTAAATCATTCATCCAAGACATTCACCACTTCCCAAAGAAGTTTCTTTTCAATAAGAAAACTACGTCCAACCACCATTAACATACTCTATTTGCCACAACTCCACAAGCTCAAAGGTCCTAAAACTAGCAACAACCTAACTTTTCCAAATAAAAAGCACAAAGGGAAACCACTCCACAAGTTAAAATAGCACCATTAATCTATAGGTATCTAGTTAAGAAAATTAGATGGAGAGATGATCAAACATCAAATTCAATGTCACAACTTGATTTTTACGTAGCATCATATACTTGAAAGCCTCTAAATCTAGAAGTATAAGGTTAATGAACAATTCCAAGTTCTCACCATTGAGTGTTTCATAGCATGTGCCTATATTTCAACTTCATTCTAGCACTTGCACACCAAAAACAATCATGGAATTTATTAAATTACAACCACCCATATTCCAAAGGATAATACAAAAGCAAATGAACTATAATAACAAAAGAAATTAGAAAAGCAATGATATTCAAGATAATCGAAGCACCTTTTTATCAATGATTTAAAAATACACTTTTCAAAATATTAAACAATAGAATTTTAATGATTGATGGAAAACAATAAATTAACAATAAACTAACGATTACCTCTAGACACCAATGATGTGTCATCAAGTCAACTTGTCCGACAAAGCTAACATCACTCGCTTCAACTCATTCACACTATCTTCCAAACTAGTTATTTTTTCAGCTTGTTTCTTTGATTCTTCTTCTTGATATTTGATTTGTTCTTTTTGAATATGTAGTTGTTCTCTTTGCTCATTTATCACAGATTGTAGCTCATTTTCTCTCTTAGCCAATGTCTCCTTTACCATTTGAAGTTGTACGGTATCACATTTCAACTTCTTGATTCCCTTTGAAGGCAAAACTCCATGTCCAAGGCCTCTCTCATATCCCACACGTGCACCAAGTGTCTCCCTCATGATTTCCCTTTCAGATATTGATGCCTCTCCAGCTTCTATTGCTTCAATCCTCCTTTTCTTCATTGCATCCTAACATGGGCATAAGAATAAAGTATAGAAGTTTGCATATGAAAATAAATGTATAAATTTAGTCAATGAAAAAAATGTTACATAAAAACTCAACTCACATGTTTTTGTGCAGCTGTTGCATTGACATACTCCTCTGTCCCCCTCTTCTTGTGAGTAATTCCAAAGTTATCCACTTCACTTTGAATCTCCTGTGTAATTGCGAAGACAATATTTGTCATGTTATAATATTAGAGTATGGAATTGAGAAATATATATTGAAAAATAATTATACATTACCATTTCTATTAATCGTGCAACAAATGACTTTGCACCTGATGTATGAGAATACGACATTGCTGCTCTATTTTGTGCATTGATCTTAGACCTCTCCTATATTTTCAAGAAATTGATAAAGGACAAATATAATTTTCAAATATTAAGACATGTGAATCTCATTTCTATTTCTAAAACAGTAAGATATCATCATAATAAATTTAGAAGCCAATATGTTATGGTTCAAGAAATAACCTGAAATTTTGGATCTTCAAAGACATCGCATAACCCAATCCATTTTTCTTGTGGAATCCAATCAAATGGCAACTGATTCCTTGGATTAATACCTTTCTCCACCATTTCTCGGTATATTGCGCTCAATCTCCCTTTGTAATGCTTGTAACTATTAGCAAACATCTCCTCAATATGACCGTTTATAGTAGGATCAATGCCAAATCCTTTGATAGAAAACCATTGCTTAACATGACAACAAAATAGTACAAGTTAGCAATCAATATAATTATCTCATCATACAATAATAAATATAAAACACAAAATCAATACATAAATAAACTTACATCTAATCCAGCATACACAGGCAATTTCTTTTCTTCTGGGATATTTTTCCATGAGGTTTTCCAATCAAGTTCAGGGCTATGCCTAACAATTATCCCTATCCCATTAGACAAGTGAGTTCCAAACTTCATTGGCCTTTTTAGGCCCTCAGCAAACTCAATTTCCAGTGTCTTGCCTCCCTACAAAGTCACAAATACATTAATATACAAATATATGAATAAGTCGATAACATGAAACTTTAGAAAGTATAAATACTTACATTTTCAACAATTGCTTTCTCAATTGCCTTTCCTATACTCGCACCACGACCTCTTTTCTTAGTTGTAACTATAGTTTTATTCATTAAGTATAAGCAAAACAAAATTGTTAATTATTTTATGACATATATGAATTTGAAATATGTACTTTTATAGAGAATCTCTCACTTAGATGTATTACTGTTTACACAACAACAGAACAAACATGAAAGAACAAGTTCATATGGAAAACAAATCTAAATTAAAAACAGAAGCAGAACACCAACATGAAAGAAAGACGTTAAAACACAGAACAAAGAACAAACTCAATTTACAGTTTAAATCATAAAACAGAACAAAGAAAAAATTAAAAAAGATTAAATTACAGACAGAAAAGAGAACAAGCAGCAGCAAGTTAAAGCACATATATGATTAAATCAGTCCTAAACTAAAATTAGAGAACCCACCTAAAACCACATGCAGAGATGCCCTCGGTTGAAACGACGCTTGGGGAGGGGCGAGGCCATTGGGGAAGTTGCCAGCGGCGGCTATTGAACGGGGAAGGAGGGGGTCAAAATTTGTGACAGAAGAATTAGTCGGAGACGGCGTTGGTGAATAAGGCGGCCAGAAGAGACGAAAAAATAAAAAAGAAACAAAAAAGAAAAACTTTACCTTTTCTCAATTGGAGAGGTGCGAGACAATATCGGTGCAGACGGCGGCGCAAGCGAGAGCTACGAGAGACAGCGTCGGAGATAGGGGTGGGGGTGGGGTGGGGTGCGCGGGGTGGGGGGTGAGGGGTGGGAGGAAGACAAAGAGACACAAGATTGAGAGAGGAAGAGAGGGCTACTTCTGAATTCTGATAGCGAGAGAACCGAGAGCGCGAATAAATTTGGGGCAGAACTTGTAGAATTTAATTTCATGGTTAATTAATCGACCTTTTTTCCTTTTTTAAAAGAGGGTTTATTACTCCTTTTCTTAAAAGAGTTTATTACTCCTTAGTCGAGAATTAATAGGATTGTTTTATTCTTTTTTTTTTATTATTTTCAATAATTTACTATCAAAAATTATATAATATAACTTTTTAAAATATATAAATATTTTTAAGTTTTTAAAATAATTAATTAGATGTAGATATATTTGTAAGTACAATCTATTATGTTTACCTTTCCTTGGTTTTAAAATAAAAATATAAGTTATAAATTATTTTTCATGTACTTAACAAATTTAGTATAATTAATAATAAAAAAAAGAATAGATTCAAATGGAATAGAGTTATGTGGTCTGAATCATAAATAAGAGAAAAAATTTTAAACATTGAGGGAGATGCGAAAGGAGGGAGAAACGAGGTGGAAAATGCCATAAGCAGCAGAAAAATAAGATATAAGAGATATTAAAGAAAATTTGGTGAAATCACTAAATATAACAATAGATATCAAATATTCCCTCAAACTTAATTGAGTTAATTGAACATTACTCCCAACTTAATCGAGAAAAATATAAGATTTTTCCGAATTCAATTTAGCCAATTGGACATTTTATACAACTAAAATGAGTCCCCCAAGTTAATTAATTGAGCAAATTAAATATTGCCCCAAGCTTATTGTTTGAATTATGTTGTACTACATATGCTTTAGTTGTGAATGCATACTAAAAAAAGTAGTTGTGAAACATACAAATTTTACAATAATTATTTTTCTAAAGTTGCGACTATATTTATTCATTCTGTGATATCTGAATTCAATATGCAATTGGAAGGTTAAGAATTTTATGTATACTTATATGTATATGCCTTATATTTAGGGGTAAATAGAAGATTTTAGTTTTAGGGGCTTAAATGTAAGAAAACAATTATTAATAGGGTTTAAAGGATAATTCAAAGAAGCAAGTCAAACCCTAGCCTCTTATAGGGTTTTCATATATGGACATATAAAGAGGAGAATGAGGGAAAGCCGTCAGCGCAAAAAAAAAAAAAAAAAAAACCAATATTGAGGTTCATCAGAGGACAAAGAGAACCAAGACAGCAGCAGAACAATCAGGTAACAAGCATGACAAAAATAATTCCTCATAGTTAAGTACACACGTATGACATCACGAAGGAAATGATGGCTAATGGTGGTGATTGGATAATTGTGAAATACACGTATTATAACTGAAACAGTGAACTATGTTGCTGTATGATGGCTGATGAGAATGTATTTGATGATAAAGTAGGATTGTAGGTGAGGTACTAGGATTTGGTCTTGAAACACGTGTATAGTGAACCTGTATGTGTGCACCTGTAGTTACAATGAGCATGTGTGTGTGTGCGTATATATGTATGAATAGGAATTTAGGAGTTTGTAGCAGCTGGTCCAACTTAATTAATTCATCTCAACATAGCAGGCCGTACGGAGATATATATACATGAATAGGAATTAATGAGTTTGTAGCAGCTGGTCCATCTTAATTAATTTATCTCAACATAGCAGGCTGTACGGATATATATATACATGAATAGGAATTAATAAGTTTGTAGCAGCTGGTCCATTATTAATGAGTTCATCTCGATACAAGCAGGCTGCACGGATAGATATATATATGAATAGGAATTTATCAGTTGGGCAGCAGCTGGTCCATTCGGAATATGACTGTGTACGGATGTGTACACACATATATATATAGGAACTTATGAATTATGCCGCAGCTGATCCATCTCGATAGGGATAGGTTCATGTGCGGATATATATATGTAACGTGAGAAATTATGTGTACATAAGAATGGAGAACCTTGAACTATGAACCGGATTATATCTTTTGTCTCATACTATAACAACAATATGCGAGGGTTGAGTATCGTGCAAATGCACGCGATACATATTCCTTAGGTTAAAGATAAAAACAAAGATCAATTCCGAACGTTGGGCCGTAAGTGTGTTGTTAGTTCAAAAATAATAACCATAATAATCATAATAATAGTAACGATAATCATAAGAATAATTTCTTTTTATCTTATGTTCATTTATTTAGTTATTCATTTTATGCCTCTATCGAATAGGAATATTAGTGACTTTGGCTAATTACGTAGATTCTATTGGAGGCGAGGCAAAGAATCTTGGACGAGTGCCTTTTTTAACTTGAGTCTATTTGATTAAGGTAAGTGATCTTTCACTCGTCGAGTTGTATAAAAACTCATATAAAATGATTTGGTGTACATGTGAAAAACTCTTTTGTGATTTGGGTCAAGCATGCTTACGTGTGTACCTTGTGATAACTGTGAACATTGTTGGATTCACTAGTATGTTGTGAATTGTGAAGTCGACTATGAGATTTATTAATGTCAACACGTGACGTGTTTTTAAAAGCCCATGGTTAGAACCACGTATCATTGACTATTCCGGAATAGGCAACTGAAAACCGCGACTAATTGTGTAATGGGGGTTGGCCACTGACCCAGTACAAGGGGGTTAAGCTTGTACTAGGACCTAGTATGGGGGGGTTAAGCCCATACCAGGACCCAGTATAGGGGGGTTAAGCCTATACTAGGACCCAAGACAGAGGGGTCAAATCTGTCCTTGGCTAAGGCGGTCGCACATGTGTGGTTGTCTTACATGGTGAACTCTTTCTTGTATACGATTACTTGGGTTTTACTTATATTAATGTTGATCATTATCGTATCCTTGTTGTTAAACAAGCCAAGATCCCTTGGGATCGAAGTGCTTGTGTGCATACTTCTATTTATTCGTTATTTTTATGTGATATTAATTGCCTATTTCCTTAAATCAACTGGCCGAGTTTTGGGTCATCTACTGGGCTGTCATGCTCATGATTCCTCTAACACCTTTCAGATATTGAAGTTTAATCTGCAGTCTGAAGTTCCGGAGTACCTAAGGGCCTCAGAGACTCTGCATACTACGACTTATATTTGTGCTTGGTGTAGAATGCGATAGTGACCATTTATATACGTTTTCTCAATTAGACACTAAAGGCTATTGCCTGGAATAGTATTGTTTACTTATGTTTCGAACCCTTCGCCTCTTGTTTAGCGACATGATATCCTAGTGGGTTGACGCAGATTTAATGATCTCTAATTTTGCTGTTATTTTATCTTTTTTTGTCTATTGCGAGAGAAATATGAGAGTCACATGGCCTATATCAGCGCCTCATGTATCTATTCATGTATACATATACATGGGTGTGTGCATGAACACACTGTGAGCCTAGCAAGCTATTTTAGAGCTTGCGGCGATTGTTACAGTCCCGGGGTTCGGGGCGTGACAATTTTAGTGGTATCAAAGCCAGGTTCGATGGGGAACTTGGAGGTAGTGGGGCTACTTAAAGCGATTTTGTGAGGTGTGAGTGCTAGTCCTTGTGTGCATACATATATAAATGTATATAACTATATATATATGCCGTTCTTTTAGCTCCTATTCAATATCTCGGTGTGTTGGAACTCATATTATGTATTAATATTGGTTAAGATTCTGGTGTGGATTAGGATGGCTACTCAAGACACCGTACCCAAGGAAAATATGGTCGAGGAGGTAGTGGCGTTAGAACGGGTGAGAGCACATCGACTAGATACGTCGCCACGTGTGATTCGGTATGGTCATAGGCCCTCGTGTGCTTATAACCCTGGCTGCATGCGACGCATTCCAGTTGGGAGGTCGAGGCCACGCATGGACTATCCTAATCTTATTGTTCATCGACTTGAGGATGATAGGAATGCTCAGTTGCGTAAGCGGGAACGTGCTGAGCTTAAGTGTGAGGGACTAGAACTGGAGGTTAAACACTATCAACAGCAGTCTGAGTCAGCTACTCAGGAAGTAAAGAGGTTGGCATCCCAAGTTGATAGGATGAGGACAATGATTGAAAGCCAAAGCACTACTATCGAACGTCTGCACAGAGAATTAGGTAACGAACGTCGTCGGGGGCAAGAAAGATTAGGGGCTATTCGCCAGGACCTGGAAGAAGCACACGCTTTGATGTTAGGCTGCTTAGGAGAAGATCGAAGGGAAGGGGACGACGAGAGAGAGCACATAGCAAAGGAAGGCTCTAAAGGGGAGGATGCTGGAGAAGAAGAGGAGGACCCTGAGGAGGAACCAATGGAGGATACAAGTGTTGGGATGAGCACGAATAGGAACTACCTTTAGAGCTAAAGTGCCTTTGGTGCTGCCTAGTTAGGAGTCTCGGATTCATATGTTTGGATGTTTTTCCTTATTGTTAATTAGTACCTAGTTGGTTCACTACTGACTAATAATTTTGGCCACTTTCACCTCTCGAGTAGGCCGTTCTAGATTGTCGAAGTTGGTTGGTGTTTGAAAACCCACCTTCTTGTAGTAAAGCCGTATACCTATTATTTTTACATTAGATAATGCATTACCTGTTTTGTGATGGATGTTTACGTGTGACGTATATCAACTTCCCTTGTTAATCTTTATAGTTCATGACATTTGTACATGGTGGAGTCAGAGTCTTATATTAATGGTTGTCGTGACTTATTCACTTTAATCACATCTAGAAAATGCCACCAAAACGAGGACGACCTCCGGGCACTAACCGTACTAATGCTCGTACAAACGAAGCTGGTGAACAACCAAGGGTCGTCCATGGGAGCCACGGGAACCCTCCTGGAAATGCTGGTGGGGTGGCTGGCCAACAAGGTGGAGATGGAGTGAATATTCCAGCGAATGTAGCTGGTGTTGGTGGTCAAAACGTAGGTGCAAATAACCAAGCGGGATTTATGGAGTTATTGCAGAACCTAATTGGGGTCGTACAGAATAACCAAGGTCAGGGGGATAAGTTCGAGAAGTTCACCAGGACTAACCCACCTAACTTCCATGGACTGTCAGAAGCGGATGAAGCGGAAGGATGGATTATCAACATGGAAAAGATCTTTAGGAGATTGGATTGCAATGACCTCCAGAAGATATCATATGCTACGTATACACTCAAAGGGGAGGCTTATGAATGGTGGAGGATGGTCGAAGAATCGGGGACCGAACCAGATACGTGGGGAGGCTTTAAAGATTTATTTTACGAAAGGTTCTACCCGGAAAGCGTGCGCGATCATAAGGAAGCTGAGTTTTTGAACCTGAAGCAGGAGGATATGACAGTGGCACAGTATCAGGCTAAGTTCGTGTCACTCTGCCGCTTTGCCCCTTACTATGCAGAGAATGAAGCTCGAAAAGCCAAGAAGTTTCTGAAAGGCTTAAGAACAGAAATTCGTGTACCATTGTCAGCTCAAACACTGACCTCGTATTCAATAGTCGTTAACAAGGCCCTAGATGTAGAGTTGGAGTTGAGAGAGGACCAACCGAGGGAGGCAAAAAGAGACAGGTCCACCAATTTTACTCCCAATCAAGCACCCAATAAGCAATTTAGGAGAGAGGAACCCCAACAAAGGCAATTAAAAGAGCGACAAAAGATGGGAAGCTGGTGTGGGAGGTGTAGGGTGACCCATATGGATGGCATGTGCCCAAAGAGGAGCGGGGCTTGTTATGAGTGTGGCCAGCCTGGCCACCATGTTAACTCTTGCCCTAACAAGAGACACAATATCCATTGTGCTCGTTGTGGACGGCCCCATGCTGAAAAGGAGTGCCCATGGCATACCAGGGGATGTTTTGAGTGTGGAAAACCGGGTCACAAGGCAGCTCAATGCCCAAGTAGGAGGAATAATCAAAGAACCAATCAATCTTGGAACAATCAAAGAAACCAAAACAACAGTATCCCAACAAATGGACAAAACAAAAGTTGGAACCAGAGGCCCCAAGGACAAGCAAAGGTGTATGCCTTTACTCAGCAGGAGGCACAAACTTCAAATGACGTGGTGGCAGGTACGATTCTCGTCACTCCTGGCTACGCTTATGTATTGTTTGACTCTGGAGCCACGCACTCTTTCATTTCTTGCAACTATGTCAAAAAGCATAACTTGCCGTATGACCCCTTGGATATTACTCTTGCTATAAACACACCGGTGGGGAGCATTTTTACCGCAGAGAATGTATGCAAATCCTTTTCTATTCGAATAGGAGACTATGAGATGTTAGCAGACCTTATCCTGCTAGATATGACGGATTTTGACATCATTCTTGGGATGGACTGGCTGGCTAGACACCACGCAACTATCGACTGTAGGCTAAAGAAAGTAGAGTTTAGTTCCTCTAGCCAACAAAAATTTTACTTTTTAGGAGATAGGGGTAACACCCATCCAAAACTTATTTCTGCACTTCAAGCTAGAAAGTTATTAAGAAAGGGTTATGAAGGATTCCTAGCGACAATTGTAGGTCAGCAGGAGGCAGTGGTGTCGATTGAGGAAATTTCGATCGTGTGTGAGTTCCCAGATGTATTTCCAGAGGAACTACCAGGGCTACCGCCTAATCGAGAGATTGAGTTCTCTATTGACACATTGCCAGGTACTAGCCCTATCTCCAAGGCACCATACAGAATGGCTCCAGCTGAGCTGAAAGAACTGAAAGAGCAATTGCAAGAACTCTTGGATTTGGGATTTATTAGGCCTAGTGTGTCACCATGGGGAGCGCCAGTCTTATTTGTGAAGAAAAAGGATGGTAGTTTAAGGCTTTGCATTGACTACCGAGAGCTAAATAGAGTGACCGTACGGAACAAATACCCTCTACCACGAATCGATGATTTATTCGACCAGCTGCAAGGATCAAAGTTTTTCTCAAAGATAGATCTTCGAACCGGATACCATCAGCTAAGAATTAAACCCGATGATGTGCCTAAAACCGCTTTTAGAACGAGATATGGGCATTATGAGTTCCTAGTGATGCCTTTTGGGCTCACTAATGCCCCAGCTGCATTCATGGACCTAATGAACCGAGTATTTAAACCTTTTCTAGATAAATTTGTTGTGGTGTTCATTGATGATATCCTCATCTACTCAAAGAACAAGGAAGAACATGAGAGGCATTTGAGACTTATATTGCAACTATTGAGAGAAAATCAGCTATATGCAAAGTTGAAGAAATGTGAGTTCTGGTTAGATAGTGTGGCTTTCCTCGGTCACGTGATTAATGCACATGGAGTCTCAGTGGATCCCCAGAAGATCCAGGCAGTGGTAGAATGGAGTAGGCCGGCAACGGTTACAGAAGTGCGCAGCTTTTTAGGAATAGCTGGCTATTATCGACGCTTTGTTGAAGGGTTCTCTCGCATTGCAGTACCCTTGACTCGCTTGACCCAAAAAGGGAATAAGTTTGAATGGACGGAAGAATGTGAGCAGAGCTTTATAGAATTAAAGGATAGACTGGTATCTGCTCCCATACTTACGCTACCAGTATGTGGAGAAGGATATACGGTTTATTGTGATGCATCAAGAAAGGGGTTAGGATGCGTATTAATGCAGAAGGATAAAGTAGTAGCGTATGCCTCTAGACAACTCAAAGTACATGAACAAAACTATCCTACGCATGACTTGGAGCTAGCAGCGGTGGTTTTTGCATTAAAACTTTGGAGACATTACCTTTATGGAGAGCAATGCGAGATTTTCACAGACCACAAAAGCTTAAAATATATTTTTACCCAGAAGGAGCTGAACTTGAGACAAAGAAGGTGGTTAGAATTGCTCAGTGACTACGATTTGACTATCAACTACCACCCCGGGAAAGCTAATGTAGTGGCTGACGCGCTGAGCCGTAAGACTACGGGGAACTTGGCCATGCTAGTAACTAATCAAAGACACATTCTAGAGGACCTCAATCGACTGCGAGTTGAGGTAAGGGTACATGGGAGTGTGACAAAGCTAACCAACCTAAGACTCCAGCCTATCTTGGTTGAGAGAATAGGAATGGCCCAAAATAATGATCCCCAAATGCAGGAGATCCGAAGCAATAAGGAAAAGGGCGGTAAATCTGAATTTGATGTTCGTCCAGATGGCTACCTAAGGTTTCGTAATAGACTATGTGTGCCAAATGACTCAGAGATAAAGAAGGAGATTCTTCAAGAAGCTCACACTACGGGATACACCATTCACCCTGGTAGCACTAAAATGTATAAGGACCTAAAGGAGACCTTTTGGTGGAATAATATGAAGAGAGAAATAGCAGAGTATGTCTCAAGGTGTTTAGTTTGCCAACGAGTCAAGGCCGAGCATAAGCAAAAAGCCGGAGAGTTACAACCCCTCCCAATCCCGGAGTGGAAATGGGAGCACATTACCATGGACTTCGTTACAGGACTACCCCGAACTCAGAAGGGAAATTCAGCAATTTGGGTGATTGTGGATCGATTGACAAAGGTGGCTCACTTTGTGCCGATTAGGGAAAATACACCCTTGGATAGCTTAGCGGAATTGTACAAGGAGAAAATTGTGAAACTTCATGGGGTTCCATGTACAATCGTTTCCGATAGAGATCCCCGCTTTGTCTCTCATTTTTGGCGGAGTTTACACCAATCATTGGGTACTAAGTTGCATTTTAGCACAGCCTTTCACCCACAGACTGATGGACAATCGGAGAGAACTATTCAAACCCTAGAAGACATGTTGAGGGCTTGTATTCTGGAATTCAAGGGGTCGTGGGAACCACATTTACCTATGGTGGAGTTTGCATATAATAATAGTTATCAAGCTAGTATCCAGATGGCTCCGTTCGAGGCGTTATATGGGAAGAAGTGTCGTTCGCCAATCCACTGGGATGAGGTCGGGGAGAGAAAGATATTAGGACCGGATCTAGTGCAACAAGCAATTGAGAAGATACAAGTAGTGCGAGATCGATTACGTATTGCTCAAAGTCGACAAAAGAGCTACGCAGATATAAGGAGACGGAGATTAGAGTTCAAAGAGGGCGATCACGTGTTCTTGAAAGTTTCCCCATCAAAGGGCGTGATGCGTTTTGGCATGCGAGGAAAGCTAAGCCCTCGATTTATTGGGCCATTTGAAATCTTGGAAAGAATAGGAGAAGTGGCCTATCGACTAGCTCTACCCCCATCTTTAGCAGGAGTACACAATGTATTTCACGTATCAATGCTGAGAAAGTACGTCTTCGATCCGAGCCACGTGGTGGAATACGAACCCATGCAACTTAAAGAAAATTTGACGGTCGAGGAGTTTCCAGTGAAAATTCTTGATAGAAAAGAAAAGGTCTTGCGAAGTCGGGCAATCCCCTATGTTAAGATACAATGGAGTAATCATTCTGAGAGAGAGGCCACCTGGGAGCATGAACAGGAAATGAAAGATAAATATCCACAACTTTTTACAACCTCAGGTACGATAAGTTTAGAGGACTAAACTGTTTCCAAGGAGGTGAGAATGTGATATCTGAATTCAATATGCAATTGGAAGGTTAAGAATTTTATGTATACTTATATGTATATGCCTTATATTTAGGGGTAAATAGAAGATTTTAGTTTTAGGGGCTTAAATGTAAGAAAACAATTATTAATAGGGTTTAAAGGATAATTCAAAGAAGCAAGTCAAACCCTAGCCTCTTATAGGGTTTTCATATATGGACATATAAAGAGGAGAATGAGGGAGAGCCGTCAGCGCAAAAAAAAAAAAAAAAAAAAAAAAAAAAAACCAATATTGAGGTTCATCAGAGGACAAAGAGAACCAAGACAGCAGCAGCACAATCAGGTAACAAGCATGACAAAAATAATTCCTCATAGTTAAGTACACACGTATGACATCACGAAGGAAATGATGGCTAATGGTGGTGATTGGATAATTGTGAAATACACGTATTATAACTGAAACAGTGAACTATGTTGCTGTATGATGGCTGATGAGAATGTATTTGATGATAAAGTAGGATTGTAGGTGAGGTACTAGGATTTGGTCTTGAAACACGTGTATAGTGAACCTGTATGTGTGCACCTGTAGTTACAATGAGCATGTGTGTGTGTGCGTATATATGTATGAATAGGAATTTAGGAGTTTGTAGCAGCTGGTCCAACTTAATTAATTCATCTCAACATAGCAGGCCGTACGGAGATATATATACATGAATAGGAATTAATGAGTTTGTAGCAGCTGGTCCATCTTAATTAATTTATCTCAACATAGCAGGCTGTACGGATATATATATACATGAATAGGAATTAATAAGTTTGTAGCAGCTGGTCCATTATTAATGAGTTCATCTCGATACAAGCAGGCTGCACGGATAGATATATATATGAATAGGAATTTATCAGTTGGGCAGCAGCTGGTCCATTCGGAATATGACTGTGTACGGATGTGTACACACATATATATATAGGAACTTATGAATTATGCCGCAGCTGATCCATCTCGATAGGGATAGGTTCATGTGCGGATATATATATGTAACGTGAGAAATTATGTGTACATAAGAATGGAGAACCTTGAACTATGAACCGGATTATATCTTTTGTCTCATACTATAACAACAATATGCGAGGGTTGAGTATCGTGCAAATGCACGCGATACATATTCCTTAGGTTAAAGATAAAAACAAAGATCAATTCCGAACGTTGGGCCGTAAGTGTGTTGTTAGTTCAAAAATAATAACCATAATAATCATAATAATAGTAACGATAATCATAAGAATAATTTCTTTTTATCTTATGTTCATTTATTTAGTTATTCATTTTATGCCTCTATCGAATAGGAATATTAGTGACTTTGGCTAATTACGTAGATTCTATTGGAGGCGAGGCAAAGAATCTTGGACGAGTGCCTTTTTTAACTTGAGTCTATTTGATTAAGGTAAGTGATCTTTCACTCGTCGAGTTGTATAAAAACTCATATAAAATGATTTGGTGTACATGTGAAAAACTCTTTTGTGATTTGGGTCAAGCATGCTTACGTGTGTACCTTGTGATAACTGTGAACATTGTTGGATTCACTAGTATGTTGTGAATTGTGAAGTCGACTATGAGATTTATTAATGTCAACACGTGACGTGTTTTTAAAAGCCCATGGTTAGAACCACGTATCATTGACTATTCCGGAATAGGCAACTGAAAACCGCGACTAATTGTGTAATGGGGGTTGGCCACTGACCCAGTACAAGGGGGTTAAGCTTGTACTAGGACCTAGTATGGGGGGGTTAAGCCCATACCAGGACCCAGTATAGGGGGGTTAAGCCTATACTAGGACCCAAGACAGAGGGGTCAAATCTGTCCTTGGCTAAGGCGGTCGCACATGTGTGGTTGTCTTACATGGTGAACTCTTTCTTGTATACGATTACTTGGGTTTTACTTATATTAATGTTGATCATTATCGTATCCTTGTTGTTAAACAAGCCAAGATCCCTTGGGATCGAAGTGCTTGTGTGCATACTTCTATTTATTCGTTATTTTTATGTGATATTAATTGCCTATTTCCTTAAATCAACTGGCCGAGTTTTGGGTCATCTACTGGGCTGTCATGCTCATGATTCCTCTAACACCTTTCAGATATTGAAGTTTAATCTGCAGTCTGAAGTTCCGGAGTACCTAAGGGCCTCAGAGACTCTGCATACTACGACTTATATTTGTGCTTGGTGTAGAATGCGATAGTGACCATTTATATACGTTTTCTCAATTAGACACTAAAGGCTATTGCCTGGAATAGTATTGTTTACTTATGTTTCGAACCCTTCGCCTCTTGTTTAGCGACATGATATCCTAGTGGGTTGACGCAGATTTAATGATCTCTAATTTTGCTGTTATTTTATCTTTTTTTGTCTATTGCGAGAGAAATATGAGAGTCACATGGCCTATATCAGCGCCTCATGTATCTATTCATGTATACATATACATGGGTGTGTGCATGAACACACTGTGAGCCTAGCAAGCTATTTTAGAGCTTGCGGCCTGAAAAAAAAAATAGATAAATAAACAAAATTTTCATCGATTATTCTTAGACCACAACTCCAACCGACAGATTTTCCATTAAACAATTCTTTTGGCTTGATGATGTTTCTAAATTAAATTTTTGTCCAACTCCATAAACACGTAACCAATTCTTCTGATTCATGGTCTTTCAATTTATCTGATTGAATATAACTCTTGCGCCTATGAAACCATTAGAAGAGACAAAGGGAAGGCGATAAGAAGACAGGGTGAAATGTTGTTTGAGGGGGGGGGGGAGGCTAGTTCTGAAATATGATTATGCCCTTAACTTTGCTTATATTTTTTTAGCGGGGCTGGTTTAAAAAGACGTATATGCCTGTAACAAACTCGCATGTTATTCATGTAACGGAGTTTCGTTGGAATATCCTGTTAGGATTTGAACTGGGATCATATTTGTAAAAAACGTAAAGTTTGGATGGGAACTGTCTAAAAAAAATTATATGCCAAAGTGTAAAAACATATATACTTTGGATGATAAATATTCTTTTGCAAAATGATAATGCTAAAGCGCATACATCAATTGTTATTACTAGTTGAGTGGGCACACTTAATGTGTGTGCATACTTAAAAAATATACATATACATATATATATTTATTATATATCTAGATTTTGATAAATTAAATAATGAATAACTATTTATATATGAATAAATATATTTAGTATTTATTAAATTTATGTAAGTGAAAACTACAAGAATTGAAAAAAAAAGATAAAATTATATTAGTGAAAAATAATTATAAAAAAGAGTTGATAATTGCTTAAAAGCATGAGAGAGAAGAGAGAGAAAAAATAATGTTAAAGAAAACGGACATGTAGGAATAACAAAGAGACGTAGCAAGTTTCCCCCAACAAAGTACGGTTGGTCAAATGGTAAGATGTTGTGATGGTAGATGTTAACTACTCCGGATTGAATCCCTTTGACAACATCAATTGTCAATTTTTTTTTTGCCAGAATATAAGTCTTGAATTGACTATTATGCCCTTAGTAAAGTCACATGCAAGTCATGTGAGAGAACTCCGATGGAATATTCTACGGGAAAGTGAGGATAATGGTAGAATGCAAAAAATGTGAAGTTCATAAAGCATTTTGTACAAAAAGAAAAAAAGAAAAAATCATATAGCCAAGATTAGAAATGCCCATCCTTTGGATGACAAAATATTTTCTCCCCATTATCTTTACTATTATATTATGTGTGATAGCCTATGGTTTTTTTGTGGTGCATTTAATTGTGGTTTTTCAAAAATGCCTTTCATAAATAACTACTTTCCTCTATTCTTTCTCATGTTTCATTTCTATGATGTGGTACTTTCTTTCTTTCTTTCTTTTTTTGTATCCTCTTCTCCCCCACATACTTTTTTCCAAACTTTTCTTCTACTTTATATTTTTATTTATTTTTGATCAAATTTTTTATTTTATTTTAATTTAATATTTTTTCTCAATATAAATTTAATAAATATATAAAAAAAATTACCAGACAGTCATAATAAAAAGCAACTAATAAAAGCTATATATATTAAAAAAATGGATAAAACTTATTGCTCAAAAAGATTATTAAAATTAATCAAATTTTTTTCGCTCCCTTTTTTTAAAAAAAATAATTACATTACAAAAAATCAATTTTTGTTTAAAAAATAGTTTTTATTCGTTTTATTTTTGTGGATTTCAAATTGATATTAAGTGTGCTCGATGCGCTAATTATTATTATTACAGAATTTATTTAATTTTAGTAAAATGATATGTGCAAATAGATTAATATTTAGTCACATCATTACTAAAATTTGATTCGGTATAGCGGTTTTATAATTATACTTACATTGTAAGGTCAAGGGTTCAACAGTTTTTGGGCATAATTAGTATTATTTGACAAAATGATCTTATTATATGACAAGCATCAAATATAACGATCAACTCGGAAGTATTTTGCTTAAGATGCTCTGGTTTAAAAACTTGCACAAATATTTTGGTTTCAAGTTATTAATTGTGACAAAGTAAATATTTGATTTCAAAAGGAAAATACTATGGTAATCATATTTGTTAACACTATAATTCTTTTTAAAAAATGAAGTGTGAACTTATAAATTCAAAACTAACAAAACCAAATTCGTAACTAAGTTATTTGCTACAAAAAGTGTTAATAGTAACAAATATTTTAGTGTTACCAAATGTTTAAACTTTGGTTACAAATACATGTTCATAACTGCAAATAGAACTTACAATCATGAAAGAATTTCTTCTTTTGCTGGTGATTAAACTCATGAGGGATAATTCCGCATGCTAAGAAGTTCACAATGTTCGCATACCATGGTGCACTTACCTCGATTTGCAACGAGGATTCCTCCGGAAAGTATTCGTTTATCTCGTCACTCACCTCATTTGATTTTCCAATATGTTCTAATCGGGAAAGATAGTCCGCTACCACATTCTCCGAACCCTTCTTATCTCGAATCTCCACATCAAATTCCTGCAAAAGCAAAACCCATCTAATTAATCTTGGTTTTGAATCTTTTTTAGCCATTAAATACTTGATTGCAACATGATCGGTGTAAACGATCACTTTGGAACCAAGTAAGTATGGTCGAAACTTATCAAAAGCATAAACAATCGCTAGCATCTCTTTTTCCGTGGTAGCATAGTTAATTTGGGTTTCCGAGAGAGCCCGACTAGCATATGAGACCACATGCAACTGTTTGTTTTTCCATTGCCCCAACACTACCCCAATCGTAAAATCGCTAGCATCACACATAAGTTGAAAGGGCAAGGACCAATCTGGTGGAGTGATGATGGGCGCCGAGATCAACGCCTACTTCAACCTGTTAAAAGCATCAATACTCTAATCATCAAATTCAAACTCAACATCTTTAGCTAACAAATTGAATAACGGTTTAGCAATTAAAGAAAAATCCTTAATGAATCGCCTATAGAACCCGGCATGGCCCCAAAAACTCCTAACAGCCTTCACGGATGTAGGGGCTGGCAACTTCTCGATCACTTCCACCTTCACTCGATCAACTTGGATCCCTTTGAAGAGATCTTGTGCCCTAACACGATGCCCTCATTTACTATAAAATGGTACTTCTCCCAATTCAGCACCAAGTTCGTTTCGCCGCATCATTGAAGGACTCTCTCTAAATTTGTCAAGCACTCCTCAAACGAATCTCCAAAAATCGGGAAATCATCCATAAAGATCTCCATGCACTTTTCCACCATGTCTGAGAATATCACCGTCATGAATCGTTGGAAAGTGGCCGGTGCATTGCACAGTCCGAACGGCATTCTCCGATATGCAAAAGTGCCATATGGGCACGTAAAGGTTGTCTTCTCTTGGTCCTCTGGTGCAATGGGAATCTGTAGATACCCTGAAAAACCATCAAGAAAACAATAATAAGCATGGCCGGCAACTCTTTCCAACATTTGATCAATAAATGGTAAACGAAAATGATCTTTTCTAGTAGCAGAATTTAATTTTCTATAATCAATACAAACTCTCCACCCAACTACTAGTCTAGTAGAAATCTCCTCCCCTTTCTCTTTTTTTACCAATTACATCCCTCCTTTCTTTGGAACACATTGAATCGGGCTAACCCAACTGCTATCCGATATGGGATATATAATCCCTGCATCTAACAGCTTGATCACTTCCTTTCTCACAACTTCCTGCATGAGCTCATTTAGTCTTCTCTGTGCCTTTCTTCTTGGCCTTGCATCTTCCTCCATCAAGATCTTGTGCATACATACGGAGGGGCTAATACCCTTGATGTCGGAAATCTGATATCCAATTGCTATGATTCTTTTCTGAATGATCTCCACCACTTTCTTTCTTTGCTTAACCGACAACTGGGCACCCAAAATGACCGGCAATGTCTCATTTTCTCCCACGAATACATACTTCAAATTTGGAGGCAACGGTTTCAGCTCTAATGTAGGGGGTTGAATGTGCGAGGGAGGCGTAGGACTCAAAATTTTCGGTAGCTATTCATACATCGATTCCCCTTTTTCCTCTTCTACCTCAATCTCTGAGTTCTCCTCTTTTACATCGCCCTCAATTCCCTCCATCACTTCTCTCACACAATCATCGGTTGCGTCTACCCTCATGCAATGATCATCTTCGACATGGCATTTTACTGCTTTTAAACACATCGAAGTCAATACTCTCATCTCCAAGTCTGAGAGTCAATTTTCCTGCATTGACGTCCACTAATGCTCTCCCAGTATTCATAAACGGCCTTTCTAGAATCAACGGCACCTCTTTATCGGCTTCAAAGTCAAGCACCACGAAATCCATAGAAAAAATGAACTTGCCGACTTTGACCAGGACATCCTCCACTACCCCCACAGGTCGCTTGAGTGATCGATCCACCAATTGCAAGGAAACCGTGGTGGGGGATAAGTCACCGGTACCTAATTTCCTGAACACAGAGAAAGGCATCAAGTTAAAACTGGACCCTAAATCACACAAACACTTAGAGAATTCAAATTTTCCAATCATGCAAGGGATAGTAAAACTCCCTGGATCTTTCAATTTCAAGGGCAACTTTTGAGAAATGATGTTGTTGCACTCCTCTGTTAATGCCACAGTTTGGAACTCTTCTAGCTTCCTCTTATTTGAAATAATCTCCTTTAAGAACTTGGTATAATGCGGCATGTTGGCTAACACCTCGGCGAATGGGATATTGATGTGCAGCTTCTTGAAAATGTCAAGGAACTTATTCCTTTGTTGTTCCTGTTGAGCTTGTCTCAGTCTTTGTGGAAACGGCACCTTAGTCTCATAGGAATTTGCCCTCGGCACCGATGGAGCTTGATTGACCTGCTTTTCCCCTTCTTCTTTGTCATTCCTCTTCGCATCGTCAAGCACTTTGCCATCTCCATCTTCTTTTCTTTCAGCACTTGGCAATTTTGGGGGCTCCAACTCCTTTCCACTTCTAAGCGTGATCACTTTGCATTGCTCCTTGGGGTTGGTTTCTGTGTTACTAGGGAAGTTACCGTGGACCCTGTTGGTTAATGCATTGGCCAATTGGCCCACTTGAACCTCAAGATTGTGAATGAAGGAGGAGTGGTTCTTTGTAATTTGCTCGAACTTCCCTTCGATCCTTTGCAATCTCTCCTCCTACGACGCCATCTTTAACCCTAAAGCATCAATGAACTTGTCAATCTTTATTTCTAGGGGACTTGCCTTCTCTTGCTGCGGGGGGTAGTTCTGCTGGAATCCTGGTGGGAGCTGTGGCCTGTTAACATTCTGACCACCCCAAGAGAAATTAGGGTGATTCCTCCACCCTGGGTTGTAAGTGTTGGAGTAGGGGTTATTGGCTTGTCTCCCTTGCATAAAATTTACCTGTTCACTCGAAACAACAGGAAATGGACTTTCAAACGAGCAATCAGTGGAAACATGATTAAAATCACCACATAATTCACAAAAAGGCTTAGAGCTAATGTTCAAATTATTAGCATTCAATGAATCCAACTTGTGAGTTAGAGCGCTTACCTGAGCTTGTAGTGATGCAATGGCATTGAGATCTAACTTACCCCCTTGGTTCTTTTGAGTGGTGAATTCCGCCGACCATTAGTAATTATTGATCGCCATCTCCTTGATTAGGTTGTAGGCATCGTCCACGGTCTCTGTAACCAAGGAACCTCCAGTTGCTGCATCAATTGTGCACTTAGTGTTGGCCCCCAACCCGTTGCAAAATGTTTGCACCACCATCCATCTAGGTAGTCCATGGTGGGAACACCTCCTTAAAAGCTCCTTATACCTCTCCCACGCCTCGTACAATGATTCCCACCCATTTTGGGAAAAGGTGGAAATATCATTACGTAGCTTGGCTGTCTTGACTGGTGGGAAATACTTCGTTAAGAATGCATGTGACAGCTGTTCCCAATTGGTTATGGACCGCTTGGCACCGAATTGAACCAAATTTTAGCTTTATCCCTCAAAGAAAAAGGAAAAATCCTTAGTCTTATTGCATCGTCCGACGCCCCGTTGATCTTGATGGTGTCACATAACTCTAGAAAGTTATCTAGATGCTGGTGGGAGTCTTCATTCGGCAGGCCATAGAACTGCACATTATTAGTCACCATGTTTAATAAGGCCGGTTTGATCTCGAAATTGTTCGCCTCAATGCGCGGCCTTTGTATCCTCGTTCTTGCTCCTTCAGCTTGGGTTGCAATGTAATCCCGTAATGTTCTTGCATTTTGATCACCCGATGGGGCATTTTGATCATTGCCACCATTAACCCTAATGTTCTGGTTGTCCGCCATAATACGTTCCTGAGCTATCCTAGCTCTTCTTGCTACGTTCCTCCTTCTGTTGGCTCTTTCAATTTCAAGATCCGAAGGCACTAGTTCAGCTCGTGAACTTGCACGCCTCGTGACCATACACCAAAAGGCACCTACACACGAAAGAACACAAACTCAGCCACAAAAATAACAAAAATAAATAATTACTAAAAAGAAAGAAATTTAGTCTAAACACATAAGCTAATATCACAGTCAAATGCGCCAATCCCCGGCAACGGCGCCAAAAACTTATTGGGACTTGCGCAAGTGCATGCAATCCTACAAGTAATATAAAGTGAGTAGAGTGTCGAATCCATAGGGATTGTGATTTGGCTCGTGAAAATGATTTGTGTTTCATTAGCTAAATGGATCAAATTGAGTAGTGATTTTGTATTACTAAAAGAAACCTACGTTCTTAATTAAAAACAACTTACGAATAATAATACTAACAAATAATCAAGGTGGGAAATGCAAGTGTAAGGTGGTTTCATTTACCAAATTTGCAATTCTAATCCAATCCCTAAGTTGAGTGGTTTCGTGGTTGTGTGAAGTCTAGGAACACATATATCCACAATCTCTCTCGAGCATTATGGAATTAATTCATACAATCCCTCTAAGCCTAAGATTAACCAACTCTCATTCAATTAATCCCAAATTTAGAATTATTTGTATGAAATTTTAAATACTGCCTTAAGGCTCAATCAAAGTTCAATTCATTCTCATGCAACTTCAACTCAATTGATCTCGTCTAATTAGAGCTATTATCATGAATCATCTCTCGACCTCATCACGATTCTCAAATTCACTAATTAGGGGTGATCAAACCCTAACCACGTATTAAACCATTAAAAAAGAATCAATCAACAAAGAAAACATACGAAAACGAATTCAAACTCACAGGATTTTCATAGAATAGAAAAAAACGATGAACTACACCATCATTACACTTAAATAAAATTAGTTCATAATGAAACTAAACATAAGAACGAAATATGGGAAAGAATTCATGAAAAGGGAAGAATGAAACTTATTGCTGGAAATTTCAAGTGTAAAACTCCCCTTGTTCGGTTGTTTTTCCCTTGGCTCTTGATTTCTCCCCTCCTCCGTTCTTCACAAATTCCAGAAGATCCAAATCGAACCCCCAAGAAGAAAAAAAGTAAAAATGAAAACAAAAATTGATGAATATCCCAAGCCTCGATCTCCAAGAGATCTAATCTATCTAGCTCAAAAAAAATGTCTCCCCTTGAATTCTGCTTGAATCTGGACTCCAAAGTGGTAGAAAAACGCCTAGCAAATCTTTCCAAATTAGCACCTCAGTCAAATACGGAAGGTTGTTAATTGCTGTCGCAGACGTTGCGTATGTACGCAAAATATTTTGCATACATATGCAAAGTTACAGATTTGTTTTTCTTCAAACTCGCTGGCCTTGGGTAAGTACTCAAGATTTCTTGCGTACATACGTATTTTTACAACCCTTTTTCCTCTGAATTACTTGCATTGGTCTGTTACTCGAAATAGTTTGCGTAAATACACAGCTTCTGATTCCACTTTTCATGCCCTATGTGGTTTTTTTTCCCTTCTTACCTACAAAACAATGATTTAGCTCAAACTTACACAAAATAAGGCCCGAAATGAGAAAAAAACGTGATAAGTCCTACAAAATAAATATAAAAATCAATTACAATTACAGACTTATCAATTATCACTACTGTTAGACCATCTACCAGTAAAATGTTCAAATATATTAATAATCAATGTGCAAACAACTATTTCAACTTGTTCACCATTTTCAATTTTAACAGTATTCATTATTCTATCTTTGGTTTCTTGATCTAGGTAATTATCCCACCAACCTTTTAATTGTCCTGTAAATCCTGCAACTATCATTGATGCAATTTGTTTATCATTATTATTATTTGTTTTACAAATTGTGATGTACATTAGCATTCTATGTAACATATTTGAAATCTGTTTAGAGGTATAACCATCTAAACTCCATTCATAAATTTCTTTGCCACTATAACTTGTACTATTAAAAAAATTCTTGTTCCTCATATAACAAATCTTGAGGAGTAGGTAGTGGGCAGTAATAAAATCTTTGAGTTGGTTTATCAGCATATTTACTGCTATATGTTCTCTTTTTATCAATTTTATTTATTTCATCTACTATATTATTTTCATTATTTGTCTCTTGTGTAAGAGTTCCTAAAGACTTTAAACTTGATATCCCATTTCACTGGGAGTTGGATCTTCATCACTTAAAGAATTTTGATTAGTAGGTGAAACAAAATTATTTGATTCAACTTTCAAATGTTTAAAAGGATCATTTAAATGAATTGTAGAATTTGTAGATCTTTCAGATCTAAAAGGAATTTTATTTTTTAATTCTGAAATTTTTGATTCAGAAAATCTTGAACTTGAAGGAGATTTAACTGTATAATTTATTGGAGAAATAAAAGAATATCTAGACTGACTAGACTTTGGTCGAAAACCAATTCTTGGTAAAGAATTTTGTCTGTCATTTTTAAATTGTATTAAAACATCACCATCTGGAGTTTGACTAATATCAGTTGGTTATGTTGGGATATTATTTATTACAGGTGCAACTTTTTCCATTTTCCAATGTTCTGGAAATTCTATTTCATTCCACTTCAGCTATTTGTACTAAACCAATATGTGAAAATTTATAATTATTCTGTTTATATTTTTCAAAACCTTTTTCATTTATGAGTTTTAGTATCATTTCATCTTTATTTAATGATATTGTTTCTTTAGTAGTTTTAACTACTTGTGTCCAACTTATTTTTGAAAAAGTTCCTAATTCATAAATTTTATTAATATTCATCTTAGGTATAGTCCATCTATTTAATAGATCTAAATCCTGAGGGATTTCAACTTCATGACTAGTACTATTTTTAATAGTTCTTTTATCACTACGAAATATATTCATTTCAAATAAGCAAGCAAACTAGTGTGTTGAATAATACTCTTTATTAAAACAATCATACAACATGGCTCTGATACCATTTCTCGGATCGTTTCCTTGAACACAGGGGTTTTCCAAAGAAAGTTTTACAAACATAATTAGACCTGTCGTCGTACTCTAAGGATTTTTACAAAAATGATTTAGACATGTCATTGGCATCTAGTCAACCTCACAAAGCCCTAAAACACCTTCCCAATAGCTTGAGCGGGCACACAGAGGCATTACAACTCAGATTACCAAGACTGAATCTAAAATCTTTTAAACCTTAGATACAAGACTGGTCTAACACTTCAACCCATGTTCAAAGGTTGCAAGAAGATTATGGAATCATAATCATGCCATACTTATGTTTTAACTCAAATATTATCCAACACACTAACACTTTAGCTATGCATTATTTAATTAAAGCAATAATAACTAAAAGGGTAGAAAATTACCACAATTTATCTTCAAATAGACTTTAAGTCTTCGATATCAAGCCCGATTATCAGGTGCCAGATAATTAAAAATAAAAGTGCTCCAAACCATAGGAAATAAAAATTATTAAGAGAGAAATAAGCATAAGAAAATAAAGGATTGTAGATTTCAGCGTACCTAATCTATTACACAAGTCCTCCTTATATAGAGGATTCGGACAAAAACAAACAAAAAATAAAAAGATATTTTACAAAAGTAGGCCAAGTTTTTCAAACTTAGAGTACAATTATTGCCAAAACTTATTAAAGTGAATAGTAAAAGTAGATTCCTTTTTATAATTTTATCTGACAGATCTTGACTGCATCTTGATCTTCAATTATGCAGAAATCCTGGTGTCATTGCTTCCGTCATAATCCATTTATGGATGTCTTTTCCCTGTTGCCTTTGACATCAAATCAATATCAATGTCTGCTTCATCTTGATATGGGTCTTGAGATTCCCCGGGTAAAGCAATATCATCCTTTGAAGATGATAATACAGATAAAGAGTCATTATCTATGTCTACACCAAAATTTTTCTTCAAATCTTTTTTCATTGCTGACAAATCTTTTTCAATAATTTGATCCCTATCAGCTAATCCTTTCATTTTCAAATCTTTAACAATTTGATGGAAAGCAGAATTTTCTTCTGAATAAGGACTTTCTTCATTTAATTTTTTCTGATAGTCCTTAATTTTTTCATGAATCAGGTCCAACGTTTCTTGGGAATAAAACTGACATTTTTCATCCTTCATTATCATTTTTTTCAAAAATGAAGTGAAAATGCTCTTTTTAAGCATGGAAGATTCTCATAAGCATAGCTAATTTCTGGCTCCCATTTCCATATTCAGGGTATTAAAAATTCCATAAAGAAGTGAAAAGATGCAATTCCATCTATCCAACAATTTTCCTTTTTCGATTTTTTAATTCCAAGGGATACATTAATCCAATCATCGAACAAGCTTCTAAATGGCTCAGGCAAAATTTTTACTGATGGCCCAAAACTCATCCACCATTGAATGAACAATGAGGAACATTACCTTCATAAATTGTAGGGCACACCTTAAACCACCAAGTGTGTTTCTTTTTATGATTATCATAAAGAAAACACCTTTTAAAGGCATCCAAATAATCCCAGTAATTAAATCGGATTATTTCTTTTAACTCAGGGCAATGAAACTCTTTTTCCCTGAAGGAACTTAAACCTCATTGCTCAGCAGTAATTATCTGCTTAATCATAACTTTTGTAAAGTTATAATATGTATTTGTACCTGTGGGATAAAAATGCTTAAATTGAGCAGATCCCATTTTTTTCCAAAATCTTTTCATAAACAATGCGTCATTTTATTATGCCACCATTGTAGGATTTATCCTCCAAATATCTTTCTTTCAATTTGTAAGGATCTGTAGAAATTCACAGATCTTGGGGTTCAATAAGGATAATTATTTCCTTATGGCCCATAGGTACCTAAGGAAGTGATTCCACTTCTAACTATTACCCATAGCAGTATCAGCATATGAGGCAGCATCAGCATAAGAAGGAGAATTATTACCTTTTGAGCTGGATTCACCCATCTTCTTTTTGTGCTTTAAATAATCCTGAAATTCTTGATTAATTTCTGGATTGTCATGATAAAAAGAAATACTTTCATTATAAAGTTTTCTTGTACCCATTTGTTTTATCAAATGTCTTCCTCCACATGTACCTCTACCACAGTAATTATTACCACGGTAATTTGAACCTTGTGGAAACATTATTCCTGAAACAGATTTCATTTAAGCAATACAAGATTGATTAATTACTTTATTAATATTTGCTTTTTTATTTTTTAATTTGACTTACTTTTTGAAAACGATAATTTCAATAGCAACTACTACCTTTTGTTTTATAATCATTCTCTTTTACTTCTAAGGCACTCTTGAAGGTTTCCTCAATTAACGTCCCTTTTATCTCCTCCTTGAGATGTTCGTAATATAGGGAATTTCCAAATTATTTTGCTTCTTATTGAAAGCTCAAATCTTCTAAGCGTCATGACAATCTGATTTTTTCTTTACTTCCAAGATGCTATTCAAAAATTTTACACACTTTTGTTTGTATCAGTGATGATATACGAAAAGTCTTTCATTCCATTCTCACTTTTGAACTCCAAACCTGAGAGTCTTTCGAAGCTAGTCTTGAGGATTGATGAGCTATTCTTGATATCTAATTCTCCGTGTATAATCCTAAGTAATATTCGATTTGAAAATGTTGACAAATATTTTGCAAATCCTACTACATTTATGGCTCACTTCTTCCACTTGTCGATCCTCTACTCATATTAACTTGCGTAAAATTTGTTTTTAGCTTTGCCATATACATTTTAGATTTGACTTTGTATACCTCCGGACTATCACAACCCTTTCCGATATTTGAGCAAAACTTGAACATAGCACCAGGGAGTTCGTTATAGGATTACTTTGAACCCAACAAGGCAATGATGCAATATGGATAGTCGTGGATAGATTTATGAAAGGTTTCCATTTCATTGTGTGATCTAGAATGATAGAAAATTATAAACAATCCATAGTTGGACTTCATGGTGTCTCGGTTAGTATAGTCTTATATAGAAACCCATGGTTTGTTTCTAAATTTTGATAAGGACTACCAAATGTTTGTACCAAACACTAGTATTCCCCTCCAAACCTCAAACTGGTGGACAATTCGAGAGAATCAACAAACCCTTAACGAGATGCTTTTTAAGAAAGTTGAGATCGTCACCTCTCACTAGCCAGATTTTTACAATTAAACTATAGTTGGCATGACCCAATCGAAGCACTTTACGAACAAAGATATAGATCTATAGTATTTTGGAATAAAGTTGGCAAAAGTAAGGTCAAAGTTAGTACGGGAAATTACCAAAATAAGTTCGAAAGTGAATGACAGCAGTACAAAGTCACTAAAAGAATTACGCATATAAGAAAAGATTTGGAGTTTGAATTAGGAAAAGTAGTCTTAAAAGTTGGAAACAGAAAGCTTAACCTAAGATATGATGGTCCTTGTGAAATATGGAAAAGGATAGGAAAAGTAGCTTATAAGTTAGCATTACCATCAACCTATCGAAAATTCATAATGTCTTTCATGTTCCAATACTTAAGTATGAATTTCGAGGACGAAATTCTTTTAAGAGGGGGAGAATTGTAACATCCCAATTTTTATAAATATGAAATAGGTACAATAATACTAACTAAAATCCATTTCCTATGAAATACAGGCATAAAAACCAAACTTCTGTAGTATATGTGTCTAAAACCTGAAACAATTATATTTGTACATATAAAATTGGAATTTTGTGTGTTATATACATAAATATAAGATCAAAAATATAAATATAGAATATATATTAATTAATTTCGAAATTAATTATAATAATATAGTAGGGTTATTTTATTTTATTCCATGTGTTGGGACACTTGTATTTATAAAATTTAAGATAAGATTTAGATAAGATTTGGATAAGATTAGATAAGATTTGGGTAAGATTATGATAAGATTTGAGAAGATTAGATAAGATTAGATAAGATTTGGATAAGATTTAGATAAGATTAGATAAAGATTTGGATAAGATTAAGATAAGATTAGATAAGATTTGGATAAGAATATGATAAGATTAGATTAGATTAGATTTGGATAAGATTTAGATAAGATTTGGATAAGATTTAGATAAGATTCGATAAGATTTGGATAAGATTATGATAAGATTTGATAAGATTAGATAAGATTTGGATAAGATTTAGATAAGATTAGATAAAGATTTGGATAAGATTTAGATAAGATTAGATAAAGATTTGAATAAGATTAGACAAAGATTTGGATAAGATTTAGATAAGATTAGATAAGATTTAGATAGGATTATGATAAGATTTGATAAGACTAGATAAGATTATGATAAAGATTGGATATGATTAGATAATATTATGATAAGATTTGGATAAGACAATAAGAATTAGAAAATGACTTAAATTATATAATAATCTTATTTCTTGCAACAATTGCTATAAATAGGGGAGCTTGGCACCCCATTTTCATCCCACAACACACATTAAATCCCGCCTAAAACACACCTACCCACACTAACCTTGCTCTCAACATACAAAACACTCCATATTTATATAATATGTCCTACCCATATATATATACACATAAGCCCTTCTTTTTACATACATATATACCTATTAGCCTTCTATATATTCCCCTATTTCCTCAAGCACTCTTGAGAAGGAGGGTACCAAGTCGATCTAGTTAAACCAAGTCTATAAACTTGATAAGCTCTTTAGGTGAGTGTCTTTTACATTCCTTGCTGGGGCAATGAACTATATGCTATAAATATTATTTTTTGTATAGCCTACCCTGTCATATTTATGTTGTCCAATCTCTCTAAAATTATATCTTGCTCCTCGCGTTTCAATAAAATACTTCTCCAAATTATAAGTCAAGTTATATCTGAAAATATTGCATTTTTGATATTGTCAGTTATATCTGTCCCAAAATGATTTTTGACACCTTTGGGATATCATATTTTAATTATATTTTTATGTATCCCGGGTGTAAAAACAAGTTATTGCTTTATCAACAGTTTGTGAGCCATATCTGTTCTGTTATATCTGTTTACCTTGGGGACGCCCTTGGGAAGTTGGGCCCAGGTACTTATAAGAGGAATTCTATCGGGCGGAACGTACCGTCGATGGAACCAATTTCTACGTACTGCCGGAGGATGACTGTAGTAGAGATTGGAGCGATGTATTGCACAGACGCGTGATATATCTCCGTTCAGTTTAATGTCGAGGTCGCTCCTTGACGAGAGAGGCATAAGGGTTTTTGTTATGTTTATCTGTTTTGGGTAGTTATAAGGTTGGAGATTCCGTTCATGGCTCACTATCCGTCTTGTTCAGTTTGTATGTTCGCTCTTCATACTACAATGCACTTTTCCGTGATTCATTACTTTATTGGTTTTATAAATCTTATTTTCTGCACATATACTTATCTATATTTGGCCTCACTAAGTCATTTGGACTTAACCCCTCGTTTCTTTCTGTTCATTGCCTCAGTTTCAGGAAATTAGATTGCGGGAACTCGGTTAAGGCGATCGGTGTGTTACAAGTCATTAGTATATAGGCCTGTATTCTATATAAAAGATTCGCTAGTTAAATGGGAAATAGAAGCTCGCTATTTAAAGTATTGTACTTTGATAGATTATTACCATTTAATTCTATGTATGTCAATTGTGTGTTTATTTTATCACAATTTTGTTATTGGGTAAAATCAGTATGCAAGTATCGGGTACCGTTCGAAAAAAAAAAAAAAAAAAAAAAGCACTCAGCAAGACCATTGAGTGAGCCCTACTCGTATAGGAAGATCCTAGCGAAGGGGGTGTCACATAAATTATCAGCATTTTTTAGAAATTGCTGTAAGTTTTCTTCTCTCCTGGCATTATTCATATGAAAATTAAGCAATACAATTTTCATTAATAACTTGATCAACTCTCTTTTTCCTTTTAATCCAATAAATTAAATCATCTTGTAAAAGATGTTTACATTCATATTCTTTTAAACAACTTGGGTTTTTAAAATTATTATTTTGTAAATCAAATTTAATCTTATTTATGATTTTATCAATATCTCTAGATACTTTAACTATTCTAGGAATTGTCATAATAAAGTCCCTTCGTTCATCCATCTGTAATAAAATATATTAGTGAGTAATATTTTTAATCTTATCCTTATAATATAAATCTTTTTGATAATAATACTGATAATGATTAATCAGATAAAGACAATCATCATTTGTTAATGGTCTTGGATCATCAATATATCTATTATTTCTAACAGCATATTTGATATCCTGCATAATCTGTTTAGTTTGTTTTTGATCTTTAATCATTTTTTTCAAATGTTTATATGGATAGAGTTGAAAATTAATCAAACTTCTATCTACAAACATACGATTATAAATTAATCTTTCATAAACACTTAATTCATAAACTTTTCTTAGAAACTTTTTATTCTGATTACAATCACACTCATTACCTGAACTTGCACTATTCATGCAATACAACTTTTTTCAACAGTACTTTGGAGATTTTTTACCATAAATCTCCAAAATCTAACACTCATTTCTAGGAATTCCCTAGATTCAATAGTAAGACGACCACCATTTAAATAGTGTCCAGTCCTAAGACATGTCTTTATGTCCTTATTCATTTTCTGTATTTGTTTAGTACGAAGCATGATTCTAGTGATCCCAATTTTGTTAGTATAAACAAAATTTATGGGTCATTCATACATATTACGATAAACTCTTTGATCATAAAAATTTGTTATCAACACCGTAGGGATATTAACCCTAGGAACCTTCCTTTCTCTAGGAGGCATCATCCTGTAAAAATTCTCTAGTTAGAAAGTCTGGGAAACTATTATCTTTCCCTTTTTTATAATAAATTGTAAAATCAAATGGTGCTAAATGGGCTTGCCATCTTGCAAACATTTGTTTAGAAACATCATGTTTAAAATCCTTATTAAACATGAATTTGGTTGATTGACAGTCAGTATAAATAGAAAAACTTTGATTATAAAGATCATCGTGAAATTTTATTACACATTTAACTGTAGCTAAAATTTCTTTAGCTACTGTGGCATAGTTTTTCTAACTATTATTCTATTTGCCTGAATAATATCTAACTAAATATTCTTTTTTATCTATTGGGGATTTTTGTTTTAAAATACCACCATAACCTATATCACTAGCATCTGTTTCTATTATTTTTTCCCAATCACGATTAGCTAACATTAAACAAGGTAAATTACTAACCTTATTTTTTATTGTTTGTACTGCCTTATTAGTATGTATTTGACTCCAAGGTGCTGGTTTCTTTTTAAATCTGTCATATAATACAGTTGTATCCTGGGCTAGATTTTTATAATATGGAGATATATAATTTAAACTTCTTAAAAATCTTTGTAATTGAGTTTTATCAGTTATTTCATCGGGAAATTTATTTGCAAATTCAATACTCCTATTTATAGGAATTATTTGTCCTTTTTCTATATTATGTCCTAAAAATCTTACTTTTGTTTGAAAAAGTAACATCTTAGGTCTTGAAATTACTAGACCACTTTGAATTATTATTTTCCTGAAAATATCAAGATGTTTAAAATGTATTTCAATTGTTTTTTAAAATACTATTACATCATCAATATAAACTATAATGAATTCACTATAAGGTATGAAAATATCATTCATTATCTTTTGAAATTCTGATGGGGCATTTTTTAATCCAAAAGACATTACATTCCATTCAAATTGCCCTATAGGTACATCAAAAGCAGTTTTATACCTATCTTTTTCATTCATTTGTATTTGCCAATATCCTAATTTTAAATCAAATTTAGAAATATATTTGCATTATATAATCTGTCTAAAAGATCTTTTTTATTTGGTATTGGATATCTTATCCATTTCAAAACTTTATTTAATGGCTTGTAATTTATTACCAATTTAGGTACACCACGTTCTTGTTCAACATTTTTATTTACATAAAAACCTATACACAAGACCAAGGTGACTTTGAATTTCTTATTAGTTTCTTTTCAATTAAAGAAGTTATTTCCTTTTTACAAAATTCTAAATATTCTTGATTCATTTGACAAAGCCGTGCCTTAGTTGGAATATTTTTTTCATTAAAATCTTCCTCATAAGGAAGTGAAACAATATGTTTCTTTCTATTCCAAAAAGCATTTGGATGATCACTACATATTTGTAATGAAAACTGATTTTGTAAAAGTTTAATTTTATCTTGTAATTTGGGATTTTTTAAATTTTCTTCTATACTAAATATATTAATTTCATAGTTTAAAAAATTAATTGGATTATCTTTAGCCAAAATTAAATCTTTTATTTCATTAAGAACTCTGGTAAAAGGTTCTGTTATGAACTGAAATTTAATTTCTTTTTCTTGAAAAGTTCCAATTAAACCATTTTGATCAATTTGTTTTAAAGGAAATATTTTTTGTAAATAAGGAGTACCAAGAATTACCTGGTTAGTAATGTTTTTAACTAAAAGAAAACTTGTAGGAATACATGTTTTATTCTTACAAATATAAGCTTTTGGTAATTTATATTTAATATTTAATTTCTTACCATCAGCTGAACTTAAACTATGTGTAGTTTAATGAAAATACCTTGTAGGAATTATTCCTTCTTGTATGCAATTTAAGTCTGCACCACTATCAACAAGTGCAATCAAATCTTTAGCAAAATAATTATCAATCAGAAGAGTTATTTTGATATACCATTTTTGAGAAGTTAACATATCTAATTTTGATAAGAAATTTTCATTTTCTGAAATATTTAATGATGGAAAATTATCTTGATTATTATCAATATTTTTTCCCTTATTTTGAAAAGTTTCTAATTGAGATATTCTATTTTCAAAAGATTGGTTCTCTATTTTCAAACAAATAATTTCATTTTTTAAATTGTCAACTTCTTTTATTAAATCTTGTATACTAACAGGTTTTTCTTCCTGTTGATATTTTTCTTTTAACATCTTTTTTACAACATCCATTGTATACGGAGTTGTATCTCTAGGTATATTATTCATTTTATTATTTTGACTAGATTCTCCTCTAGATTCATCTATTATGTGATCTATTAGAAAAGATTTAGCTTCAGAATCTTTAGCATGTTTTAATATATCTAGTATAGAATTAGATTTTAACATACTTAATTCAAAATCTTGAAATTGAGAAATCAATTGATAAAATTCATCATTTGCTTCATTTTTATTTAAACAAGGTTGACATTTTTCATTTTTTTCTTCTTCATTTTCAGAACTAGAATAGTATTGTTCACTTTCTAATACTTCCATTTGTTCATAATTATCTGAAAAACTTAAATTTGATTCTGAACTATTACTTTCAGGTTCTGATTCACTATTTAATAAAATTTTACACAAAGTTTCTTTTAATTCATTATCAATATTTAATTCATTAATTTTTTGTTTAGCACGACAATCTTTATAATAATGGCCAACTTTTCCACATTTAAAACAAGCATTTGAAGGTTTGAATTTACTTTTTCTGTTTTTATTGGGTTTCCATTTTTTTCTTTGGAATATAATTTTCTTGCCTATATTGTTTTCTTTTTACTCTTCTTAATTTTTTATATTGTTTATAAGAAGGAGATTTGTATTTCTTTTTACTTTTGTTTTTGTACTGATCTATACTATCACGCTTAAGTGGATTCATACCAAATTGTTCACAAAATTCACCTAATTGTTTTCTTTCATTTAGATGATGTTTTTAAATTTGTTGATTTAATTTAATTTCATTACATAATGCTAAACCTTCATTTACACAAGTACTTATGAGTTTGCCATAAGTGTAACTATCTTAATCTATACTTAGTGCATTACCTCTAAGGGTTTTTCTAACTCTCTCAGCGAATAATGAGGGTAAACCATCTATAAATTTTGATTTCCAATGAGAGGAATTACTCTCTGGTTAACTCTAAAACTCTGCTTAAAAATACATCTTTATACCATCTAAAAGAGGTAAGTGTAGGACATCTTTGATTTTGTAATAATGTTCTTGTATTATCACTATTGTCAGACTATCTTCCAGTAAAATGTTCAAAAATATTTATTATTAATGTGTAAACAACTATTTCAACTTGTTCACCATTTTCAATTTTAACAGTGTTCATTATTCTATCTTTAGTTTCTTGATCTAGGTAATTATCCCGCCAGCCTTTTAATTGTCTTGTAAATCCTGCAACCATCATTGATGCAATTTGTTTATCATTATTATTATTTGTTTTACAAATAGTGCTGTACATTAACATCCTATGTAACATATTTGTAGTCTGTTTAGAGGTATAGCCATCTAAATTCTATCAACTTTGATTTGGTTTATCTGCATATTTACTACTATATGTTCTCTTTTTATCAATTTTATTTATTTCATCAAATATATTATTTTCATTATCTGTTTCTTGTGTAAGAGTTCCTAAAGACAATTTTTTAAATTGGTCTTGTAATAATTTTTTGAATTCTGTTATGGATTCTAATTTAAAGTTTTTAATTTCAAGAGGCGGCTGAGTACTAGGTTATGCTTTACTTCCTTAGATATTTGTTCCTCATTTATTTTAATTAAATCTTTATTTAATTTAGTAATTTTATTTAATATATTTTCCATATTTAAATTTAAATCTGTTATTTGTTCTCCTCAAATTATTGAATATAAATTCTTATAATTTTGTTGTTTAATTATACCATTTTAAATGAGTAGTAGATAGTATTATATCTTTATCAAATTATTTTTCAAAAGCATTATAGTGTCTTGTTTTATTTGCAATTTTTATTTCAAAAGGATCTTGAGGAGGAAATATTCCTGTAACAATATTATTTTTCAAAGTTTCATAATGTCTTTCTAAAATAGAAATTTTATTTTCATAATTTTCAATGAATTTAATTAAAAACCATTGTACAAAAGGTAAATTTTGATTTATATCGAAAAGATAATTATAATAATCTTCTGAAAATATTTTTAACTCAAAAGGTTCAAATTTTTTAAAGAAGCATTTTCTAAAATTTTCATATTTTGGTAATTTAAATTCTCTTTTACAAATTTGTCTTGCCAGGGATCCTGGACTAAAATCAATTTTATTGTAATTCATTAAAAACACTCTTAAACTTGATATCCCATTTAACTGGTAGTTGGATCTTCGTCACTTAAAGAATTTTGATTGGTCGATGAAACAAAATTATTTGTTTCAACTGTCAAATGTTTAATAGGATCATTTAAATGAATTGTAGAAATTGTAGATCTTTCAGATCTAAAAGGAATTTCGTTTTTAAATTCTGAAATTTTTGAATCAGAAAATCTTGAACTTGAAGGAGATTTAACTGTATATTTTATTGGAGAAATAAAAGAATATCTAGATTGACTAGACTCTGGTCAAAAACTAATTTGTGGTAAAATATTTTTATTATTTTTAAATTGTATAATAACATCACCATCTGGAGTTTGATTAATATCAGTGAGTTCTGTTTGAATACTATTTAAAGCAGGTGTAGCTTTTTCCATTTCCAATGTTCTGGAAATTCTATTTCATTCCATTTTATAGCTTTTCTATTCGTAATATTGGATTTACCAAAATTAGATTCTATAACTATTGTTTCATTTGCTAATTTTTCAATTTGTTTACATTGTGGATTTAATGTATAAAGTGGTTTAAAATATAACCTATAACATATACGTATTACTTCAGACCCTTGTGCATAATTGTATCCATGTGTTTTAACATTTAATATTAATGCATCACATAAATTATTATCTGTTAAAGATAATTATAAATTTGGATAAACATTAAACTCGTCCATGGGCTAAATTGATTTGAATTATTCCCATTAATGATTGAGTCCAATTAAGATTCCAACCATCTCTTAGAACTGCTAGGAAACTTTAAGGCAAACCTTCTAAGGTTAAAGGTTTAAAAGCTATTTGTACTAAACCAATATGTAAAAATTTATAATTATTCTATTTATATTTTTCAAAATCTTCTTCATTTATAAGTTTTAATATCATTTCATCTTTATTTAATGATATTGTTTCTTCAGTAGTTTTAACTACTTGTGTCCAACTTATTTTTGAACAAGTTCCTAATTCATAAATTTTATTAATATTCATCTTAGGTATAGTCCATCTATTTAATAGATCTAAATCCTAAGGGATTTCAACTTCATGACTAGTACTATTTTTAATAGTTCTTTTATCACTACGAAATATATTCATTTCAAATAAGCAAGCAAACTAGTGTGTTAAATAATACTCTTATTAAAACAATCATACAACATGGCTCTGATACCATTTCTCGGATCGCTTCTTTGAACACATGGATTTTCCAAAGAAAGTTTTACAAACATAATTATACATGTCGTCGTACTCTAAGGATTTTTACAAAAATGATTCAGACCTATCATTGGCATCCAGTCAACCTCACAAAGCCCTAAAACGCCTTCCCAATGGCTTGAGCGGACACACAAAGGCATTACAACTCAGATTACCAAGACTGAATCTAAAATCTTTTAAACCTTAGATACAAGACTAGTCTAACACTTCAACCCATGTTCAAAGGTTGCAAGAAGATTATGGAATCATAATCATGCCATACTTATGTTTTAACTCAAATATTATCCAACACACTAACACTTTAATAATAATAATAATAATAATAATAATAATAATAATAATAATAATAATAATAATAATAATAATAACTGGTCCATGTGCGAAACTTCTTTGAATTATTCCCATTAATGATTGAGTCCAATTCAAATTTCTACCATCTCTTAGTATTGCTATGAAACTTTCAGGTAAACCTTCTAAGGTTAAAGGTTTAAAGGCTATTTGTACTAAACCAATATGTAAAAATTTATAATTATGTTTATATTTTTCAAAATCTTTTTCATTTATAAGTTTTAATATCATTTCATCTTTATTTAATGATATTGTTTCTTCAGTAGTCTTAACTACTTGTGTCCAACTTATTTTTGAAAAAGTTCCTAATTCATAAATTTTATTAATATTCATTTTAGGAATAGTCCATCTATTTAATGGATCTAAATCCTGAGGGATTTTTCAGCTTCATGACTAGTTCTATTTTTAATAGTTCTTTTATCACTACGAAATATATTCATTTCAGATAATAATTTATGTGATGCACTAACATTAAATGTTAAAACACATGGATATAATTATGCACCAGGATCTGAAATAATATGTATATGTTATAGGTTATACTTTAAACCACTTTATACATTAAATCCACAATGTAAACAGATTGAAAAATTAGCAAATGAAACTATTGTTATAGAATCTAATTTTGGTAAATCTAATATTACAACTAGAAAATCTATAAAATGGAATGAAATAGAATTTCCAGAACATTGGAAAATGGAAAAAGCTTGTAACGACCCGGTAAATCCTTTATTTAAATATTTTATATTATACAAGTTTTATATGATTATTTTGTGAGTTATTGTTTTCTAGAGATTATTCTTTCAAAATATGATTTTTATTTGCGAACAAATGAGCATACTACTACATAAATATTGATAAAATATTATAAATTCCAAATATTCTTAAAATTTCATGCATTTAATCTTTCTAAACTCCCAAAATTATTTAATATATTATTTTCACCTTTTACCTATTTTCCCAAGAATTTTTAGTAATTTTCGAAAAACATTGTCTTTAAGTTCTTAATTTGAAATATAATTTTTAAAATGCTTAATTATTATCAAAGAATGAAAATAATAATATAAATAAATATTTTAGATTTTATTTGACTTATAAAAAATTAATTTTCGAATTTTTACAATTTTATTTCTATTTTTGGGCAATTTTCGAAAAATGGGCAAAACAAGGGGTATTTTGGTCTTTTCACCTCTCCAACCCCAAATTTCGTTTTTTCCTGAGAAATAAGCAATAAAATACTTAATAAATAAGAGTTTCAGATTATATAGGTTTTTGTTTGATTTTAGTTGATTTTATTTTATATTTTATCAAAAGATCTTTACTAATACATACTCTTGAACCTCATATACATAAATAACTATACATTAGTGGTGATGTACATGGCTACATATACACACACACACATACCCACATACATATACATGGTATTTAGTGAAAATAGGTGTAGGCATATATAACCATGTATAATGTATGGAAGAGGTATTTAGTTGAATTTAATAATTGGATATTTGTGTCTAATACTTAGAAAATAATTACACAAGACCATATACACCACAATCCTCATTTTTTCAGCCATTTCCAGCCCAAAACCGTGCACTCTCTCTTGCTCTTACACTCTCGTTCATTTTTTTCCTCAAACACTTCACTCTCTCCAAATCAATACACCACTTTGAAGGACTAAGGTAGGAACTCTTCTTTATACCTTATGTAGAGGGTTTTTCTTCTTCTTCTTGAGGAGATTAGGCAAGCTTCCATACTCTTGTGCCCAAACAATGTAAAAGAACAAGCTTGAATGGCCTAGAGTGAGAGCTTTTGCCAAACATGCCTCCAAGTTGAGGGTTTTAGTTATGTTGCTATCTTCATGTTACTCTATAGTTAATTTTATCATGTTTAACTCTTGTTGGGAGGAAGTTGAAGGATGGATAGAATTATGAGCATGATCTTGAAGATATTATGTGACTAGTATGCTTATTTGGAGTTCTATGTGCTTACTATGCTTTCTTGGAAAACTATGTGATTATTGTGCCTTTTTACAATAATATGGCATTCTTATGTTTTATTTGGATTATTATGTGAGTTCTATGCTTTATATGAGGTAGTATGAGACCATGATTCTTTAAATGAGCTAGTAGGGGAATATCCTATGTGCCTTCAAAGTAATTGTGAAGAAAGCTCCAAATCTCTATTTATTATACTTTATTGTATAGTTTTATGCCTATTTTGATGATTATAGAGATATATATATATATATATCTATGTACGTATATATATAGATATAAATATTTAAAGTATTATTATCTATTCATTTAGCTAATTCATATTATATTAGGTATATATCTATATATATATAGTTATGTACGTATATATATATGTCTACTTATTCTAGACTAATTATATACTTAGTAATACTTAGTAAGACTACTTTAATCTATATATATATATATGGTACGTATAAGTATATATATACTTATATTCATTTTATTAGTTTATATATATATGTAGATAATTTCAATCATCTTATATCTATATCACACTTTATATAGTTTATATATTTGTCTATCATCTTTATATATATACTTATCTATATCACATTTTATATATTTTATATATTTATATTAGTTATTTTTTTTATCTTTATATTTATATATTTACACTAGTTATGTTTATATATTTATATATTTATATTCATATTTTATCTATTTACATATTTTGCTACTAGCTATATATATATTTACCATTTCTATGTAAGTATGCTTAATAAGCAAACATAAAGCTTTCATTTATACGTGTGGAGCTTACTTTGCTAAACTATGATGATGTGCATATGTGAACAAATTGCAATTGTGTGAATGGGCCCATATGTGCTGGAATGGTCTGGGGGGTGTTCCACTGGGACATACTATTGAGTAGCCGGGAGAGTTCACCACCCTTCCATCTCCTAATCCCTCCCTTGGGTAGACGGAGGGATCTACTCAAGAGAGAGGGTCGTAGAACAATACTAAGGCGTATGCCCGGGATACGACCATTGGAGGATAAGGCTGGCGGGAGAAATGTGCTGGTTGTTATTTCGGCCCAGGTAGTTATAAGGGTCACTGTCAGGTGACGAAAGGTAGAAAGTGTGAAATTATATGTGTGCTATGTGTAACTAATGTGCACTTGACACCCGAGCACCTTATGTGTATAAAGAAGTGTTTCTACTCAACGTAGGTTGATTTCATGTTATATAATATTTTAGATGGTTCCGAAGATAGCTTTTATGATGGTGAGGAGGAGGAACCTTTTGAAGCATTTTACTAGGAAGAAGGATGTAGGATTTTCCGCTGCGTACCTGTTTTGGGTTTTTGCTTTTGCTTTTGCTATGTATCAATAGTAAACTACCAAATCGAGACTCTCTTTTGTTGATGTACCCTTATGTAATGTACCTTATACGTTGTAATTAAAAATGTACGCATGTATGTAGCCACTAATGATAGTATTAATCTAATAATAGCCATAAGACTAATAATAATAATAAAGGGATTTCGGGGTCGTCATAAAGCTGCAGCTGCTTTAAATAATATTCAAACAGAACCCACTGATATTAGTCAAACGCCATATGGTGATGTTTATAATAATAAATTTTTTTTACCACAAATTGATTTTCATCCAGAGTCTAGTCAATCTAGATATTCTTTTATTTCTCCAATAAAATATAAAGTTGAAACTCCTTCAAGATTTTCTGCTTCAAAAATTTCAGAACTGAAAAATGAAATTCCTTTTAGATCTGAAAGATCTACAAATTCTACAATCCATTTAAATGATCCTTTTAAATATTTGAAAGTGGAATCAAATAATTTTGTTTTACCTACAAATCAAAATTCTTTAAGTGATGAAGATCCTACTCCCAGTGAAATGGGATATCAAGTTTAAAATTGTTTTTAATGAATTACAACAAAATAGATTTTAGTCCAAGTTCTCCGGCAAGACAGATTTGTAAAAGAGAATTTAATTTACCAAAATATGAAAATTTTAGAAAATGCTTCTTTAAGAATTTGAACCTTTTGAAACAAAATTTTTTGCAGAAGATTATTATACATATCTTTCTGATATAAATCAAAGTTTACCTTTTGTACAATGGTTTTTAATTAAATTTATTGAAAATTATGAAAATAAAATTTCTGTTTTAGAAAGACATTATGAAATTTCTAAAAATAATATTACTACAGGAATATTTCCTCCTCAAGATCCTTTTGAAATAAAACGTGAAAATAGAACTAGATCCCATAATGCTTTTGAAAAAATATTTGATAAAGATATTATCCATACTACTATTCATATAAATGGTATAATTAAACAAAACAATTATAATAATTTATATTCGGTAATTTTAGGAGAACAAATAACCGATTTGAATTCAAAAATGGAAAGTATAATAAATAAAATTAATAAATTAAATAAAGATTTAATTAAAACTATATCTGATGAAAACATAATTAAAGAAGTTATAGCAGAACCAAGTATTCAACCACCCCCTGAAGTTAAAAGTTTTAAATTGGAATCAATAACAGAATTAGAAGAATTATTACAAGAGCAATTTAAAAAATTGTCTTTAGGCACTATTACACAAGAAATAGACAATAATAATATTAATGATGAAATTAATAAAATTGATAAAAAAAATCAAATTTGTTTTATGAAACATATAGTAGTAAATATGCAGATAAACCAAATCAAAGATTATATTATTACCCACGACCCACTCCTCAAGATTTGTTATATGAAGAACAAGAATTTGTTAATAGTACAAGTTATAGTGGAAGACAAATATATGAATGGAATTTAGATGCTTATGTGCAACACTATTTGTAAAACAAATAATAATAATAATAATAAACAAATAGCATCAATGATAGTTGCTGGATTTACAGGGCAATTAAAAGGCTTGTAGGATAATTATCTAGACCAAGAACATAAAGATAGAATAATGAATACTGTTAAAATTGAAAATGGTGAACAAGTTGAAATAGCTGTTTACACATTAATTATAAATATTTTTGAACATTTTACTGGTAGATGGTCTGATAATAGTGATAATATAAGAACACTATTACAAAATCAAAGATGTCCTACATTTACCTCTTTTAGATGGTATAAAGATGTATTCTTAAGTAGAGTTTTAGAGTTACCAAAGAGTAATTCCTCTCATTGTAAATCAAAATTCATAAATGGTCTACCCTCATTATTTGCTGAAAGAGTTAGAAAGACCGTTAGAGGTAATGCACTAAGTATAGATTATGATAGTTATACTTATGGTAAACTCATAAGTACTTGTGTTAACGAAGGATTAGCATTATGTAATGAAATTAAATTAAACCAACAAATTAAAAAACATCATCTAAATGAAAGAAAACAATTAGGTGAATTTTGTGATCAATTCGGTATGAATCCACCTAAGATCGATAAGACAAATAATTATAAATAGAAAAGTAAAAAGAAATATAAATCTCCTTCTTATAAAAAATATAAGCAATTAAGAAGAGAAAAAAGAAAACAATATAGACAAGAAAATTTTATTTCAAAGAAAAAATGGAAACCAAATAAAAATAAAAAAAGTAAATTTAAACCTTCAAATGCTTGTTTTAAATGTGGAAAAGTTGGACATTATTATAAAGATTGTCGTGTTAAACAAAAGATTCATGAATTAAATATTGATAATGAATTGAAAGAAACTTTATGTAAAATATTATTAAATACTAAATCAGAACCTGAAAGTGATAATTCTAAATCAAATGCATCTTCTTCAGATAATTTTGAACAAATGAAAGTTTTAGAAAATGAAGAATATTATTCTACTTTTGAAAATGAAGAAGAAGAAGAATTAAAATGTCAACCTTGTAAAGAAGGTCAACCTTGTTTAAATACAAATGAAGAATGCGATGAATTTTATCAACTAAGTTCCCAATTTCAAGATTTTGAATTAAATAGGTTAAAATCTAATTCTATTTTAGAAATATTAAAACATGCTAATGACACTACAAGAAAACACAGTTTTTTCGGCGAAATTTTCGGCGGATTTTCGGCGAAAAAAATAAATTTCGGCGGATTCAATCTCCCGAAAAAACCTTCGTCGCTAGTGATTTTTCGGCGGATTTTCGGAGGGAAAAATATATATATATTTTTTTAATTTTTTAAATTTTTCGGCGGAATTTCCCGCCGAAATTCCGCCGAAATTTTTTTAATTTTCGGCGGTAAATTCCGCCGAAATTATTATTTATTTATTAATATTTTTTAATTAAATTATTTTCGACGGAATTTCCCGCCGAAATTTAAATTAAATTTTTGAAAATATATTTTCAATTGCCCAACCCTAGGAGTCCAACACGGGACCTCGCCCCAGCTCGCGCGCGCGTGCGTACACACGCCCGATATTATCCCAACTTTTGGGGCCACTGGGAGTCGAACCTTCGACCTCTCGGTTGGCAAACAACTCTCTTACCGTTGAGCTATGTTCACTTTGTTGTCATAATTCATTACATTTTATATTTATATCATACAACAATTCAAATAAAAATAATTAATAATAATAATACGTTTTTATTTATTGAAAATTTATATATATAATACATAACATTATATACATATATATAGCATACAAAATTCATTTCATTCTAATAATAATAATAATAACAATAATAATAATAATAATAATAATAATAATAACAATAATAATAATAATTTTATAAAAATAATTCAAATAAAAATCAAACTTTTTAATTTTAATATATTTTAAAAATATATAAAATTATTATTATTTTTTGTTTAAAAAATATTTATTTTTAATTTTAATTTATTTTTTCATTATTTCTAATTTAAAAAATATTAATTTTTATTTATTTTTAATTTTTTTAAATTTTCGGCGGATTTTCGGCGGGAAATTCCGCCGAAAAATTTAAAAAATTTTATTTTTTAATTATTTTTAATTTAAAAAATATTATTTTTTATTTATTTTAAATTTTTTAAATTTTTCGGCTGGAAATTCCGCCGAAAATCCGCCGAAAAATTTAAAAAATTTTATTTTTTAATTATTTTTAATTTTAAAAATATTATTTTTTATTTATTTTTAATTTTTTAAATTTTTCGGCTGGAAATTCCCCCGAAAATCCGCCGAAAAATTTAAAAAATTTTATTTTTTAATTATTTTTAATTTAAAAAATATTATTTTTTATTTATTTTTAATTTTTTAAATTTTATCCGCCGAAAAATTAAAAAATTTATTTTTTTTTAATTATTTTTAATTTAAAAATATTATTTTTTATTTATTTTTAATTTTTTAAATATTTCGGCGGAAATTCCGCTGAAAATCCGTCGAAAAATTTAAAAAATTATTATTATTTAATTATTTTTAATTTAAAAAATATTATTTTTGATTTATTTTTAATTTTTTAAATTTTTCGGTGAAAATTCGGCCGAAAATCGGCCGAAAATCGGCCGAAAAATTTAAAAATTATTATTTTTATTTATTTTTAATTTAAAAAATATTATTTTTTTAATTATTTTTAATGTTTTAAATTTTTCGGAGGAAATTCCGCCGAAAATTCGCCTAAAATTTTAAAAATTATTATTTTTTAATTATTTTTAATTTAAAAAATATTAATTTTTAATTATTTTTAATTTTTTAAATTTTTCGGCGGAAATTCCACCGAAAATCCGCAGAAAAATTTAAAAATTATTATTTTTTATTTTTTTTAATTTTCCGCCGAAATTCCGCCGAAAAATTTCGGGGGAATATTCCGCCGAAAATTGAGCTTTTTCTTGTAGTGTGATTCTGAAGCTAAATCTTTTTTAATAAATCATATAATAGGTGAATCTAGTCAAAATAATAATAAGAATACTTTTCAAAATAATATTCCAAGAGATACTACTCCTTATACAATGGATGTAGTTAAAAAGATGTTAAAAGAAAAGTATCAATAGGAAGAAAAACCTGTTAGTATACAAGATTTAGTAAAAGAAGTTGATAATTTAAAAAATGAAATTATTTGTTTAAAAACAGAAAATCAATCTTTTGAAAATAGAATATCTCAGTTAGAATCTATTCAAAATAAGGGTAAAAGTATTGATAATAATCAAATTGATTTTCCATCATTAAATATTTCAGAAAATGAAAATCTCTTATCAACATTGGATATGATAACTTCTCAAAAATGGTATATCAAGATTACTCTTTTAATTGATAATAATTTTTATAAAGATTTAACTGCACTTGTTGATAGTGGTGCAGATTTAAATTGCATACAAGAAGGAATAATTCCTATAAGGTATTTTCATAAACTACTCATAGTTTAAGCTCAGCAGATGGTAAAAAATTAGATATTAAATATAAACTACCAAAAGCTTATATTTGTAAAAATAAAACATGTATTCCTACAAGTTTTCTTTTAGTTAAAAATATTACTAACCAAGTAATTCTAGGTACTCCTTTTTTACAAAAAATATTTCCTTTAAAACAAATTGATCATAACAGAACCTTTTACAAGAATGCTTAATGAAATAAAAAATTTAATTTCGACAAAGAATAATCAAATAAATTTTCTTAAATATGAAACTAATATATTAAATATAGAAGAAAAATTAAAAAATTCTAAATTACAAGATAAAATTAAAATGTTACAACACCAATTTTCATTACAAATTTGTAGTGATCATCCAAATGCTTTTTGGAATAGAAAGAAACATATTGTTTCACTACCATATGAAGAAGATTTTAATGAAAAAAATATTCCAACAAAAGCAAGGCCTTGTCAAATGAATCAAGAATATTTAGAACTCTGTAAAAAGGAAATCGCTTCTTTAATAGAAAAGAAATTGATAAGACATTCAAAATCACCTTGGTCTTGTACAAGTTTTTATGTAAATAAAAATGCTGAACAAGAACGTGGTGTACCTAGGTTGGTGATAAATTACCAACCATTAAATAAAGTTTTGAAATGGATAAGGTATCCAATTCCAAATAAAAAAGATCTTTTAGATAGATTATATAATGCAAATATATTTTCTAAATTTGATTTAAAATCAGGATATTGGCAAATACAAATTGATGAAAAAGATAGGTATAAAACTGCTTTCAATGTACCTATAGGGCAATTTGAATGGAATGTTGTGACATCCCGATTTTTGGTCTAACAACGATATAAACCGGTTCTTATAATATACGCATATGCTTACTAATATTTCATGTTTTGTATGACCCTTCTTTTATATGTGAATTATTTGAGGTGATAATTACATGATTTTTCTAATTTTAAATGAATTTGACATTCTAACACAATTTTCGAAATCTTATGTCCTAAATTGTAATTTTCGAAAATATAACTAAAACATTTTTTGATTTCTGGGAAATATACATATAATTTCAGATTTATAAAGATCAAATTTCATCATTTTGGAATTTTTCTAAATTAATTATGAATTTTCGAATTTTAGGCCTTAAAACCCTAATTTTATGCCCTAAAACCCTAATTTTCAGTTTTTACAAACATAAATTAATACAAATTCGAAATATTAATTAAATAAGGATATAATTTCAGATTTTATAACATTAGGCCAATAAATATCAGATTTTATTTGTTTTTATTTGATTTTGTGTTCATATTTTATTAAAATATCTTATCTTATCTTATCCTATCTTATCTTATCTTTATTTTATCCTATCTTATCCTATCTTATCTTATCTTATCTTATCTTATTCTATCCTATCTTATCCTATCTTATCCTATCTTATCCTATCTTATCTTATCTTATCTTATCTTATCTTATCCTATCTTATCTTATCTTATCTTATCTTCTATGCATTTATTATAAATTGACCTTATATTATAAAACTCCTATTTCTTACCCTAAACTCTATATAAAGGGGCCATTGTCTTCATTCTTCTCCCACACACACAATAATCCCGCCTAGAAACACACACCCACACTTACTCCACTCTCAACACACAAAACACTCTCAATTCATAGCATATCTTCCACACACATATATATATCATTAAACCCTTCTTTTTTTACACATATATACCTAGTAGCCTTCCATATACTCCTTTATTTGCCTCAAACACTCTTGAAGGAGGAAGTCAAGTTGATCTAGCCAAAACAAATCTATAAACTTGATAAACTCCTAAGGTGAGTGCCTTTTACCTTCCTTGCTGGGGCATTGAACTATATATAGTAAATATCTTCGTATGGCCTACCTCATCTGATTTATGTTATCCGAATCTTTTGGAATTATATCTTACTCTCTACGTTTGAACAAATGTTTTTCTGAATTACAAGTCAAGTTATACCCGAAAAGTATTTCATTTCCGAGATTGTCAGTTATATTGGCTTCAAAAATGATTTATTGACACCCTTGGGATATCATATTTTAATTATGTTTTATGTATCCCTGGTGTCGAAAACAAGCTGTGTTTTATTGAAAGTTTGTGAGCCATTCTATTTTGATATGATCTATTGATACCCTTGGGGACGCCCTTGGGAAGTTGGGCCCGGGTACATGTGAGTAGGGTATATCGGGCGGAACAGACCGTCGATGGAACCTTCTTACGTGATACCATTCTGTTGGACCTGATTCCTACATACAGTTGGAGGCTAATTGTAGTAGGGATTGGCTCGGTGTATTGCACGTGCACATGCTACACCTACCGTTTACCGTTTACCGTTGTCAAGGTCGCTCCTTGACACAAAGAGGAGGCATAAGGATTTTATGATATGTTTATCTGTTTTGGGTAGTAATAAGGTTGGAGATTTCGTTCATGGCTCACCATCTGTCTTGTTCAAGTTTGTGTATACACACCTTTTTATGATTCATTATTTTGTTGGTTTATAACTCTTATTTTCAGTTTATATATCTATATGTATATTTCCAGCCTCACTAAGTCATTTGGACTTACCACCCCAAGTTCTTTCTGTTCATTGCCTCAGTTTCAGGAACATAGGTTTAGGGGACTCGGTTAAGGCGATCAGTGCATTACAAGTCATTAGTATATAGTCCTTTATTCTGTATAAAAGATTCGCTAGTTTAATGGGAAATAGAAGCTCACTAGTTAAAGTGTTGTACTTGGATAGTTGTACATTACAGTTCTATGTAAGTCAATTGTGTGTTAATTTTATCTCGATTTTTATTATTGAGCAGTACTGAATAAGTTGCGAGTATTAAAATTTGTACTCAGCAAGATCGTTAAGTGAGCCCTACTCGTATAGGATGATCCTAGCGAGAGGGGTGTCACAAATGTAATGCCTTTTGGCTTAAAAAAATGCTCCATCAGAATTTCAAAATATAATGAATGATAATTTCATACCTTACAGTGAATTTATTATAGTTTATATTGATGATATATTAATCTTTTCTAAAAATATTGAAATACATTTTAAACATTTAGATATTTTAAGAAAAATAATAATTAATAGTGGTCTAGTAATTTCAAGACCAAAAATGTCGTTGTTTCAAACAAAAATAAGATTTTTAGGACATAATATTGGAAAAGGTCAAATAATTCCTATAAATAAGAGTGTTGAATTTGCAAATAAATTTCCTGATGAAATAACTGATAAAACTCAATTACAAAGGTTTTAGGAAGTTTAAATTATATATCTCCATATTATAAAAATCTAGCACAGGATATAGCTATTTTATATGATAGATTAAAAAAGAAACTAGTACCTTGGAGTCAAGCACACACTAAGGCAATACAGACAATAAAAGCTAAGGTTAGTAATCTACCTTGTTTAATGTTAGCAAATCCTGATTGGGAAAAAATCATAGAAACAGATGCAAGTGATATAGGTTATGGTGGAATTTTAAAACAAAAGTCCCCAATAGATAAAACCGATTATTTAGTTAGATACTATTCAGGCAAGTGGAATAATAGTCAGAAAAATTATGCCACAGTAGCCAAAGAAATTTTAGCAATAGTTAAACGTGTGTTAAAATTTCAGGATGATCTTTATAATCAAAGTTTTTCCATTTCTAAACAAATGTTTGCAAGATGGCAAGCCCATTTAGCACCTTTTGATTTTACAATTTTTTTATAAAAAAGGGAAGGATAATAGTCTCCCAGATTTTTTAACTAGAGAATTTTTATAGGATAATGCCTCCTAGACAAAGGATTGTTCCTAGGGTACCTATCCCTAGAGTGGTGATAACAAATCCCTATGATCAAAGGATATATCTGAATATGTATCAAGGACCCATAAATTTTGTTCATATTAACAAAATTGGGATTACTAGACTCATCCTTCGAGTTAAACAGATACAAAGAATGGTTAGGGACATTAAGATATGTCTTAGAACTAATAACTACTTAAATGGTGGTCGTCTTACTGTTGAATCTAAGGAATACCTAGAAAGGAGTGTTAGATTTTGGAAGTTTGTTGGTAAGGATATCCAACGTACTATTGAAAAAAATTGTATAGCATGAGTAGTGCAAGTTCAAGTAATCAATGTACTTGTGGGCAGAATAAAAAGTTCTTGAGGAAAGTTTATGAATTAAGTATTTATGAAAGATTAATTTATAATCATCTATTTGTAGATAGAAGTTTAATAAGTTTTCAACTTTATCCTTATAAACATTTAAAAAGAATGATAAAAGATCAAAAACAAAATAAACAAATTATGCAAGATATAAAGTATGCTGTTAGAAATAATAGATATATTGATGACCGAAGACCTTTAACGAATGATGATTGTCTTTATCTGATTAATCATTATCAGTATTTTTATCAAAAAGATTTATATTATACAAAAAATATTAAAAATATCATACACTAATATATTTTATTGCAAATGGCAGAGGAAAAGGACTTCATTATGACAATTTCTAGAATAGTTAAAGTGTCTAGAGATATTGATAAAATTATTAATAAAATTAAAATGGATTTACAAAATGATAATTTTGAAAATTCAAGTTTCTTAAAAGATTATGAATATAAACATATTTTACAAGCAGATTTAATTTATTGGACTAAAAGAAAAAAAGAAAGTTGATCAAGTTATTAATGAAAATTGTATTGCTTAATTTTCAGATGGATAATGCCAGGAGAGAAGAAAATTTAAGACAATTTATCAGAAATGCTGATAATTTAAGACAACGATATTTTCATATGATACTAAGACATACTGGTATAAAAGCAATCATAAAAAGAGCAAGACAAATTGATTCTATGATAAAAGACTTAGAATCAATTTTAAATATTATTGATAATAATGAAATAAGACAAGCAATTGAGCATAATATTTCTGAATTAAAAAAGAAAAAAGCAGATATTGGTCAAGTTATTAATCAATCTTGTATTGCTTAAATTAAATTGTTTCAGGAATAATGTTTCCACAAAGTCAAAACTACCGTGGTAATTACCGTGGTATAGATTCTTTAGACCTCTGCCATAGTATAAGGTTCTGGAGATATATAAGAATGATCAATTCTATTAAAACTATTACTTGATTCAGTTATAACTTGTTCCGTGATCTTAGTTTTTAATTCTGAGTCATTAATATATTTTAATGATTCAATCAAATGATTTTGACTAAGCATATTAATCTCAAAATCTTTAAATTGAGAAATCATTTGATAAAATTTATCATTATCACTATTAACTTGTTTCTTTAAATTAGAACTATTACTTGATTTAGTTTTAACTTGTTCCATAATCTTAGTTTTTAATTCTGAGTCATTAATATATTTTAATAATTGAATCCAATGATTTTGATTAAGCATATTAATCTCAAAATCTTTAAATTGAGAATCATGTGATAAAATTCATCATTATCACTATTAACTTGTTTCTTTAAACAAAGGTTTTCCTTCTTGACAGTTTTTACAACAAATTTGTTGTTCATGTTCAGAATCCGAGCTTGAATAATATTCTTCATCATTAAGAACCTGCATATTGTCAAATTGATCAGAATAAGAGGTAGAACTCTCACTTCCTGATTCCTAATTTTCAGCATCAAAGTTTAATAAAAAATTTTCTAATGTTTCTTTTAAATCATTATCGATATTAAGATTCTTAATCTTTTGTTTGGTCTTACAATTCTTATAATAATGGCCAACTTTTCCACATTTGAAACAAGCATTAGAATTTTTAAAATTCTTGTAACTTGCTTTTCTTTCAAATTTTTGTTTTTCTTTTTTCTTTTCTTTCAAATCTTCTCTTCCTTTGATTAGGAGAGTATGATTTCTTTATGAAGGATTTTGGATTTCCGTTCTTTTCTTTATGATGTTTTGGTTGTTTATGAACAGGGAGATTCATGCCAAATTGGCCACAAAATTCTCCTAATTGTTTTTTTTCATTTAAATGATGTTCTTAATTTGTTGATTCAATTTTATCTCATTACAAAGAGATAATCCCTCCTGTATACAAGTTCCTATTAACTTACCAAAAGTATATTGGTCATAATTAATATTAATTTCTCCTTTTCTAAGATTTTTTCTAACTCTCTCAGCAAATGGGGGGGGGGGGGGGGGTGTAATCCATCTATAAACTTTGATTTCCAGTGAGAACTATTAGACTCTGGTAGTTCCATAACTCTACTTAAAAATACATCTTTATACAATCGAAAAGATGTTAATGTAGGACATCTAAGGTTCTGTAAAAGAGTCCTCATGTTTTCACTATTATCAGACTACCTTCCAGTAAAGTGTTCAATAATATTAATGACAAGTGTATAAACAACATTTTCAACTTGAATTTCATTCTCAATTTTTATCATATTAAGAATCTTATCTCTAGTTTCTTGGTTAAGATAATTATGCCACCAACTTTTAATTGTCCTGTGAATCCAGCGACAATCATATTAGCAATGGCTTTATCACTATTACCATTGTTTTTACAAATAGCGTTATACATAAGCATACTATGGACAACATTATAAATTTGTCTCTCAGTAAATCCATCAATATTCCATTCATAAATATTTTTGCCACAATAACTATTATTATGAACAAATTCTTGTTCTTCATAAGGAACATCTTGAGGTGTAGTCCTTGGGTAATAAAAAAGCCTTTGATTAGGTTTATCAGCATATTTACTAGAATATTTTCCTTGTTTACTTATTTCTTCTTGATCAACTTGTTTATAATTTTGTTCTTCACTTATATTATTCTCATATTCAAAAGTGTTTAATCTTAAATTACTAAATTTTTCATCAAGAATCTTTTCAAGATCAGTCATAGACTTTAATTTGAAATTTTTAGTTTCAGGTGGAGGTTGAATATTGAGAGTAGCCACTCGTTCCTCACTTTTTTCAGAAATTTCTTTTGCATTCTGAATTTGTTCTATCCTTGATAAAACATTTGCAGCTCTATTATTTAAAAGAGTAATATGTTCCCCTATAATTATCAAATACATATTAGTATAATTTTGTTGTTTTTATCATAGCATTAATGTTTTTAACTTGCACATGAAAAGTTACATTTTCAAAAAGTTTTTGAAATGCTATAAAATATCTTGAATCGCCTTCTTACCCATATTCAAAACTTGTTTGTGGGGGGAAAATAGATTTAATAGTTTTTCCATCAGAAAGTTTATAATCTCTTTCTAGAATAGAAATATAATTTTCAACCTATGTTGTTATAAACCAAAGGACAAAAGTGATAAATTGATTTTTTTTCTGATAAAAATTTATAAAATGTTTCTTGGAAAATTTTTCTATCTTCAAAGTTAAAGTTTTCAAATAACCATTTTTTAAATGATTCCATCTTGGTAAATAAAATTATTCTCTTATAATCTATCTAGCTAGGGATCCTGGACTAAATTCAATTTTTTGGTTTTTATCCATTAAATAGTAAAATCCATTCTGATTCAGTACGATCCTGATTACATAAATTAGTTTCGTTATAAGCTCTAACAAAATTATCTTTATGAACTTTTGTATTATCAAAACGTTCATGTTTATTGTGAAGGTTCATTAACTTCTTCCTTGAATTCTCTAAATCTAGATGTGGATGCTCTAGAGGGAATTTCAACAACATAATCTATTGGGGATATATATGAATATCTAGATCTACTAGATCCTGGTCTAGATCTAGATCCAGATTCAATTCTAGGCATAGATCTTTGTCTATTATGAAATTGTATTTGAACTTCTCTTTCTGGAGTTTGGTCAATATTAGTAGGGTGATTCTGAATATGAGGTTGAACTGGAACGACTTTCTCTATTATCCAGTTTTCAGGAAAATTTATTTCCTCCCATTTAATATATCTTGTAGTAGTAATATTAGATTTACTAAATTAGTTTCTATTAAAATAGTTTCATTAGCAAGTTCATTAACAAGTTTACATTGAGAATTCAATGTATGCAAAGGTTTATAATAAATTCTATAACAAACACATATAACTTCAGATCCAGGTTCATAATGATAACCATGCATTTTAACATTTAAAGTTAAAGCATCACAAATATTAGCATCAGTTAAACATAACTGCAAATTAGGATAAACGTTAAAATAAACAGGTTCATGAGCTAAACTAGATTGCATAATTCCTATTAGAGATTGTTTCCAATTTAAATTTCTACCATCACGTAAAGCTGCTGTAAAGCTTTCAGGTAATCATTCTAATGTAACTGGTTTAAATGCCACTTGATCTGATCCAATATAGATAAATTTATGAGTGTATTTATATAAATTTGCATCCTTTTCACTTAGTAATTTCAGAATCATTTCATTATCATTTAATGAAATTGTTTCCTCAATAGTTTTAACTACTTGTTTTAAACCTATTTTTTCAAAAGTTCCTAATTGGTAAATAACCTTAGGTTCAATTTTAGGAATTTTCCATCTATTTAATAGATCTAAATTCTAAGGAATCTCTATTTCTTCTTTGATATTGTTTTTAAGAGTATCTTTATGCCTTGCAAGATTCACAAGCATAAAAGTTCTATTGAATTATGTCAAGCTATGTGATGAAGATATTATGGCGATATAATCTTCTTGCATCCTTAAGAATGATACTATATAGGTTTAGGCTTTTGAACAATCTTGTGTTAAGTTTCTGATAATCCTGTTTTGGCTTGCTTTTGCCATGGTTAGGCGTTTCAGGGCTTGTTTGGATTATTTGGGACTGAATACCAACGACAGTTTTAATATTTTGTAAATCTCCTGAGATATGTATTATATTATAATAATAATAAGAATAATAATAATAATAATAATAATAATAATAATAATAAGCCTACTATTCTTGCATGTATTTCCTTCAAGATTCAACCTTTCAATCATGGGTAGGGTACCTGCGTTTGCCTCGCTGATACCTACCTTAACATCATGAGCACTTTACTTTCCTTGCATGGCCAACGACTCTTCACCAAGGTTGTCTGTTAGCTCTTTTGATGTCAAATCTTCATCTTTAGTCCACCTCTCCATAAGCTTAATGGCGGCTTGCGTTACCTCAATTAGTTTCACAATCACGTGGAAATGACTTTTTGATGTAGAGTAAATGGTGGGAGATTCTTATTTGAGCAGTACTTTATTAGGATTCCTATAGCTAACATATTTCTTTCCTTTTAAGTCTTAGATTCCTACTTAAGTTAGTATTTTCCTTTTACGTTATAGATTCCTATCCAAGTTAGGCTTTCTCTAGTTAGTATATATATGGGACTTCTATTATTCTTGTAATCAATCAATAATACAACTTTATAGAATTTTTCTTACATTTCTGGGTTGATACTTTTCTTAAGAATTATTGTAATATAATTTTTGCATGTTAACGCTTATTCATTGCGTCAGTTGGCAATTAGAGCATGGCTAACTGATCAAATGGGAAAAGCGGCGGTTCTAACAATAATGATTGTGGAACTGAGACAACAAGAGAATGCAAGCGACAAGTAGATTAATGATTTGAGCAATTGGAGAGACGTTTCAATGATATCGTTGAGAGAATTGAGACCCTAGCTCTTGGGGTAAACACAAACAGGGCAGAAGGGAGGATTCGAGTCGGAGAAGAGGTGGCTCACCTAAGACCAAACAGAAGATAGATATCGCTACAAGGAAAAAGATGCACTAGATTTCTGTTTAAAGGTAGATATCCCTAGCTTTAACGGTAATCTAAATATCGAAGAATTCCTAAATTAGATTGTTGAAGTTGAAAGATTCTTAGATTATATGGATATACCTGAAGAGAAAATAATGGTACAATTTGTGACGACCCCGGTAATCCTTAATATTTAAATAATTGATTTAAAATCTTTTGCTTGTTGGAAATGTTATTATTACTTGTTGTTTTCAAATTTTAGTCTGCTTTTGAGATTAACTTACAATTTGAACAGTAAAGTGTTAATTTTTGAATTTCGATTGCCACTCTTGGAAAATTAGTATATTAAATACTAATGAGTTTTCAAAACTAATATACATAAGTAATCTAGACTTTTTATGCACAGAGAAGATGTAAATTTGAATAAATTACATGATTTTCCAAATTTTAGAGGAATTAGACATTCTAACACAATTTTAGAAATTCTATGTCCTAAATTGCAATTATTGAAAAGTTATATGTTAAATTTTAATTTCTGGAAAATATACATATAATTTTAGATTTATAAACATTAAATTTCATAATTTTGGAATTTTTCTAAATTAATTATGAATTTTCGGATTTTATGCCCCAAAACCGTAATTTTATGCCCTAAAACCCTAATTTTTGATTTTTTACAAAAATAAATAAATACAAATTCGAATTTTTTAATGAAATAAAGATATGATTTCAGATTTCATAAGATTAGGACAATAAAAATCAAATTTTATTTGATTTTATTTGATTTTGTGTTAATATTTTATTAAAATATCTTCCTACATTTATTTGGTGAATCTAGCAAATCTTATACTTGGAGCATTCTAATGAGTTTAGGGCTTGAATCATCATTTTAGGCTAACACATAATACAATTTAGGGTACAACTCATATTATTTAGTGTAACTTACAACCACAATTAAGTGTGAACATAATTAATGTTAGGCCTAGTTGGAAGATCACATTAATTAACAAGATAAACCCTAATAAAATAATCTTGTTTCTTGGGCAACAACTATAAATAGGAGGGGGGTGATCTTCATTTCCGTCACAACACAAAATCCCGCCTAAAACACTCCCACCCACACTCACCTTACTTTCAACACCCAAAACACTCCATATTTAGAAAATATCTTCTACCCACATCTATATACACATAAACCCCTCTTTTTGCATACTTATATACATATTATCCTCCTATATATCCCCTTAATTTCATAAAACACTCTTCAAAGGTAGAAGTTTATTTAATTAGGGTAGCGACCTTACTTAATTTCATAAGTATAGGTTCCTACTTTAATTCATAAATATTATACCTACATATTTGATGTATGCAAGGTAGGAATTTTCTTAATTACATAAGTTAATTTCTATTACTAGTTTATCATTTTATTATCATGATATTATGCGTCATTATGCTACTACAAGTTATTAGAAAGTATGTTTCTAATTATATTCATGTTTTATATTCCTAGAATTAGTATAAAACATGTACGTTTATTATTGCAAAATATGCTCTTAGTATGCTTTTATCTATAAAGTTATAAGTATGGAAGTGTGTTCTTTATGTGACAATATGTGGAACTCTTTATTTGTGCATGCCGGGCCCAAATGTGTTATCGGTGTGGATGGGACTGAGTTCGGCCGGGCGGCAATGAGCTTCCCGGTCTTAAAATAGTTCTCGTCATCCATCCCATCTTACATGGACGGAGTTTTCCATGTATTGGTATTTATTGTAGGAAATTGGCATAATCTCGAGATATGGCCACCGATGTGAACGGATGGAATCGATGTGGACGGATGGAATATGGGGATTAATAATGTGAACGGTTGGAATATTGTACTATGGGAGACATACGGGAGTCACTAATAAGTGACTCAAAAGGTAATGTTATGTGAAATATTATGTGAGATATTATGACTATGTGCACATATGATACACACGAGCACCTTATGTGATTAAGCGAAATTTCTACTCAACCGTTGTGTTAACATGTGTTGGGAACACATTTTTTTAGGCAAAGACATTCTAGTCCGTCAGGAGGAAGAGGAGGGCATTACGAAGCTTTTATTTAGCTAAAGTTATTATTTTCACTCGTATAACAGCTTTTGTACAACTATGATTTCACTATGTTGTAGTAAATTTCTGTATTATTATATATTTGCAATAAAAATATTTACCGTTGCGCGTTTCAGTCCAATATATTTTAATAAAATAAAAGGGTATTTTTCCGGGTAGTTACACAATTAGAATTTATACATTAGAGTGGAGAAGGGAAACAACGTGTACGATATTGGAAGAAGGGAAACAACGTGTACAATATTGGAAGAAGATGCGTTGGCACGGTGGCATAGAATTTAAATTCATAGAGTGGAGAAGGGAAACAACGTGTACGATATTGGAAGAAGATGCGACAACTCTTGAGGAGAGATTTTCTACTACGAAATTTTGTTTCAACAGTACCAACGGTGTCATCAAGAAACATTGTCTATTCATGATTACACTGCTGAATTTATGAGATTGGCAAAGAGGAACGACTTAAGGGAGACTAATGGTCAATAGGTCTGTGATACCCTGACCCTTTTCTTAGATGTACTACTATTATTATTATTACTTTATTTATATTATTACTAATATTATTAATATTAGGATTATTATGGTATTATTATTAATATTGCCAACATTATTATTATTGGGATTATAATTTTACTATTTCATCATTATTGCTATTGTTAATATTATTATTATTAGTCAAATTCTATTAGGTTTAGGATTATTGGGCTAATCCTATTTGACTTAGAACTATTCGGCTAATTTGATTATACGTAGGACTATTGAGTTAATCTTATTAGGTTTAGGAATTTGAATTATATATACACACACACACGAAGACTAAAGATTAAAGAAATCAAAAGGATAGTTAAAAGAAATCCATAGAAGCATAAAAAAAAAAAAAAAACTAAAACTCAACGCAAGAGAGGGTTGAATTGATGCTTACGAATCAAAGTCCAGGTTTGTAATCTTTACTTCAATGGATGTACTATATTATTTTATATTAGGAGACTTGAACATTGATATCTAGTGTTAACAGGAATGATAGCATGTTCCATGCAACAAAAAACAATAAAAATTGATACATGCTTGATCTAAGATGCCTCCAGTCGTAGGAATATTCTGTTATCAATTTGACATTATAATTCTGACTAGCGATCAAGCTTATCAAACGGGATTTTTTTTTTAGGCTTATGAGAACGTCGTTTCCGACCTTAAGCCTCAGTAATTGTATTATAGAATTAGAGTACTAGGACTTCACGTATTAGCCATTATAGGATTGGGATTATAAGGTTTTTATTTTTATGATTCGACTTTTATAAAATCAATTTGTTAGCTTATATTGTTACTTTTATTAGATTTGATCAATCACGACTAGGACTTGGATCATAAAGCCTCGAGTATCTTAGAGAATTGAATAGATTGTTGTAGGTGGTTTCTTCCCTCTATTCATTTTATAAAAAATATGTTTCTCTTAAAATTTACGTCTTTGTTGGAAAAGTTATTTTCTTATATAAAAAGTGGATTTGAGCATGCTATGTTATGAATTTTTCAATATGAAAAGCTAAAATTATTTTGTGACGTGATATATGTGTATATATGAACATGCTCTGAACACTTGGAATTCGATCGGCAGGAATGAGCTCCGAAATTTCCAACCGAGCTGTGGGGTACAGTAGCAATTTCCGAACCCACTTAATGCAGTTATAGTTAAGGCCCTTCTATGGGTAATAATAGTAGTGTTCGAACCCACTTAACGTGGTTGTAGTTAAGGCCCTCCTACGGATAATAATAGTAGTGTCCAAACCCACTTAACAGGGTTGTAGTTAAGGCCCTCCTACGGGCAATAATAGTAGTGTCTGAACCCACTTAGCGGGATTGTAGTTAAGGTCCTCTTACGGGTAATAATAGTAGTGTCCGAACCCACCTAACAGGGTAATAGTTAGGGCTCGATCAAGTTGGCCAATAGAGATTTCGAATGCTCACGAGCATGGATATATAAATGAATTTGCCTGATTTTGTCATATTATCTGTTCCGTTACTTGAAAGTGGAAAACATTAATTTTTGAATCTTGTCTATGTTTGCAAAATGTTATTTTTATGCTATATATATATATATATATGTAACTTGCTCAAATCCAATAGAGGGTCAAGAGATCCCTTACTGGGCGAGTGAGCTCACACCACTAATAACTAATTTGCAGAGGATAGTACCGATGAGGATTACGAGGGCTAATTTTGGGTTTGGTGATTGGATTGAAGGTCCCTAATTAGAGACTTTAGCTATAGTTATTTGGTTGGATGTTTTCTTTTATGACTATCCTTTAAGACTATTATAGATTGGTTTACGATTTATGTTTTAGAACTAAATATGTAATAGTTAGGGTTATTATCTTATCCGCTGCAAGACTAAGGTTTTTCAATGAATATTTTATGGTTTTTAGTATGTTCTGATTTACATGGCTTGGTGTCTCTAAGTCCTTTTGGGTTAAGGGGCATCGCTGTGCCGCGTCCCGGATCCGAGACGTGACAAGGTCGCCCAATATCTTGACGGACTAAAGCCAACCCTTAAAGACAAAATTGGTGTCAAGTTATAAGAACCATGGCTGAAGCTTGTAATATTGCATTAAAAGCAAAGTACATTATGCAAGAGAGGATAAAGCCAATTCACTCAAAGTTATGGCCAGGATTATCAAAAATCATATGGGGATAAGGATAAAACATCCCAAGCTTCTAGTTCAAATAATCGATATGAAAAAGAGAAGGCAATGGAAAAATAAAAGATGACGAATATGACAAAGAGGCACTAAAGGTAGCAAATCCTTATTCAAGACCAATCTCTGGCAAATGCTATAAGTGTAGACAACCTGGGCACCAATCTAGCGATTGTCCTTTACAAAAATTAGTCAATATTGTAGACAAAGGAGAGGAGGAAGACGATGAGATCTATTGTGGACCCGATGGGGACGATGAAGAGTACGAAGAAAACTCAAATGAGCAGAACCTTGTGGTTAGGAAGTTAATGTTTTCACTTAAGCAAAAAGACAATTCCCAGAAGCATCAATTATTCCGAACCAAGTGCACTATCACTAATCATTTCTTTGATGTTACTATTGATAATGGTAGCTATGAGAGTATTATTGGTAAGGATATTGTTGAACAACTAGGTTTAAACAATGAAAAACATCATAACCCCTACATTATTAGTTGGATTAAAGCTACTGAGAAAATCCATGTTACTGAAAGATGTAAAATACCTTTCTCTATTGGTAAGTATAGAGTTAAGGTATATTTTGATGTGGTAGATATGGATGCATGCCATTTGTTACTTGGTAGACCATAGCAGTTTGATGTTGCAACTTAACATAATGGAAAAGAGAATACATATAACTTGGAGAAAGATGGAATGAAGATAAAGTTGTTACCTATGAAAGTCAGGTAAAAACCTAGAGTTTCTATAATAGGGGAGAAGACTTTCATTACCGCAACACAATCCATTCATGAAATTGAAGAAAAGTTTAAGCAAGTGGGAGAAATTGATGCTTTAGTTGTTAAGCAAAGTTTGACTAAGTGGGAAGAGCAACAAGCAAGCGAGTATCCTGATACCATAAAACCACTATTGGAGGAATTCACCAAAATCTTGCCTAATGAGTTACTAGATGGCTTACCTCAAATGCGAGACATACAACATCACATTGATTTGATATCTGGGGGTAGTTTGCCTAACTTACTGCAATACCGAATGAGTCTTCAAGAAAGTTAAATTTTTAAAGAACATGAGTCCATGTGTAGCCCCAGCCCTCGTAACGCCAAAGAAAGATGGTAGTTGGCGTATGTGTGTGGATAGTCGCACCATTAACAGAATCACTATGAGGTATAAATTTTCTATCCCTCGCCTTGATGAGATGCTTGATCATTTACATTGTGCTAGACTCTTTACAAAGATAGACATTGGGAGTGGCTACCACCAAATTCATATTAGACATGATGATGAGTGGAAAACAACATTTATACCCAAGCACGGGTTGTATGAATAGCTTGTGATGCTATTTGGGCTAACAAATGCTACTAATACTTTTATGCGGTTGATGAATCATATGAGCCTTTATATCCTGATAGAATTGCAAACTCGAGATCAAGTTTTTCTCAAGCAAGGAACAATGATGTAGAGTAAACGGTGGAAGATTTTTATTTTAGGAGTACTTTATTAGGATTCATATGAATAATATATTTCTTTCCTTTTAAGTCTTAGATTCCTATTTAAGTTAGTATTTTTCTTTTACGTTATATATTCCGATTCAAGTTAGGATTTTTCTAGTTCGTATATATAGGTGACTTTTATTATTATTATAATCAATCAATAATATAGTTTATAGAATTTTTCCTATGTTTTTGGGTTGAGACTTTTCTTAAGAATTATTGTAATATAAGTCTTGCTTGTTGACGCTTACTCGTTGCATCACTTTTTCTTTCTTCTATTTGTTTAAGCTTCTGATCCATTTGCTCGAACCTTTTAGTTACATTAGCCATTAAGTGCACAACTAAGGGTCAGGAACAATCACCAGGGATTGCTCCCTATTCTTTTGTTCTCTAGTTTCTTTTTAAACTTTCTCTATCGAGACCAGCTAACACAGTCGTGATTGCCTTGCTAGTTTCTATTTCAAATTTCCCATCAATAGTTTGATCTGCATCATCCTCATTGGATAGTCCTTGAGACTTTCGTGGCGGCATACTGAGAAATCTGTATTTCGCAGTCTTTTGACATTGAATGACACATAGTGTCCCACTAGGCGTGCCAATTTTTGTTTGCCAAAAAATTTTGAACTATTGCCATCCAACAAGTTGGATACGAACAAGGCGAGCTTAAGTAATGTGTAGCGCATGGGGACGTAGAAGAGTGTTTGATGCGGAAAACACACAATAATAAGAAAAATGGAAATGGCATAAAACAAATGACAAATTGCGTCGTAAACTAACTCCTTTTCTAACGATTGTATTAAAGTGGACAAACTTCACCTCTGCGGTTCAACTTCCTACAAGACCGCAAGACTTTTGCAAAAGCGTGCTATACAAAAATCAAAAGAAAAACCTATTGAGCTAAACTAAAACAGGGTGATCACCTCATAAAGGTGAACACCTATGAAAGTCCTAATGAATTAAAAATAAAAATAAAATTCAATCAACAACAACTTCTTGATCAACCAATACTGATACCTTGGGTCAGCCCCTTGCGAACACTTTGTTGAGAGATGAAAGGGGTGTGCTATGAAGTGTTGACTTGTCTTTACTTGTTAATTCTATTCCCTTTATATAGTGCTCAGATCTTGTAACTAATTCCTAAAAAAAGGGTGGGATCTTCTTGAGTTAGTTGAACTGACTCCACATTTGTCTCTAATCACTTCGTATCTTGTTGCCTGGTCCTATCTTCTTGTCTTGCTATTAATTTTCAAAGTCCAAGCATATCTTTTGGCTAGCGAGCTAGAAGTAATTTTTCTGATAGGTTGGTCATTCCAATTAATGGCCTACTATTTTCAAGTCCACCTTGCGACTCTCTTATGGCTAAGCCTCGCAGCTTTTTTCCTAAATCACCTTGGACAACCACATCGCATGGGGTTACCTTTGGGCCCTTTCTTAAAATTTTATTTTAGCTCAAATACAAAGACTCCATCCCATTTATTGCTAAGTATAGCCAACTCATATAGGGGATGGTCCCCTAAGACAAAAAAGCAACTGCCAACATGCCCTAATGTACTTTGGCTATTAGTTAGTAGACCAACCCCATCAAATACGTTAAATCATGACCATTATATATAAATATGCTCCACTTCAGTCAATTGGTAAGTTAGGCAATTCTAATCTTTCTCTTGAAATTACTATTTATCTCCTACCTTCCATAGGAGGATCACCGGCAAGACATTGACTTGAGTATCGAAAAGCCAACGTAGGGACAAAACCGGCTAGTCTCACGTGCATGCACTCCCTTTGTATAGGAGGATCACTGGAAAGAAACTCAAGAAGAAGCCCTCGATCTCGATCATCCATTTCAAGACCGCATCAACATGGATGAACTTATTCGTGAATTCAGAACTCAATTAAGGACTAAAATAAATTCACACTTTTGATTTCTTTTCGCTTTTTGATTATTTAATCATTATAAAGATAGACTTCCTAATATACCCCTAAATTGAAGAAGAAAGCAACCTGAACACAGTTAAAGGGATGAAATTGAGGAAAAGTGAAAGTGAGGTGCGAATTTGATTTTCAGGTGAAAAGTTAGGAACTCAAATGAATTTCACCCGTTTGTTTTGTGCTAAAATGATTTTCATGTGTTTCTCCCTTTTTTTTTGTTAGTGATAATGTACGAGAATCTTTGTCTCTAGTTGGCCAATTACAATATATGTCGATTTTGGCTGTAGACGAAATTTATAACGATATATAGTTAAGATAAATGAGAAGGCTCAAACCTACCACTTCGTTGATACCAAGTTTAAGCGCTCAAGTGTAGGCCTATCAATGGGTAGGGTTTTATCCTACTCGTACCCATTTATTCTCTACCTATACCCTAAAATTTTAAAATTTACCTATACTCTACCCTTACCCATATGACTACAAATGAATGGGTTAGGGTAGGGCTTTACTCGTTCCTACCCATTGGGTAATGACACCCAATGGGTATTCACACACTATACACATCATTACCCAATTGGTATTCACACACCACATACATTTTTCACACACACACACACCCACACTGTGCACATATTTTTTCACACACACACACACACCATGCACACACATTTTTCACACACACACACACTGCACACAATTTTCACACACACACTACACGCGCGCCGTGCACACACACACACTGTGTGTGTGCAGTGTTTGTGTGCGTGTGTGAAAACACACTGTGCACACACAAAACAAACACACACACACTGTGTCAAAACACACAGTTTCACACACAATATATATGTGTGTGTGTGTGAAAAAATATGTGTGTGCAGTGTGTGTGTCTGTGTCTGTGTGTGTGTGTGAAAAAATATGGTGTGTGTGTGTGTGTGTGCGTGTGTAGTGTGCAGTGTGTGTGTGTGTGTGTGTGTGTGTGCAGTGTGTGCAGAGTGTGTGTGTGTGCGCTGTATGTGTGCAGTGTGTGTGTGTGTGTGTGTGCAGTAGGTGTGTGCGTGGGGGTGTGTGTGTGAAGTGTGTGTAAATGAATATGTATATATTAAATGTGTGTGTGAGCTAAAAAAAAATACAATATCGAAAAAAGGCAAATAAAAAAAATATATGATTGGGTAGGATATAGACCCTACCCTAAAAATAGAGTAGACCCAATACACATACTCAATGGATAAATATTTAAATAGAATAGGATAGGGTATAGGGTATATTTAATTAGGTATTTTTAGGATATGGTAAAATCCTACCTATTAACAGGCCTAATCAAGTGTGTCTGAGTGAAGAAAAAAATATAAATAATAATAATACTATATGTATGCTATTATAACGCTATTGATCAACATTGTTCTTAAACTAAATGGTTTAAAGCAAGTGGTCGAATTTTATTTCTTTCTTTTTTTATTTTTGGCAATGTATACATTATAAAAAATATTTAAATATTTAAATATTTGTAAGTAAGAAGTGGACATTAACATCGTTTTACTCTAAAAGTAGCCAAAATATTATAAAAATTCTATATAGAAAAAGTTTAGTTGCAGTCAACCCCTGAAATAATATGCATAAAAATAATAATAAAAGAAAGTGAAAGAATACCAGGATACTTCTCTCGCCACACATTGGCATAAAATAACACGACAAATTAAAAGACTAAAAATGGAATTAAAAATCAAAAAAATTAAAAACCATATATTTGACCTAATCAACCAAGCCTAACTACCCGCAGAGGAGTCGATGCCCGGACCGCCGACCGGGAACTGCATGTTCTCCACGCGCCGCCGCGCATGAACGCTAAAACGGACACCACCGCCGATTTCACTTTGACAACCAGCTTGTTCACACCTCTCTCTCTGGAACTCTTTGTTCCCAACTTGTAAGTTTGCAGAAAAATCTGCCTATTTCTAGCCCTGTCACGCCTGTAGCTCAAACTCAAAGAGCCCATCATGTGGCTGCTCCGCCGTGTCGAAAAAATTCTCCAGCCGTGATGATGATTTTCATGACTACTTTGACCTCTTCCGATGAAACGGACTGTGGGGTTTCTTGGAACTGTGTTCATGGCGAGAAAATATATACACTTAGTTTTTTTAAGTATGAGAATGAAATTGAAGTTTCCTCTCTCTCTCTCTCTCTCTCTCTCTATATATATATATATATATATATAAGTTTGAGATGTAGTTATTTTTAAAAATCCTCATTTATTTTTGACTGTATTTTTTTCAACAATGGCAGCTGGCACGACTTTCAAAATGTGATGATAAATGTCATATATTACCACCCCAGTCAACGACGACGGAAAATTCTAAGATAAGCGCGTCTTGTCTTATATGTCATATTGAGAGAGAACCAAACTTGCACAATTCCAAAATAATTGGTAGATTTGGTAGAGTTTTGAAGTAATTTTTATTATTATGCTTTTAAGAACGTGATTGCAATTTTATGTTACGTCATTCTTTCTTGGGAGGGTTTAACGTGGCATAAATTTTAGTGTTTAATGTAAAAATATTTAGGGCATGTTGGATAGGTGTGCGTATATATAAAAGTGCCCGGTTAGGCTTTTTAAAAAAAAATAGAGAATTCAAGAGAAAAGCCCAAATGCGGACTTTTTTTTTTTCTTCAAAATTATCCTGAATTGTTAAAGAAATGCATAGAAGGATTTCAAAATTATAAGTAAAACAATTTTCCATCACTATAAGAAAATGAGTAAATTAATTATAATATAACAAGTATAATGAAAAAAAATTATCACTAATTATATATTTAGCAACAGAAAAATTTATTTTGTCGCGAGAATAATTTGAACAAGGCCAATAGTGATTAAGGTGACAACATTGATAATTAGAAATTGTCACAAAGTTATAGCGGTAATTATTTCTCTTCAAATCATCATTATATAAGTGTCACTAATTATTGAGAGTCGTGACAACTAAAGTATTAGTTTTTGTTACCACTGAATGATATTGTGACAATATAAAAATTATTTTCACTAAAGAAATTAATGATAAAAAAGAAGATATTATTACTTAATACAATTACTGATAACTAATTTTATATTTTTACATTTATGTTTTATTTCAAATGTTACTTTTTCTTGTAATGTATGTTGTTCCTAAGCAAAATGATAATCCGGTGGGGCACTTTGATGATGCTTGGAATTTTTGGAGCAAAATGTCACTCGATGGAAATACTTTATTCAAGAAATTAAAAGAATCTGAATTGAAGATTTGATTTCTTCGATTCACATATATATATATATATATATATATATATATGTATGTATGTATGTATGTATGAATTAAGATCGGTTTATGTGGGAAATTCTTTACAGTTATGGGCTTAGGGCAGTCAGACTAAAAATCTAAGTATGAATATTGGCAATAATTGAATTCATGTGGACCCATATAATCTCATCGCCTAATCAGTCCCACGTTTTGAAAAGTATCAATTGCTTTGCAGATCGGTATTTAGTGAATTTTATTTAGCAGCCTTAGGTCTTAAAGCCTCAATTTTTAGACTGTTGGACCAGCAATGCATATTACTCTATTAGTTTTCCAGTCGCTGTTTAATTGAACTAACGTTTCTGGAAAGAAGCATATCTGTCAAGTTTTCTAACGACCAGTTCTTAGGCACATATTTAAATTGCCAAAGCAATGGGAAGCAATTAAGATTTAAAAGAACAAATAGGTAGGGGTTATTTATTAGCAAATTATCATTAAACATCAAATTTCTGTTAAAGATCTAATTTTGTCCAAGTCTTTGTGAAAGTTTTGTTTTAACCCAATCAACCAGATTCAAAGCAATACAAGCTTTACATGCTATTATTGTGAAGAATTAAATATGCTCTCTTTCACCCTGGCTTCATATGTTTATTATTCCTAATTTACAAGCGTGGATAAGTTAAAATCAACTATGCATTTTGACTTCTCAAACCCGGCGCCTAAAGGTTTAACTGGCTTGGGCCGGTTCACTCGGCCATGTTGAGCCAATCCAAACCCATGCAAGCCCGTTATTGTAGCTGACTAGCCAAGACTGGCCTAGCATAAAGTTGGGACGTAGGGCCCCTTTACTTTCTAGTAAAGAGCGTAGTGAATTGTAATTGTTAAAAAATTGGAAGGTCTGACCAAAAATGTAATAGCCCTACAGATTCATTTCCATGGTTCGATCCTTTCCATTAAAATGCAGCATGTTCAAATTCTGATTGCTTTTAAACGAGCAAGGGGGGCCAGCCTCTAAGCCTACTCCAATCATGCTTTTTACAATTTCGGTATGATGGAGGGAAAGTTCCATTAGTTCTATTGGCTTGAAGCAGGGATTATTCGTAGAACTCGAGTCAAAGCCAAAGAACTGGGCCGTCTGTGTGCATTCATGTGCAGCGTCCTTCTATTGTATCAAAGAGGAGCAATTTGTAGTTGGACGAAAAGGGCCCTCCGCCCATGAACCCAACTGCGGTGAATTGGGTCGAGATTTCATGGGCTAGGCCTGGTGGGTCTACACACATGGGCTTGGCAGACCTGGTCTTTTTTTTAAAAAAAGAAAATTCACTTTCAAATATGTATTTTCTTTAGCATAATTATGTATATTCTATATCTTTTATTTAATCTATGATTTTTAGCTTTATCAAATTATTATAAGTTGTAAGTTTTTTTCCTCGAACGCATTTAAGTATTTAGTGTTTTCATATGAAGTTGTTTTTGTTATTCTAAAATGTATTCTTAGTTTAAATAGTTATTGTTTTTTTAATAAAATTTTAAGCTCATTAATAATAGTTTATATTATATTAATTAATATTATTTTATTTTTTTTACTGTAATTACGATAATAAAAAATGAAAATCGACTTTGCTATACTAAAAAACTATAATAACTTTTATTAACTTTGAGTTTAATGGAGTGTACATATAAGATATAAAAAATATTGCATGAATAAATAATACATTTGTTAACAATTTATTAAAAAAAAAAAGAGGCACTAATGAGATTGAGTCAAGGAAATGATTCAAAAAAACAATAAAACTAAAACAATATATATATATATATATATTAATATATATATATATATATATATATATAGTTTTGAGTTGGGCCTGGTCTGGGTTTGCACCAACAAATTCAATTGGAGCCTACTTAAACAGTCATGAATCGGCAAGCCCACCTCAGAGTGTTCATGGGCCAGGCTGGAACAGATTGATCCATATCGGGCTAGTGGCCCGGCCTGACTCGTATGATTTTTCCAAAAAGTAAATATATATAACTCTGCCCTTTTAACTTCATTTGTGATATCCTATTCTAGAAATTTAATGTCAATTACTTTTCAACAATGGTTTTTTCATATCCTAAATATAAACAAATATCCTTATATAATTACTTATTTATTCAAAAAAAAAAACAACAACTTGACATGATTAATGTCTTAAAAAGGGTTTTTTTTTTTTTTTGCATATTTATTTCAAAATTTCAGTTAAAGCTTTTCCATCATTTTACTTTAATTGACAGCAAAAAAAAAATTTATGCACATTCTATATAAATTAATTATATAAGATTATATGCAATTAGAAATTATAACTCTATGTCGATATTATGTGTGTGTTGGAAATTTATTCAACTTCAAATTCTCCTTTCAATTTATTATCATTATATTTTTTATAAAATTATATTGATGTGATTCAATTAGATTGAACAAGTCGATCGAGTCCTTGACCTAGTCAAGCTTGATCGAAGGAAGAGTTGGGAAGTGTTTCAGTCCAAGGTTGCAAATAAACGTGAGTTAGCCAAGAGGAACCGTGGCTAAGACCCTCCAATACCTAATTTGTGACATCCCGAATTTTTATATATTTGAAATGGGTATAATAACTATATTTACATTATTAAGTGTTGGTTTTTATAATATATGAACCGAAAAATTAAAATTATCTGGCATATGTGTGTGAAAACCGAATATCTAGATTTCTATATAAAATTCAAAATTTTGTACATAATATACCTAAAATTCAAAAATTATAGGATATATATATGTATAATTTCAAAAATTATAAGGAAAAAATATATATATATTTCGAAATTATTAATATTATAATGATAAAGTAGGATTATTTCATTTACTACATGTATTAGACACTTATTTACATTACATGTTCGATACATCATTTTCATTAGTCAAGATACACTGGGCATACATTTTATTCTTATAATTTGTAAGAGGTTAGTCATTTTCATTTCTACTACAAGTCTTACAACTCATAGGACACTTGTTCTTATAAAATTTAAGATAAATTCCAGAATCTTGATTTTTCAAAATGTTTGTTCTTACCATTTTAAAGAAGCACGGCACTCGCACCAATAATTTTTAGCTAAGGTAATCTTTAATATATAAGGAACACTTGTCTACATCATCATAAACCCTACGATACTTGTGTATACAACTTGAAGAAGAAGAAAGCACATTTGTGCACTTACTTGGCCTAATAAGAATGAATACCTTGATAATTACTTACAAGTCTTTTTCCTAATCCAATGGCTATAATCTTGCCCTTAACCCTTAAGGCCGCGTTTACTTCAGCAGATAACTTTGGTTTGAAGGTATTTGACTGTCACTGTCCGGCGTTTACTTCGCTGGTTCGTTATCCCGGGTTATCCTTCCTGACCCGGGATAACGTGTGTTTGTGAGGGTTGGTTTTAACTCGTGGGTGGGGAGAGTTTAATTTGACCGTTGTTTAACTGAAGTGGTGAAATGACATCTAGGGACATAAGATGAGATTAATTACTTCAATTTGCCAATGACTTGCCCTAAAAAATTCGTCCTTCATCCTTACCATGAGAATTTAACTCCTTTCTTCATCTCTATCACAGCGGCGCATTAGGGCTTGTAACCAGCTAGCTCAGTCGGCTTTGCTCTTCGTCCATGAACCCGAATCAGTTGGACTTGATCTTTGGAAAACCAGTGCGAACAAATCTGCGGAAAGGTTCTTGGAAACAAAAGTCAGTTTGTTCATAAATTTTCCGAAGGTTTCTTTTTGTGGCCGTTTGACAAAGAGACATCAGGCTCTTGTTTCGATTATTGGAAATTTGTGAAGTCTGATTTTATTCTTGTCATCCAGTATCTGACAACCCCGCCTGATATATTTGCTGTTCCAGTAGTGCAGTGGACGAACAACACTAAGGTGCGCGCGCCTTGATTCGACAGCCTACCTGACGGTGAGAACATTTTTTCCCCTTGAATGCAGGTTAGTTTGTGAAACTAGCCAAATAGTTTGGGTATTTTTTGTGCCTTCTGCTTCTTTTTATTTCTGTGTTTGGTGATGGGGTTTTGTGTTGTATTAATTCAGTGGGAGTAAGTCGTATGTCGTTCTCCGACATGCGTCCTCTATATCGAACCAGTAATACTGAATCTGCATCTGTTTTATCCTGTACGGTTGTTGTTCCATCACCTGTGGTCTGATGTCAATGTGTATGCGTTGTGTGATTGAGCTCGCAATCGATAATGTTGTGCTCCATCAGCTTAAGCCGTGAATGTGTGTGTCTTGATTCAAACACGTTGTTTGTTTTAATAGCACCATGGATATGGACACAAGTGATGTTGAGGCTTTGGGTGTGATACAAGTGGTGCATCTCCATCTAATGATGACCGTGTTTCTTTGTTGCTTGATTTGGAGGCATTTTAAAAGGGGCTCAAGGGGGGCAAGGGCAACGCATAGACTAGGCTATAGTTTGCACGAAAAAATCCCAGACCAAATAAAACATTTAAATGATATTATACATGCGACAGATGTAGGATGGATATACAATCTTAGGATGAACCGAAACGCATTCGGTAGGTTGTGTGTCCTTTTGAAAGATCGGGGTGGTCTAGTGTCTCGTCGCGGTGTGTCCATCCCTGAACAGGTGGCAGTTTTCCTGAGCATCATCGCGCACCACAAGAAAAATAGCATAGTGAAGCATGACTTCAAACGATCGGGTCGAACTATTAGTCTTGACTTTAACCAAGTTTTGAAAGCGGTTTTGCGGTGTCATGATGTGCTCGTAGCAACGCCTGAACCTGTCCCGGCGCATTGTAGTGACGAAAGGTGGAAATGGTTTGAGGTAATTCAAATATTGAAGCTCTGTATTTAGAATTCTTGACCTGTTACATTTTTAGTTTCTTGCTGAGTTTCATTACTATGGCTATACGCTTGCCACATTAGCTTACGGGTACTTTATCTAAATTAATGTGTTGCAGGGCTGTTTGGGTACGTTAGACGGGACCTACATACCAGTTCGTGTCCCAGAATGTGACAAGGGCCGATATCGTTGCCGTAAGGGCATGGTATGCGTAAACGTTTTGGGCGTGTGCGACAGAAGGATGAACTTCGCCTACGTACTAACGGGATGGGAAGGGTCATCCGCTGATGGCAGAGTTTTACGTGAAGCTATGGCGCGTCCTAACGGTTTCACAGTTCCCCGAGGTACTCCCTGTATCGAACGAAGTTGGCACATGCCTTTTTTTGTTTTTGTTTTTTTGATTGTGCATCAATCGTCCTTGAACTGATCAGCTGCCAAAGCACATTTTAATCCCAAATTAACCGCAATTCGCAGGATATTATTATTTGTGTGATGCGGGGTATACCAATGGGGAGGGTTTCTTAGCGCCTTTCCGAGGCACACGGTATCACTTAAAGGAGTGGGGCTCCGGAAGCTTACGTCCACAGAATGCGAGGGAACTATTCAATCATCGACATGCAAGAGCTAGAAACATTATTGAACGCTGCTTCAGGCTTCTTAAAACAAGATGGGCGATACTCCGGTCCAACTCGTATTACTCAATCTCGGTGCAGAATCAAATAATTATGGCCTGTTGTTTGCTGCATAACTACATCAGAATAGAGATGAACTACGATCCTGCAGAGGCCGACCTCATCGAACATGTTGAGGATGGTGAGGATGCGAATGGAGAGGTTATTGATCACATTCAACCATCGCCGGGATGGACTGAAATGCGGCAACAGCTGGCCAACACTATGTTCAACGAATGGAGACACCCCAACTGAGACGTTATTGACAACTCTGCACCTGTGTAATGAAGGGGAAGTTAATGGACTTCTCCTTCATATTTTGCTTTCTCTAATTTTTAAATTGCTGTTTGAACAATTTAGCCGATGGCAGTGTATCACCCTCGGTTACCTTGCAATGTATTGCTCTTACTTGCCATTACGTGTAGGTTCTTGTGATTGGCGCTTGTGTGTTATGACTGCTTCTCTTAAATTTTATGCTATGCAAATCTTATTTTTTTTTTATGTTTGGTTTATTATTGGAACACACTACGTGGACTAATAAGTTTTGTCCGGAAATAATATTTGTTTTACATGTTCCTTCTTAGTTAGTCAACAAACTGCATCTGTTGTAAGTCACTGAAATATTGAATAGCTGCTTATACATATATGTCCTATTATTTTGCTGGTGCGATGGGCTATGCAAATCAGTTATTTGATATTTGTCTTTTGATTTTTTCTGGTTGTTAAACAGGCATGGATACATCGACAAGTCGGGAAGGAAATCGTCGTCGAAGTTGGACTTTACGCGAAGAGGAATGCCTCATTACTGCGTTTAAGGAGATTATCGCCAATGGAATGAAGGCACAAAATGGTTATCGGAATGGCTTCCTTAACCAGCTTGAAGCCAAACTGCGGGCAGCGCTGCCGGGTACAGACTTGAAGGCCGAACCACACATTTCCTCAAAGTACGGAAGCTGGAGGAAGCTTTTTTGCCAGATCCAAGACGCGCTCGGGTATAGCGGCATCAATTCAATTTCACGAGTTGCACACTAGAGGTCGAGAGCGATTATTGGGATACTTATCTCAAGGTATTTGCTTGTGACTATTCGACTGTTACTATGTATTTTTAATGCTGCATTTAAGTGCTTACGAAAGGCTTATTTAGGCTACCAGATTTTGGGAGCTTTTTGTATTAGGGACGACGGCATATCAACTTCAAATAGTAAATCACAGCGTTACGTTTTTTTTTTGTGGCAGCAAGTCCCATCCCATAGGGCTCTACGTGGGAAGTCGTTCCCTTACTACGCGGACTGGGTCGAAATTTACGGGAAAGATCGGGCCACCGGCGAGGGGGCAATGGATTTCAAAAATGCTGCGGCTGAACGGGCTGAACCTGTCGTGAATCCGGCTGACGAGACTGTTGCCGATAACACACGCGACGAATCGCAACCTGCCCCCGATGAAAACACCAGCAATTCAGCTACACTCCCAGTTGGCAATTCCTCGAGGCCAGGTTCTGGTGCAACCAAATGAAAGCGGTGCCCAACCAATGACGATAAAGACCTTGTGGAAGTGATTTCAGGTTTTTGCAAGGAAGCGAATGCTTCGATAAATCTCTTTGCATCGTGGTTGGGGTCTGAAATGGAGGCTTCACGCAGGCGGGAGTCACTGTACAACGAGCTAGTACGGTTACCCATGGACTTGACTTTGGAGAATCGGTTGACGGTGTCGTTCGCGCTTGCAATGAACCCAAAAGCGATGGATATGTTCTTCGGACTAGATGTTGAAGCAATGGTAGGCTTAGTTAAGCTCGCAGTGGAGGGCAAGCTTCCGTCACTTTGACTTAACATCATCGTTGTAAAATGTACCAATCTAACAAGGATCAGTTTGCTTGGAACTCCTCTTTTTTTTGCAAGTAATTTGTGTAGGCTATTCGTGATTGTGGCCTTTCGCCTTGTTTTGTTTTCTTGCTGGGCCACACTGTTTGATGGTGATATGTTTTGCTGGTAACTTCTTTTTTGAACTAAGAGTACCTACCATTTTGTCTGAAATCGAACCGGGCTTGCTGCTTGTTGGTTTTCTGTTTGTGTAATGTTTTTTCTTCATTCGAAGCACACACCCGTAACACCAAGAAAGCCCAGAATCCTGCATTTCTGTATTAATTCAATTGTAATTGGATTAATGTCAGCTGATGATGTGGTCGCTATGCTGTGAAGCCAGAACTAATGCTATGCGGCTCGATTGAGACTTGTGATCGCATCTGTATCCAAGCGGCTCTTGTGAACGGCTGGTTTGTTGCAATCCCCAAAAAAATTGTGTCCATTAAAGTGTGGTTTGGTTTTAGTTAATAAAACAGCTAGGATGCGCATAATAGCATTCATTCAACCGTCTGGCTCTTCTTTGCAGCAGGTATTAATTGCCATTGTCTTTGCAATTTACCGAAGCACTTTGAAAGGTTAGCCTATTGTGACTAATAACTGCATGTTCTTTAAAGCACCCAACCACCCATTCTGAGCTGCAATTAATATCACGTTCTCATGCAGCGCCAATAAGTTTAATTTATATAACCCAAGACTAGTGGTAGTTTATTCTACATACCAACCCAACTGGAAGTTTTTAACACAATTTTTTCTTCGTCTTACAAAAAAAACCTTTCAATCCTGAAAGAGACCCAAACCTTCAATGGGGACTCTAACGAACAGTTGCAATCAAAGCAACATGTTCTACTCATCCATCGGGACGAAAGAGATGGATGAGGATTTTATTCGACAACTCGATCTTGACGCGTTTGTACAAAATCGACGTTTGACCTCCAGTGACCGGAAATTCATTGAACGCGCCATGCGTAGCGTGAATGACAGCTTCCAAACGTGCTTCGACTACTACTTCTGCCTCACGAAATTCCAACTCGCACAACGGCGATACGAGACTTGGGAATGGATTACGAAGCACCCCGCCGTGGAGTACTCGATTGCGGACAATACGGTGCATGCATCCATCGAAACTTGGGATCGCATCTGTCAGGTTAATGAGCTTGCTCTTTTTTGTACATCAGCAACCATACGTTAACATCATAGTCTCACATAATCGAGCATAATTAAATTACGCTTGTGTAAACAATAAGAAGTAACGAATAACTGATCTCTTCAAGGTTTATGATCTTGGTGTAGCTTATATAAGCAAGCCAGAACTAATGTGGTGACAGTTGCAGACCATTTTTGGACCACCATCCGCCCGAACGGCACTAATCGAGCCTCCGCCGGAGCGGGTTAGGACTCCCCAATCAAGTAACATCTTGCACGCAGGGGTAAGAGAACCTGTTATGATAAATGGCATATGAACGAGCTATTATATGTCTCAATTCGCAAATCCATTCTCCTTTCTAATGCGAAAAGAAAGAGACAAAATATTGTGCAACTGAACAATAAAATGTTAACAATTGCAAGAAATGCCACCCGCCAACCCGGGGTTTGTCAAAGGAGCAGCTAGTGATACGGGCGATCATGTGGAATCTAGCAACGTTGCTCCGTGCCGGGGTCTGAAACAACCTGGGCCAAATTTTCACCTTCGCAATAACCAAGCCGGCTCGACTTTAGTCCCAAGTTCACGTGCGTCGTGCTCCATCAATCGTGAGTCCTACATCTAGCAGTCGACCAAGAAAAAATTACATTCAAGGCCCACCATTTCGACGACTCATCGTCGGTTGGCTAGCTGTTTTTATGGTCCACTTAAAGGTGTATTACCTACTGTTACTATGTATATTATCCCTGCCCACGACTTGTATAATTTTTTTTCCTTTTTGAACTGATTTCCGCAATGTGTCTCGGTCATCATATGCACAACTTCAAAACTTTGTCCCAAAAACTGGAGTACTCATCTTGCAACGATTGTCTATTGCCATCGTAGACTCTATATCATCCCAAAAGTGGAGCGTGGGAGTTTGTTCGTTTACTGCTACCCGTAATGCAAGAAATTATAAGTGGCAATTCAGCTTAGTTGAAGTCCGTCTTTATATTTAAACCGTCCCAACCATACTGCCGTCCTATGCACAACACACATTTGAGCTATGTGACAATGTCCTCTTCAAATGAGCGTAGAGAAGGTATTAATATTTTGCGGATTGATACGCAAATCACCAAGTGCGAGGAGCGTCTCCTTATCCTTCTTTCGTATATGTACATGTCATGGGGAGGTTTACTGCTCGGGTTAAACAGGCGAAGAAAGGCAAGCTTACGAATTGGGTAATGCCTCATATTCCCGACTCTTAAACTTTTCCCCACAAAAAACAGATCACGCTCACTTTCTGTATAATGGGGGTGTGACCCAAACTATAGACATTAATCACCCTCATAAAAAGGGGTCTTAATCTGACCGCACAGAAAGCCCATCAGAATTGGGAGCACAATCCGTACATTATGCCAAGTAATACAAAAGGACCTTCAAATGTAATAAACTACCAGAAGGGTTCGCATTTATGTACACAAAGTGCGATCAGCAATTCGAACAAAGGGATGTACAAAGAAGAAACAATGAATGTTGTAGGACCTACGACTCAGCACCAATCATATAAACACGGATTATGCCTAACGAAACAGCACCTGCCAAAACGCAGCAGCGTCTTCGGCCATTCGCATTTCAGACTGTGTCCCAACTAGTTTAATGACTTATACGCCGACGCAAAAAAAACATATGATACAAAAGGAAAACTACACATATCCCAACCGACGAATCACTTATATACAGCTACTACGAACGCGACAAGCACTAACACCAGTGCAAAGACGAATGCGATAGAACCCATGCAGCAATACAACACTGCATGTGAGTCAAGCCGACCAAAATCCACTGATACAATGCTACGATAGTGAGGTATGCGTGGTGACTCGTCATCCACATATCCCTGCGATGAAGTATCCGATGTCACGCAGCAACTACCACACGAATGGGAGGTCGGATGCTGGTTCCCGTACGGTTGTGCAGGGGCTGTGACAGAGTTGGCCCTGCTGCTTGGTGTATTGACTTGTTCACTAGCCATGTCTGCCTCAGGGTTAGTGTAAAGGTACTTGTGAAACTTGTTCCACCGTTGGTTGAAAAGTTCGTCTGCCCAAATGAAAGAGCATTCGCGTTGTCTGTTGAATGGGCATCGATAGTAAAAGCGACCCGGACTTTGAGCGGACGGGCCGGCTTGTAGATATAACTTGTTCCCGCGGCCACACTCGCAAGGAATTGTGAATCCGTCGAACATCTGCAAGGCAACGTTTCCAAAAACATTAACCACAAACTTTTTTACAAAATCACACGCACACAAGAATCAAATCAGCTACTGAATAATACTACAACGAGTTCGTAATATGTATGTCAATAAATCGAAGAAAACACCAAATATTATTTCGATATGATCCTGCTGCCAGAGGCAGACGGGATTAAGCTAAGACCAACTTTTTCTTCATTCAAGAATGAATTCACAACCCAACCAGACGCAAGTAAATGAAGTGGGCAACACACACGGTCCTACTAATGTTGCCCATACTCAATTATACTATGCTCGTCCATTAATACTACAGTTAACAACATATATTCCATACACCTAAATCAAGCAATTTATTTCACCTACCTACCTTGTGCGAGGGCTAATCGTGCGTATTGCCCGGAATTGTGTGCCCGATACCACCGACTAACAAACCAAGAATATTTTAAACCTATTACTCAGCAAAAAAACGGTGGACAAGCGTCGCGGAATCATCTGCCTATATGCGCCAACGTGTTCGCCTCCAAACAAGCCGCCCCACCTGATTCTTCTACGCCCAAACCGTCAAAGCAAAACGATATTAGGGTGAGTTCATGACAAAACACCCAAATTGAAAAAGGGGAAAACGAATAAACCCCCATACAACGACAAATTAAAAACATGACTGAAGACGCGGGGCGAACATGATCGGGGGGGAAAAAAAAAACTGACCGTCTGTCGACGTGCTGATTGCTAGGTCAGGACGCCATTGTCGCCTTGCTCTTTCACGGTCTGCGACCCCAGCCGACAAGAAAAAAGGATCACGCTGGAAAAATAGACAGCCCATCTACTTTACCAATACAAAAGGCTAAATTGGGTAAAACACCACATAAACAAGCCCACTTAGCTGGCTGAAGTAAACAAGGTCCCCGAAAATGGGCTGCAATTAGTAGCCAGCAAACATGCAAAGTAAACTCTACTTAACATATTTGGGCCCAGTTCCTCAACCGTTGGAAACCACCACACAAAAAAAATGGTGGACAGCCGCACCAGCCCAAGTAAACGCGGCCTAAGTAAAAATCAATGGCTATGAGTTAGCCAAAAAACACACATGTAGATATGATAATGATAGGATTCTTTACACCTAAACCTTTATCATATCTTACTTGAATACTTAGATGATCTAAAATTTTGTCACAACAAAATGTCTTGAAAATGACCAAGGATTTGCCAATTTAATAATGTTTATGTCTTGAGCAAACACCTATAAATAAGGTTCTTTCCCCCTCAATTGGAAAACACAACACACACAAACACGCATGGTATACACTATACACATACACAAACTGGCTGAATCTCAATCTCGAAATTGAAATCTCGGTACAAACCAAATACCGAACTGAAATTTCGGTTCGGTATTCAATATAATTTTTTTAAAAAGTTCAGTATTCAGCTCGGTTTCGATATTGAGGTTAATTTCGATATACCGTACCAAACCGAATACCGAATTAATATTTATATATATATTAAATTTATTATTTATATTATTATATATACACACACACACACACACACACATATATACCTTATTTAGAATGGTTAGATTTGGATTGTTTTGGATTTGATAGAGATTTCAATGTTTACTTTCATGGTGGAGTAGATTTGATGAAGATTTTAATATTTGGTTTTATGTTGGAGTAAATTTGATGAGCATTTAATGTTTTCTTTTATGTTAGTCTTTCATTTGTTGGAATTATATTGATATTTATAGGTATTTCAATTTTATGTTAAAGCTTATCATTTTGCACATTTTTTTTTAAAAAAAATTCGATTTTTCGATTAGTTACCGTACTGTACCGAAATTTTTTTTGGCACAAACCGAACCAAACCGAACCAAAAATTTCGGTTCGGTATACGGTACGCTTTTTTGGTGTACCAAAATTTCGGTTTGTCGAATTTTCGGTACGGTATATACCGTACCGGCCGAGCGCATACCCCTAACTGCTGCCCATATACACACACACCACAACACTCACACACGTATAAGAAAAATCTCTAGAGCTATTAAACCCTACTAGAAGGTATGTCCTAATCCTAGATTCCCTATATATTTTAGATACAATTCCATTTCATTTAAGTAGCTAATTCATGCCTAGATATTCACATGTTGGTGTTTAGTTATTTTATGAAAGTATTCATGTACATGTTTTACTTATGCATACATGTAGTAACTTAAAAACTTGCCCATATAACTCATGCATATGCACACATATTCAAGAACTCATGTTGTTCTTTTAAACTATATGCGTACATGAACATAAAATTATTTTGAAAATTATAAGAATGTATCTATGCATAAATATTGCTCATACATATGCTTATGCACAATATTTTCTTTAAAATAGTTACTAAGCACAAGTAAGTTTACTTATCACCTCTAGGGTATATGTTATAATCATATAAGTCTAGTTAGTTATATAATTCCTTAACTAATAAATACTAGTCATAAACAATTACAACACAATATTCTAACCCTAACCGTTAATGCATATTTTAGGGGATTTCTAGGACAACATAAACTTAGTAAGGCAATAGCTCTAAGGTGAGGGTCTTTACTCTCTGTTTTGGGGCTTTGAACTACATGTATAAATATTATGTCATATGTCCGCCCTGTATGATTTATGTTATTCGATTCCTTTACGCTTTATGTTCAAAATTGCAACAAAATGTGATTTTGGTTTCTAAGTGAAGTTATAATCAAAAGTTAATATTTTTGTAAAGTGAGCCATTCTGTCCTGATATGATTTATTGTTACCCTTGAGGATGCCCTTGGCAAGTTCGGGCCCAGGAATTTATAAGAGGGCTTTTATCTGGCAGAATGGACCATCATCGATGACCCTTCTTATATGATACCATTTTGTGGGATCCAATTCATACGTACAGCTGAAGGTTGACTGTAGTATGATTGGATTTGTGTATTGATCGGATTTGTGTATTGATCGGACACGTGGTACATCTCAATCCAGTCACTATCGAGGTCGCTCATTGATGAGGGAGGCATAAGAATTTTAGTTATGATTTGTTAGTTTAGGGTAGCAATAAGGTTGGAGATTCTGGACCGAACTCACTATCCGTATTATTTAGTTTGTTAATAAAACACACATTCACACTACATTACACTTTATCATGATTTATCAAGTTTTGAATCTTATTTCTATTATAATTTATTTTTGCCTATAAACAACTTCACTAAGTCATTTGGACTTATCACCTTGTTCCTTCTATTCACTACCTCAGACTCAGGATAAAGGATGTCCGTAGGACGATGTCAAGCCTTAGTTGCTAAATTCCTTGTTTGGTCTATTAGAACTGTAGCTAGAAAAGTTTATGTTTTGCTATTCCATATTACAAGTTCAGTTTTACTAGTGTTGTACTTTGTGGTACCTACTCTGTCTTTTAAATAATAATCGTACTATGATTTTACGTTGCCTCTGTTCTGCTTTATAAGTCTTTTGGATTGAGACGTTCATGTTGAGTATCTAAAACAACTTAGGTATTTAATATGATCGTCAATGGGCTCCAATCGTATAGGAAAGACCCTTATGAGAGGGGCACCACATAATTCATATACTAAAAAAGAAGAGTATTGACTAGAGTAATTATAGACAAGTGTGGATCTTTGAAGAGACCTAGGAGGGTTACACCCCCCTCCCCCCCCCCCCCCACACACACACACCGCACAAAAAAAAAGTTCAAAATCTTCTTAATTATTCTCTTATACACACACACACATATATATGTATACATGTGGCCCTCCAATTTAAATAAAATATCAATTACAATACCACATTAATCAAAAAAATTAATTTACATTTTAAAAAATTATATAGTCCATTACTATAACCCAACATCTATATAGCATTTCGATGGTCCAAATCAATTAAAAACTCGATTACAATTGAAAAATGAAGTCTAAGTAGTCATTTAATAACCCAAATATAGGAGCGTAAGAAATTTATTCTAATGGAAAATTGCAAGATTTCATATGTTCACTTAGTCTCAAACCTAGATATGCTCCAACGTCACTGACTTTCGAATTTTTGCCAACCCACTCCAAGATTTCTGATAATATCATATTCTAGTCCCACGTCGGAAGGAGTTTAGGCACTTTGCAAGCTTATAAGCTACAATCCCTCTCCCACACCTTGCGAGACGCCTTTTCATCAAAGGACAAAATCCCACCATCTCAAGGTGCGGGATAATACATAGGAGGGTTGGGTCTTCGTGTTCGGTGACGGATATGGGCAACATCAAATGGCGCCATCTGTAGGGACAATGGCCTTGTGCCTCTTCCTAAGTCCCTTGACTGGGGGGCTTATGATGATACCATATTCTTGTCCTATATCAGAAGGAATTTAGGGACTTGGCGAGCTTATAAGCTACAATGCCTCTCTCATACCTTGAGAGACGGCTTTTCATCAAAGGACAAAATCCCACCATCTCAAGGTGCGGGACAATACCTCTCTGGCTCGAGCCTCCGTATTCAACAACGGATATGAGCATCATCAATTTCATATGTTCAATTAGTCTAAACAATAGTCAAGATCTGCCACTGATTATAAAGGGTTGAGAGTATTAACAAAAATCTACATACCCTATAAATATGGAGTTATTTTGTAGTGGGTGGATTCTAGCCTTGGAAAAAATATGATTGTATTATTTACCTATATAACTCATACATTTCATAGAAATTCATGATATAGTGTGAGTTAGAGACAGCAATTATGAAAAATCCATCGCCTAAAGCATGCGTCGAAACAGAAGATTTGATCGTACATTTTAAAGCTATAAGAAAAGGAAAAAGTTCATAGACACTAAAAGAAAATTTTAAGGTGCTTTGCATCTTTTGCTTTTACATTTAGATGATTTTTTTTTTTTTAGAGGTGATATTAGACTTTCCACGTGAACAAATCCACCCTCATGCTTATAACCTATAATCGCATCCACATCATGACAAGTAAGTTTTCGAAACACGACTCCACTATTTTTGCATATAAATAGCTCCACTGCCGTCGATGTCCAATTATATGCTCCTATCAGAACCTCACCGCTATTATACACATATAAAGGTTTCAAGTAGCACAAAGTATGGACTTCGTTGATAACAACCTCAAATGGAATTGCAAGAAACCTAGTCCAAGATTTGTGGCCTCTGTAATCCTTGTTCCCCCATAAAACAAGACCAGCACCTATCCCAAGAATGAGCACGCCAAGCATTCCCCTCAAATCAAATTCTCTCACTTCCACATTAGGATAATAACAAGGCACCGGGAGGGCCGTCTCGACATACTTGTTCTCTGATAGATCGAACGAAATAAGCGTGTACGAGCAATCATCGCCAACATGAAGCCCGTGAATTGCTCCGCTCGCCGATACACCGCGCCACCACGAGCAAGATTTTGGAGGGAAATTATCGACTTTTGTCCACGAGTCGGCTTTCAGCGAGTACATCTCAGTTCGAATTGTTCTGTCACGAGGTGACACTGTTCGAGCTGGTGTTTTTGTAAGTTTCAAAAGTTTATAGTCATCCCTCGTCGAGTCATAACCGAACCCGACCCTAGAGTAGCTCTTTCCTCTGTAAGGGATCCGCCTATATAGTTTCATGCTGGGATTCCATATGTAAAGGACCCAATCGATGTCTTGAACACAGAGCAATCCGTCGCAGGAGGCTAAGAGCTTCGAGGATCGAGCTGTGATTTTGCCAAAAAGGTACTCTTTTCCAGTGGTTTGCAGGGTGGAGAGAGGGAGCATATCGAGATATTCATGATCTATCAACGTTTTCTCGAAGAGGCTGCCGGGGTCGCCACTGGCGAGGTGTCTTCTTATGAAGCAACTGTCGGAAATCAGGGCTTTCCAAGATGTCGAAACACAGCGGAAGCGGTTTAAGGATTTCACGGGCAGCTTGCAGAGTATTTCCTGAACGATCTCCAGCGGGAGATAGCGGCCGTGGTTTGCTCCTCCCGCCACCTGCCCGCGGCTTCTCTTGCTGCCGCCGGAAGAATTCATGGCGTTGATCGTGTTCTTTTAAGGTGTTGATAATCCAGAGTCTCTCTCTCTCTCTCTCTTTCTCTCTCTCTCTCTCTGTATATTTATATGGCGCAATCCATGTTTAGTAAGGCAACTGGAACAATTGCGTTTTTTTATGGTGTAATTATAGGGTTTTAGTAACTCTAAACCAAGTAGAATTTGAATTCGCAATGGCTTCAACTTCGGCAATATTTCTAAAGGAAGTGCAAAATTGAAAGCCCTCTCTTTGGGGCCCAAATCCGATTCGATTGAATCAATATTAATCACGTAGCGAGTATTTTACACTTATCCTATGAATGGTTGATAATTTAGGAAGAGTGGCCAGTCAATTGGCAAGTACAATACACTTACCGTATGATTTGTTGGGTTCGATCAAGTTAGGTTCGGGTTATAATTTTTTCTCTTTTTTGGGTTTTCTGTATACGAGTTATTGATCCAAGCGGCCAATTTTTGTGGCTAACAATTTCATATATATACAAAAATAAACTTTTTGTCTTTAAGCTCCTATATTGAGGTATTATAAATTTATAATATCCATTACGCTGTCAGTTTTCATAAAATTTGAATCAATTCATCAAAGTGTAGCTCAACCTTTTCCTTTATTTTACTTGTTGTTCACTTCATTTTTAATTTATTTAATTGATTGATTTATTTATTTATCACACCAAGAGCAGCTGAACTGAATTCTTTCTCCTCATGTAATTTCTATGGTGGCTCTAAATTAAACTACTAGAATTGGTAGCACTCTCGATGCATGTGTGAAATCAACAAAAAAAAAATGTATTTGAATATTGATAAATTAAATTATAAATACTTATTATATTTTTTGTATAAATAGTTTGTTTTGGTATTTATTAAACTTAAGATAAGTGCAGAGTAAGATAATTTCATATAAAATGAAATAATCTCTACTATTAAAAAAGAAAGTTCATTTTGTATCTAAATTGTCAGTTTGTTTGGTCATTTCACGCAAATTGTCCCTTATTAGGGCAAAATTGGAAATTATATTTATCTATCTATCTATCTATATATATATATATATATATATATGTAAGGTAGTTATGATACAAAATTTCCTATTCCAAATGTACCCTAATAATGAATGGAACATTTAAAAGGGTTGTAATGTAATTTCCATATCCAAGCAATATCTCTTTATTTCCGCAACTTCCACGTCTTCCTTGAGATGATGATCCTCCACAAAATTCCAAATTGAGCTTATCAGGCCATGGCATCAGATTTGCTGTAACCATACTCCATTTGGAAATTGTTTCAATTTTGCTTGGATTCTTTACGTTTATCAAATTTATTGTCTACTATTTACTTTTAGTTTTATAATGTTCACATTCTTTTCTTCTTTGTTTACTTCAAAATCGTCATCGTCGTCGTCGTCATTATCTTCTTCATCATCATTATTATTATTAGTATTATCAAATCAGTATTTAATTAGAATATTGGAGTGAGATGCACTAATTGACTATATATATATATTATATAGCTGGATAGATAGATAGAGAGAGAGAGAGAGAGAGATGAACTGATTAACTTGCACTTAAGGATAACATAACAAATATCATTATTTACAAATTAGGTGTGCATTTCAAATGCATGCCAATTTCAAACAATAAACATGAAATGTATTTACAAATAGTAAGTAACATTAAACGTACTATTTTATACATGCACGCGGGAACAACGTGCAACATCCACGAGTACAGTTAAAAAATAATTAAATAAAAGAATTAAAAAATATGAAAATACAGGAGAGAGAAGATAGATGTGAAAGATGACAAAAGGAAAAATTAAAAAAGAAAACAATGTACAGTGGGAGGGGAAGGGGAGATAAAATAAGAGAAAGAAAGTAGGAAATAAAGTGACAGATCTAAAAAATTGTCGGACCAAATGTAGTTATTATAAGGAATTTTGCTTTATATAATACTAGTGGATTGGACACACTCAATGCTTATACAAAATAAAAATGAGATATAATTTAATTATATATTTAAACTTTTGTAATTTGAAATTAAATATTTATTAAATTTTTTGTAGTAATATATTTTAAGTTTTTAATAATTTTACGATAAGTGCAAACACTAATTGAATATAATATTAACTTTTACTATGAAAAATAAATAACAAAACAAAATGAAAGAGAAGAGCGAAGAGAGAAGAAAACGAGAAAATTAAGCACGTTAAAGTAAGAGGAGAGTAGATACCATACCAAAAGTCCATAGACATGAAAAGTTTATTAAAGGTTTTAGTACTTTGTAAATGAGTATAGCTTGATGATAATATAAATAGTATAGATAGTATAAATACTAAATTTTTAGATGGACATTTTCGTAAGAATGGCCCAAACAGTTGACTATAAGCGAGTTCCAAAATTCAATACACTTCTCAGATTCAAATGATGAAGGTCCAAAGCCACTTTCAATTTAGTGATGAAAACCCAATATCTACACCAAAATTAGTCATGTATTAGAGCTAAATGGATTTTGGGAAACTTAATTATTAGTAGTCTTTTAGGTTTGTTATTCTTGAAGTTCCTTCCTAGTTAGTATGACCTATTCATTTCAAAGTTTTCTTCGAGAGTATTCCCCAATTCCATTAAAGTACTAATATACCCTTATTTTATGATTTTATTAATTATTTTTTGACGAAAGACTTGGCTTTTTAATGTTTATTATTCTCCTAAACAGATAACCAGACCAGAGCTGGTCCAATTGATCACGGAAAGGGTTGGTGTGTGAGAAAGAAACTCAAAACAACTCAAGACTGACATAAGACTTGGTTCATCTTGAAAGGGGCGAAAGTGTACTTGAAGATATGTATCATCGATCCACGGAGTTGTACATTTCGCACTACTAGAAAAACAGATAACAGCCATGGATTTTAGCTATAGAAAAAATCTGTGTCTAATCCGTGACTATTAGCCACGGATTAAAAAAAAATACAAAAAAATTTAGCCACGGATTGCCCATTGCTAGGCCGTGGTTATTTTTTGTGGCTAAAATTGGCGCGAAAATTACTGCCAATTTTTAGCCACGACTAGATCATGGCTAATGGACATGGATTCTCGTGGCTAAATTAGCCACGGTCTAGTCGTGGCTAACAGCCATGGATTAGCCGTAAAAATCCGTGGCCAAGTTTTTTTTTTTTTTTGCACCAAGTATGGTTTGGATTCTTGACTTCTTAGTTGATGTTAGAGCATTAAACCAGTACATTAGTTTAACTTTTTATTTAATAATTAGTTTTTGCTATGCTTAAATAATATATGTATATTATATATATTGATATATATAAAAAATGATTCGATATATTACATACATACAAGATTAGATATACTTATATATATGTGTATTTATATATAATTAGATGTATACATATAAGATATATATGTACATATATATAATATATATTAGATATATAATACACTGATACATGTTTATTTCATATAGATGATTGATACATTTCAATATTTATTTCAATATCAATTCCAGTGACAAATGATTATTTCAATTATTTGACGATATTATAATGTTCTATTGAGTTAATATACAATTTAATTAAGTTTCATAGTTATTTCTTTAGATTTAATTTACCATTTTATTATAACATCTACTACTAGAAAAAACGGATTTAGCCACGGATTTTGTCAAAAATCCGTGGCCTAGAAAATTAGCTATGGATTAGCCACGAATTTTATCCGTGGCTAAAAGTGGCATGGCTAATATTAGCCATGGCCTTACTCGGCCGTGGCTAATTCGTGGCCATTAGCCACGGCCTGACCGTGGCTAATCTGAAAAAATAAATAAATAAAAACTAACAGACCCCCCCCACCCTCGAACCAACCCCACCCCCCAAAGAGTAGTGGTCATGTCTACTAGATAACGAAGAAGCACCTCTTGAATTGCAATAGTAGTGGTCCTGTCTACTAGATTTCTCTTCACCCATCTAACGTTTCTAGTACTTTGGTTGCGGATCATTGGCATCGTCATCTCGGTCATCCTAGTCTTGTTGTTATGCGTCTATTGTCTGGTTCTAGTTTTATTAAATCATCTGAGAATCATCATCATTTTTGTGTTGCTTGTCAATTAGTCAAACATTCTAGAATACCATTTTCTGATTTTGTTGGCAAATTACTTTACCATTTAAATTAATTCATAGTGATTTGTGGATGTCTCTTGCTTCTTCATTTTCTTGACTTAAATATTATCTTTTGTTTCATGATGATTTTACTCAATTTTCTTGGGTCTATCCTTTAAAACAAAAGTCAGAAGTATTTGAAAAGTTTAAAATCATTTATTCTTTTGTTCAAAATCACTTTTCTATCTCTATTAAAACTTTCCAATGTGAGAGGGTTGCCAAACATGTCTGACATGGCATATTTTCGACCGGATTTTCCGACCACCTTTCACGCGCCGCGCTCGCTGCTTTCCACCGTCTGAAATCCTTGGAGACATTTCTAACCAGGTGCCTGTATATTCACCAGTTTGGCAACCCGTCATAACCATCCCCGACGAGTCCGGCTGGACAATTCCTCTGTCGATCGTGTCCATGTCCTCGACCCCTCGAACCCATCTCATTGGCCCCTCTGATCGATTTTGTGTTTGACCAGTGTCATACCAGATCCAATGGATCCCTATTGGCATTAAATGCTCCATCAGCCCAGGGTATGGGGGTGCCACCAAATCCTATGCCTCATTAAATGAGAGCCAACTAATACCTATATATTGACCTTACCATTAAGCTTATGGGTCGCCCACATCAGTCTTTGACGGCCTACTTGGTTTGGGGACCTACCAGAGCGTGGCCTACATGGGCATACTATAAATACCCTTGCATTTATGGTTAGAATCTATCATTAATTACTCCCGACACCCTTACTCTGCTCAAATTTAGACAAAACTGATATGCTGACTTAAGCATCGGAGGGCCTTAGTCGAGACCCATCTCAGCTAGCTCACGTTGCCTTTCCCTTGTTGCAGGTTAACTTCCCAATCAAATACCTTCATTCACACACTCGACCAAAGTTTCCGATCCAGGTTGACCAGCTCCCAAAATCGACCTGCATCAATGTCAATAAAATTGATTTTCCAACTTTTTTGGATCACCATGGCATTCACTTAGGTATTTCTTGTCCTTACACCTATCAACAAAAATGGTAAAGCTAATCGCATGCATCGCACTATTTTAAATATTGTTCGAACACTTTTATTTCAAGCTAACTTACCATCACAATTATGGGTTGAGGCATTAAATACCTCTGTTTATTTAATTAACATTTTACCTAAGTCTACACTTAATAATGAATCCCCTTTTTAAATTCTTTCTAAACGGACTCCATCTTATTCTCATTTACGTGTTTTTAGATGTTCATGTTTCCCTAATTTAACATCAACTTCTCGTCACAAATTAGCTCCTTATTTTGTACATTGTATATTTTTAGGATATTCAGTCAATTATAAGGGACACCAAGGCTATGATCCGCTGTCCAAATGAGTCTTTATCTCTCGTTACGTTCGATTTGATGATACCTTATCCGTTGCTCACTCTTTAAATTCTCCACCACAGTCTTTATTTTTTTTTTTACATCCACAGCTTTCAACCCATAATTTCTTTTCTTCTACATTTAGTTCTACTCATGAAAATATATTGACTTCCACTACTCAAAGTCTTATTTTACCGTCACATAGTTCTGATTCTCTCAACTCTTTGCCTTCTAACACAGACAACCATTTGATAGCATCACATAATTCTGATTCTCTCAGCTCTTCTCCTTCTAATACAACCCCACACTTACCCTCACAATCCATTCCTGAACTAACTCATCCAATGGTCACTCGTGCTAAGGCCGACATTCATAAACCAAAGGTTATTTCTTCCCTCTCAGTGTCCACCCTCACGCCACCCCCTGATCCTACCTCCTACACTCAAGCCTCAAAACATCCTCATTAGCGTGAAGCCATGGCTCAAGAGTACTATGCTTTAATTTCCAACAAAACCTGGGTCCTTGTCCCACCACGTCCTAATATAAATATCATTGGCTATAAATGGGAATAAAATATGATGGCACACTTGTTGCTCAAGAAAACACTCAACAACAAGGTCTTGACTTTGATGAGACTTATAGTCCTATGGTCAAGCCGACCACAATATGTGTAGTCTTGAGTCTTGTTGGTTCTTTTGGATGGTTTGTCCACCAACTTGATGTCAAAATGCCTTCCTTCATAGCAAACTTGTCAAGGTGGTCTATGTGAAACATCCTATTAGCTTTGTTCATCCAGACTTTCCTTATTATGTCTGTCGATTGAATAAAGCTCTTTACGGCTTAAAGCAAGCACCCCGTGCATGGTTTCACCGCTTTAATACTTATATTTTACGTCATAGTTTTGTTTTAGTGTTGCAGATCCTTCTCTTTTTATCTTTCACCATGGTTCAGATGTTGCCATCTTATTACTCTATGTTGATGACATCATTTTAACAACCTCTTTTGATTTGCTCTTGAGATGCATCACCAACATATTGGGTTCTAAATTCGCTATAACAAACCTTGGTTCTCTAAATTATTTTCTTTGTATCTCTATTCAATGATTATCCAATGATTGGTTTCTCAATCAGTCCAAATATGCCCAGGAACTCTTGGATCGTGCCAACACGTCTGATTGTAAACCTTTTACGACGTTTCTTGTATCTTGTGCTACTCTTTTAGCTAATAACAATCCCCTCTTTTCAAATCCTTCGCTTGATCGCAGCTTGGTTGGTGCTTTACAATACCCAACTTTCACTCGACTAGACAACTCTTTTGCTGTAAATCAAATTTGCCAACATATGCGTTCTCCAATTGAACTGCATTCCTTTTTGTCAAGTGTATTCTTCACTATTTAAAGGGTACTTTGCATTTTGGTTTGTCTTTGTGTCCTAAAAAGCTTGATCGTCTTTTCGCTTACTGGGATTTTGATTGGGCTGGTTGTCCTGACAAACGCCGTTCCACCTCTGGCAATTGTATATTTTTGGGTTCTTCTTTGATTTGTTGGTCTGCTAAGAAGCAAGCTACTGTCTGTCATTCCAGCACTGAGGCTGAGTATTGCTTATTAGCTAGCATTACCACTGAACTTACATGGCTCCATTCCTTGTTACATGAGCTTGGTATGCATTTATGTAACGACCCGGTAAATCCTTTATTTACATATTTTATATTATACAAAATTTATAGGATTATTTTGTGAGTTATTGATTTCTAGAGATTATTTTTTTTCAAATATGATTTTTTTTGTGAACTAGTGAGCATTTTACTACCTAAATATTTATAAAATATTATAAATTCCAAATATTTTTTTAAAATTTTATGCATTTGATCCTTCTAAACTTCCAGAAATTTTTAATAGATTATTTTCAACTTTTACCTATTTTTCCAAGCATTTTAGTAATTTTCGGAAAACATTGTATTTAAGTTATTAATTTGAAATCTAATTTTTAAAATGCTTAATTATTATCCAAAAATTAAAATAATAATACAAATAAATATTCTAGGTTTTATTTGACTTATAAAAATTAATTTTCGAATTTTACAATTTTATTTCTATTTTTGGGCAATTTTCGAAAAATTGGCAAAACAAGGGGTATTTTGGTCTTTTCACCTCTCCAACCCCAATTTTCGTTTTTTTTGCTGAGAAATAAGCAATAAAATACTTAATAAATAAGAGTTTCAGAATATATATATTTTTGTTTGATTTTAGTTGATTTTATTTTATATTTTATCAAAATATCTTTACTAATACATACTCTTGAACCTCATATACATAAATAACTATATATTAGTGGTGATGTACATGGCTACATATACACACACACACATACCCACATATATACATGGTATTTAGTAAGAATAGGTGTAAGCATATATAGCCATGTATAATGTATGGAATAGGTATTTAGTTGAATTTAATAATTGGATATTTGTGTCTAATACATGGAAGATAATTACACAAGACCATATATACCAAAATCCTCATTTTTCAGCCATTTTTCCAGCCCAAAACCGTGCACTCTCTCTTGCTCTTACACTCTCTTTCATTTTTCCTCCAAACACTTCACTTCCTCCAAATTACTACACACTTTGAAGAACAAAGGTAGGAACTCTTCTTTATACCTTAAGTAGAGGGTTTTTCTTCTTCTTCTTGAGGAGATTAGGCAAGCTTCCATACTCTTGTGCCCAAGCAATGTAAAAGAACAAGCTTGAATGGCCTAGAGTGAGAGCTTTTGCCAAACATACCACCAAGTTGAGGGTTTTAGTTATGTTGCTAGCTTCATGTTACTTTATAGTTCATTTTATCATGTTTAACTCTTGTTGGGAGGAAGTTGAAGGATGGATAGTATTATGAGCATGATCTTGAAGATCTTATGTGATTAGTATGCTTATTTGGAGTTCTATGTGCTTACTATGCTTTCTTGGAAAACTATGTGATTATTGTGCCTTTTTACAATAACATGGCATTCTTATGTTTTATTTGAATTATTATGTGAGTTTTATGCTTTATATGAAGTAGTATGAGACCATGATTCTTTAATTGAGCTAGTAGGAGAATATCCTATGTTGTCTTGAAAGTATTTGTGAAGAAAGCTCCACATATCTATTTATTATACTTTATTGTATAGTTTTATGCCTACTTTGATGATTATAGAAATATACATGTATATATATATATATATGTACGTATATATATGTAAATATTTAAAGTATTGTTATCTATTCATTTAACTAATTTATTAGAGATTAGGTATATATATAGTTATGTACGTATATATATATGTCTACTTATTATAGACTAATTATATACTTAGTAATACTTAGTAAGACTACTTTAATCTATATATATATATATGGTACGTATAAGTATATATATAATTATATTCATTTTATTGGTTTATATACATAAGTAGATAATTTCAATCATCTTATATCTATATCACACTTTATATAGTTTATATATTTTTCTATCATCTTTATATATGTAAACTTATCTATATCACATTTTATATATTTTATATATTTATATTAGTTATCTTTTAATCTATATATATATTTAAGTATATTTATACTAGTTATATTTTAGTCTTTATATTTATATATTTATACTAGTTATGTTTATATATTTATATTTATATTTTATCTATTTACATATTTTGCTACTATCTATTTACATATGCTTAATAAGAAAATATAAAGCTTTCATTTATAAGTGTGGAGCTTACTTTGCTAAACTATGATTATGTGCATATGTGAACAAATTGCAATTGTGTGGATGGGCCCATATGTGCTGGAATGGTCTGGGGGGTGTTCCACCGGGACATACTATTGAGTAGCCGGGAGAGTTCACCACCCTTCCATCTCCTAATCCCTCCCTTGGGTAGATGGAGGGATCTACTCAAGAGAGAGGGTCATAGAACAATACTAAGGCGTATGCCCGGGATACGACCATTGGAGGATAAGGCTGGCGGGAGAAATGTGCTGGTTGTTATTTCGGCCCGGGTAGTTATAAGGGTCACTGTCAGGTGACGAAAGGTAGAAAGTGTGAAATTATATATGTGCTATGTGTAACTAATGTGCACTTGACACCCGAGCACCTTATGTGTATAAAGAAGTGTTTCTACTCAACGTATGTTGATTCCATGTTATATTATATTTTAGATGCTTCCGAAGATAGCTTTTATGATGGTGAGGAGGAGGAACCTTTTGAAGCATTTTATTAGGAAGAAGGATGTAGGATTTTCCGCTGCGTACCTGTTTTGGGTTTTTGCTTTTGCTATGTATCAATAGTAAACTAGCAAGTCGAGACTCTCTTTTGTTGATGTACCCTTATGTAATGTACCTTATACGTTGCAATTAAAAATGTATGCATGTATGTAGCCAATAATGATAGTATTAATCTAATAATAATAATAATAATAATAAAGGGATTTCGGGGTCGTCATAATTTACCTCTTCAAAGTCATATTTTTTGTGACAATATTAGTGCCACATACATGGCATCCAATCCGGTTCAACATGCGCGCAACAAACACATTGAAATTGATATTCATTTTGTGTCTCCATTCAATATATTCCTACTGATCAGCAACTTGCCGATCTTTTCACTAAGAGTTTGTCATCTTACAATTTTACCCGTCTTCATTCCAACCTTTGCATGGTGGACCACCCCGCTAAGGTTGCGGGAGGGTGTTAGAATATTTATTATTGTATATTTAGGGTTATATCTTCATACATCCTAGGGCTCCTTTTGTATGGGCTAGGGTTTCTTGTGTACATGCTAGGGCTTCTTTTGTATTAGTTAAAGCCCACATTGTACTCTATATATACTTTGTAATTTTGTATTGTACACACATCAATATATTATTCAATTTCTAACACTGACAGCTTCCATGTGATGAGAGGGATAGGTGGATTGAGGAGCTTCACCTGAAAATCATTTCTCTAGAAGACGACGAGAGCATATTATGGCACCAACAGGCACGGGTAAACTAGCTCAAGAATGGTGATAAAAATACACCATATTTCCATCAAGCTACATCAAGAAGATATATTGGCATATTTTGGGGGATGATATCAAATAGGTGTGTGAAAATGTTTTCTCGGGAGAGGTGACCACAGAGATGCAAAACAATCTAGCAGCCATTAATAAGAGAACTCTTGTGTTAATACCAAAGAAGGTAGGTGCAGAAAGTACTATGGAATTTAGGCCAAGAAGCCTTTGCAATGTAATATAAAAGTGCTGGTGAAGATCCTAGTGAAGTGACTCCACAAGATCCTAGTGAAAGTTGTATTTGAAAATCAAAGTGCCATAATGACGAGGTGTCAAATTTTTGAAAATGCAATCATCGCCCAAGAAGCCATACACATACTTCAACGGTTGAAGAGGGAAAGCTTGGAGGAGATAGCCATCAAACTAGATATGTCAAAACCCTACAATAGAGTAGAGTGGAGCTTCCTTTACTCTATCACGGGGCATATGAATTTCCACCCGCGATGGATTCAGTAGATGTGAGCATGTATCGAAATAGTAACTTTTCAAGTTCGCATAAATAAAGCTCTATCCTTAGAATTTTGGGCAACAAGGGGGCTGTGACAAGGTAATCCTTTGGCGTCATACCTACTCTTATGTTCTGAAGGGCTCTCAGCTTTGATCTACCATGCCCACGAGTTGGGAACTCTCAACGGCCTAAGAATTTGCACAAATATGCCTAGGCTAATGCACTTTCTCTTTACGGACGACTCTTTTCTATTTTTACAAGCTACGGGACATGAGATGCAAGGCTTGGAAGATATTCTAAGCCAATATGAGGAGTGGGCAGGATAGAAAATTAACCTTCAGGAAACCTCACTTCTTTTCAGTGGGAACATGACGCAGTGAACGAGGGATGAAATTTGTGAGGAGTTGTAATATGTTTGATTGTCAACGGAATTTTACCTTGGCCTTCCGATTAGTTTTGGCAGGTCCAAGAGACAGGGGTTCCAATACATTTCGGACCAAATATGGAACAAACCACAAGGGTGGAAGGCAAGTCTCTTGTCGATGGGAGGCAAGGAGGTCCCTATTAAATCCATTGCACAAGCAACCCGGCTTACGCCATGGGAATTTTCTAGTTTCCCAAAATTTTCTGCTATGAGGTAAACAGCATGTTGAGTTGATTTTGGTGGGGTGAAAATCGGGACTGACAGCGAATGGCGTGGTACTTTTGGCAACAATTCTGCTGCTCAAAAGCTCTTGGAAGCTTGGGATTCTTAGACTTTATCTCATTAAATTGTGCTCTGGTTGCCAAACAAGCGTGGAACTTTTTAATACAACCTAACTCACTAAACAACGAGTTAATGCTGGGGTACTATTGCTCTAGCGAGCAATCTCTAAAGTGCGAAGGTCGTAGCAGTCACTCTTTTGTGTGGCGATTGATTCTAACTAAGCGGGACTAGCTTCTTAAAGGGATACGGTGGTGAATTGGAGATGGGAAGATAAGATCACTGGACTATGGAACCTCTCATCCCATCTCTACATTGATCGCTGGAGTTTGGTGAAGATATGACGGTAAGCAAATATATCGAAGAGGGGGTCAGCTACTAGAACAAACAAAAATTCCAAATTGCAAGGGGGGACGAAAGCTAGGAGCATATCCAAAGCATTCCTATTTGGTTGATGTGAGAGACTTACCCTTCTGGTCTATGGAACATTCGAGGTACTTCACGGTAAAATAGGCATATAAACTCTTTTATAAATGGCATCGGGGAGATGAACAAAGCTCTTATCAAAATCTCAATGTATGAACGAGTGCATTTAAGGCTATATGAAGACCAAAACTTCAAATGAAAATTAAATCTTATGTTGGCGCTTATTGAGATGTATGAACAAGCGCTTATATGAAGGCCAAAACTTCCAACAAAGATAAACCTCACAAGAAGGGGGATTTTGGAGGACAGTTTGTGCGCAGTCTATGGCGCAACAAATGAAACAACACAGTATTTGTTTGGCGAGTGAACCGTGACTTGAGTAGACTTCCGAAACTGCAAGTTATAGTTTGGCACGAACACAAACCCGAAGAGCATAATGCAGACATTGGCCCACCTAGATGGGAGAATGGACGACGAAGGGCTATCCAAACTAATGCTCACGTGTTGGCATGAGACGACCATAAACTTCCAGCTAATTTTATAAAAACATATAACCAACTATTTTATCAAAACAACCAAACTTTACCTCGAAAACATATAACTAACGAGTTTATTAAGAAAACCAAAATTTACATACAAGTCACTTATTACATATTTGTAGATACAAAGTCCCGACTACACATAATTAACTAAAAACTTCGAACAGTTCCCCTCCGTCCTCTTCATTAGTAAGTCACACCTCATTTCTGGCTAAATCATCATATAAACATAATATCAACAAACATGTTGAGTAGAAATTTTGCATAGTATGTGTGATATTCATGCATATTTTCACATAGTCGCTGGAGCATATAATAACATATTTTCACGTTTTTTACCTTTTCCACGTCTATGTATGGATACCTTATCTCACCGTGCCGTCATTCACAATTTCCAACCAAACAAGCCAAATCCCAACCAAAATAACACCGGTGGTCTATCTCGGGCATATGCTGAATTTTCTATGACCCACTTCAGTACATGGAACTCTTCGTCCATGCAAGGAGGGATTAAGCAATGATGGACGGTCGAGAACTATTTTAAGACCGGCAAGCTCAATAGCTTGTCTCGACCGAACTCAACCGCATCCACCCGTATCACTTTTGGGCCCATCATGCACGCGTAATTCACATATCTCACATGATTTATCATATAAAGCATAATTGCCAGCTTACTAACACATATATGAAACTAGTAATTATACATGCTTTCCTACTCATTTTATGAACATAAAGCATAATTACACATGGAAACCTACTTTTTTCTAAAGCATAGCTACACGTAAAACATGCTTCTTTATCATTTTATAGCACCAACATGCAAGACTAAACTCACTTTATGCACTTGAAACAATCCCTACTTCCTAAGCATTTAGTATCATAAATGCATCAACATTAATATACAACTAGAATGAATAAATGCCTTAATATATCTATACAACTAGAACCTTGATGGTGACTAACTTGTAGTTACATCTTAGGATCTAGTAGGGAAGAATAAAGAGCTAACATAAATGACTAACTCATGAACTAGGCAAGATTTCTACCTTTTCTAACTTTTTCCTCTTTCTTTTTTTTTTGTTTTTGAAGTAGTGTTAGTGTGAAGTATTATTGGAGAATTACAGTGTAATGAAGCAAAACAAGTGTGAGAGTGTATGTGTGTGTGCCGTGACTTATTTTTTGTGTGTGAGTGTGTGTTTGTGTAGGGTCTTGTGTTATTTGGAATGTAATGTGATACTTATAAAGATTAAGAAATAGAAATAGAATTATTATATAATTAAGTCATGTTCCAATTTATTACAAATGGACAAGTCAGTGCACAACTAAATCTCTAATTCTAGCTTAAGTGTGAGTCTCAATGCATAACTCATCATCTAGTTTAATATAAACCATACATGCATTTACATATGAAGAAGAAAACTTAAATGTGTGAATATACATTAAATCCTAGGAAAATTGGGGAGCAAGTAATAATATTCACCATATATTTATGATATATATATATATATGTATTACAAATTCGTCCCCCTCCCCCATCTAATTTTAGGATACTTTTGTATAATTATTCAAATTTTACCATGAATAATACCTAAAGAAATAAAATATAATTTTACATATTTATATATATATTTTCGTATATGTATATATATACATTTATAATGCTAGATATTCTTGTATATATGTATCATGGTCTTATGACCTAGGATTTAAAAATAATGTGAAAATGACATTAACAAGATGTTTATAGAATCTAACTCTATATTTATATATATATATAATCATGTATATGTATATATATAAACATATGTACTTTTGAAATTTAGGGTTTTATGCTTACTGAATGAAATAAGAAAATAATTCCAATAATTATGCATGTTGTAAATAAAATATACATATATTACAAAGTATTTCACAAAGTATTTAATGCTAGAGAAATGTCACATAATAAGCATAAATTAATCATATAAACATTTAAATAACGCATATTTAAACATCAAATAATATATAAATAACATTGGAAAAGCAAGAGAAAATTGGGTTCTTACATGGCAAACCCGGTGGCTCCGAAATAACACGTATGCGGAAAATGATCATGTGAACTTTGAAAAGGTACCAGCTTGGGTGATGGCTTATTATCATGAGCTCCATGAAGTTGAGGTGATGGATGCTCCCCTGCTACAGTGTGATCCACTTGCTGAATTTTAGGATACTTTTGTATAATTATTCAAATTTTACCATGAAAATACCTAAAGAAATAAAATATAATTTTACATATTTATATATATATATTTTCATATATGTATATATATACATTTATAATGCTAGATATTCTTGTATATATGTATTATGGTCTTATGACCTAGGATTTAAAAATAATGTGAAAATGACATTAACAAGATGTTTATACAAAATACTCTAACTCTATATTTATATATATATATATAATCATGTATATGTATATATATAAACATATTTACTTTTGAAATTTAGGGTTTTATGCTTACTGAATGAAATAAGAAAATAATTCCAATAATTATGCATGTTGTAAATAAAATATACATATATTACAAAGTATTTCACAAAGTATTTAATGCTAGAGAAATGTCACATAATAAGCATAAATTAATCATATAAACATTTAAATAAAGCATATTTAAACATCAAATAATATATAAATAACATTGGAAAAGCAAGAGAAAATTGGGTTCTTACATGGCAAACCCGGGGCTCCGAAATAACACGTATGCGGAAAATGATCATGTGAACTTTGAAAAGGTACCAGCTTGGGTGATGGCTTATTATCATGAGGTCCGTGAAGTTGAGGTGATGGATGCTCTCCTGCTACAGTGTGATCCACTTGCTGAGCTTTGGAAACCACCTTTGGGCGGTGCACTCAAGTTTAACTGTGATACTAGGATGGCTGCTGGGAATAATAGGATCGACCTGGGGATCATTGCTTGCGATGGTAGGGGTAACTTATTGGGATTCAAGACGGTATCCACCACTGGGTTTTTTTGACCTTGAACAATGGAAGTAAAGGTCTCAAATGGGCAACAAGATGGAGTAATGGTAAGATCGTTGTTGAAGGGGACAACCTCCAAGCGTTCAAGTTTATTAACCGACCAGGTGAGTGCATATCTTATGTTCAAGATGATTTAGACAATATGACGTGTATAACAACAAGCTACAAGTAGGACTATAATTACCGGGGGGATCTCCTGCGAATTTCCCATAAAAAAAAAATCACAAGGAGTTGAGTTCACATTATTTAAATTAATGCAGCTTTTCTTTTAAACTGTATTAATAATAAGACAAGTTATGGCATTTTTAAACATTAGTTTGATCTTTAAACAATTGAGAAAATTAAGTTTTAATTTGTATCTCCATTTTCATATTGTGTCACTAGTATCACTTTTTCTTGTAATGTCATATTTAATCATTCTATTTATACTTTTTTCTCTTTAATATTCCTTTTTTCTGTAGTCTTTTGAATAGCTTTTTGTCATGGGGCACACCTCTGTTAACTCCAATTAAATCAAAAAATCTTGTGAAATAAAAATTAGTACAAACGACCCTATGAAATGTGAAAATCACCAAAGGAGACCCTCGACCAATAGTGTACTTAGCACACGGTATTTCTATATCTATAATAGTATTTTAGGCTGGCAAATTCACCATTTTGAACATTGAATTAAATTTCACAAACCCTATGTGCTAATTCTAATTGGCACAAAAAAACCCCGTGTTAAAAAAAAAATAGTCTAAAACCCTTTTTGTTTTTAAAAACTATTACATCACCCCTCATGTACTTGCAAACTAATTGTTGAAGGTTCTTGTGTGATTAAATGATTTTCATCTTGTGTAACAACATACTCTTGTGACATTGCATGTTTTTGTCTACAAATTATCAGCAAAGTTCCAGTAAAAACAAACACTTAACAATTTCACCAAAATATTCTATTACGCTATTTTTTTTTTTAAATAACTGACCTAAAGCCTTCGAGTTGGATAGGGGTCCCCCCACCCCTCTTAACACATATATCAAACCCAAGAGCATAGTACGTATGAAGAGAGCTGAGTTATACAATAGAACTATGCACGGCTAAGACCAAACATAATCCTATACAAGTTAGAAATCAGCTATAATCCCAACAATCCTTACCAATTCATTAAACCAATTGCTTTTTAACTATGCTAAGGTATGGTATGCCCAACTAATCAACCGCCGGCAACCCTTTATGCTTTGAGGTAGATTCTACAATGTGAAGTCAAAGGATGCACTACAATAAAAATTTTAAAATTAATATTTTTTTATTTATTTTTATGTTTTTAGGTGGAATTTTCTCCTGAAAAATTTAAAAATTAATATTATTTATTTTTTTTTTAATTTTTGATGAAAAATTTTGCTGAAAATCTTTAAAATTAATATATTTTTATTTTTTAAAATTTTCACCTAAATTTTCGCCGAAAATAGCATTTTTTCTTGTAGTGGTGAGAAACGGTCACAAGCCCAATTTGCTAGCTTGTCTGCCAATGTGCTACTTTCTTGATAAATATTGGAAATTCGTGTTACCATCGACTACATCAGCTTTTGAATCCCCATACAAGGTGGTTGATTCCCTGATGATGTCCGGAACAATACCTGAATTGATGTCAAAGAGTCCACCTCAATCCATTTATCAGTGATCCATCTGGTGTAGCAGTGGTCAACCTCTCCCTCAATAGCTAAAAACTCTACAAATATGTTAGAGCATTTTCCTAAGTATTAAGAAAATGCAAATATAATCTTGCTCCCAGAATCCCACAACACCCCATACCCTGCCAAGTCTGGATTACCCCCATACCCTGCCAAGTCTGGATTACTTCATGAGGTGCCATTTGCGTTTAGCTTCAACTAAGATGGAGTAGGAGTAGCCCAAACAATCCATATCTACTTTTGTTGCCTTCGGGTTGCCAAATTTATGCCCAATCACCTCACCGCCTGTGAGTCACCCCTCTAGTTCTTTGATGTGAGCATATATGTTGTATGTAATGTTAACAAGTATAGTCGAATCTAGCTTGTCACCCTGGTGGCAGGAACCTTCCATCCCCAGTACTTGCAGTGATTTCATTCATTCCTGATGAACCAAAACACCAATAGAGGGGTTATGGTTCTGATATGATCTTATTTCACCCAAGACGCATACAAAAATTGTAGCATATGCACACAAGATTGGACTTCAGGAAAAACTAGGCCAGACCAATTAGAAAAAAGAACACACCAAATCACAACCGATGGTACACTATGCAAAAATAAGTGACCAATGTCTTCCTCCTTTGATTTGATGCAACAATCGCATTTTGATGCCAAAACAATACCTTTTTGCTTCATTCTCAAATCAACCAATACCTAATTATGCACCAACCCCCATGAAAAGATGGAGATTGAAGGTGATACACAAGGTGTCCAACACCATAGAACATGACCATAAGGCGGGTGAATTTGTTTGAGTTGTTACCACACCATAGCCAAAGTAAAATGACTTGTGTTCGATTGCTTCCAAACTAGTTGATCCTCATCCCCTATCAACGGAATTTCCTCGACTTTTGCAACAAGGTCCTTCCAAGGATCCCTTTACTACATCTTGTTGCCACTCCCCTTGTTCTAGAAACTAGTCCACCTTTGGCAAGGTTGTCCCCATAAAGTGAGTAGAAACAGAAGCTAATTTTTTGCCCTTAAGAAACAAATTATCTAGCAAAAAGGATATACGTCCAATCCCCAATCTCCAACAAATGATCTACTCTACACTTTCTTTGTCTTTACATAGTCTTTTTCTATGTGGGAGAATTCATGGGTTGCGGTTTGACTGGCATACAATATGAATTCCACATGTATTTTAGTGCCAAGTACCGCATACAATATGTATTCCAATTTGAACACTACTCTATCCAATATTTTCTATCATTAATCGAATCAATTATATCTTGAGCGAGCAAAATATATTGTTTGCAATTCCCCATCCCACCCCAAACTTGGATTCTGAGAAAGATATCAAATCAGATAGGATCATTGTGAGTCTATGGCACTGAGGCTTGCTCAAGATCTTGTTTGCCACTATGCATAGGCTCAAAGGATATAAGTCAACCCATGTGTTGTGATTGAACATTTTAGGCAACAACACCAGATGTTGTGGCGGTGAACTCATACGAAATGCATTTACAGTCTAACAATTCAGTGGTTGCCTCCAACACGTCTTCAGCAAGAATATCCCATCATTTTTGGAAAAACAACGCTTTAAATCCATCCAGGCCAATTGTAGCATCAGGTTCAAATACCACCTTGTTGACCTCCCCAGGGGTAGGGACTGTGCACACGACTTTATTCAACTCCTGAGTGACCAAGGATGGTATATGCTCAAGAGACTCTAAGGGAATATCTTGCTCTGCCATCAATAAAATGGCAAAAAACCTCTTAGCCTCTGAATATCCATTGTAGCTGTAGGAGTTCGCTTTCTCTCCTGTATCTAGTGAATGAAATTTTGGACTCTTGGTGGATTAACTAGATTATGAAAATATGTCATATTTCTCTTCCTGTGTGATATCCACTCACAAGCTGCCTTTTGTCGCCATAATTTCTCCTTCTCCAAGCATATGGATAAGTGATAATTCACTTTCTTTAGAAGGCTGATTGTTGCCTTAGTGTGTGGTGTATCATATGCAGCTTTAGAAGGCTGATTGTCGCTTCACATTGTACCAGCCGTTTATAAGCCATCTACCGTTGGGTAAAGATGTTTCCAAACATCTGTTTATTCCATGTACGGAGGGTATGTGCCACTTTCTTCAACCTAGCATTTGTTGGAATTCATGCACTCTCTTGAGAATATTAAAGGTTAGGTTAAATTCAAAGGTTCAAGAATCTAGCCTATTTCTAATGAATTTAGTTCAAAGTATTTTCTAATGCATTTAGTCAAAAATGTTATTCAATGTATGATATCTTATCTTTTCACATTCCTATGTTGTTCTAGACTACTCCATATAGTAGTATAAATAGGAGCATTCCCATTTTCTAATCAATCAATCAAGAAATACAAATTAGTTTTCTCTAAATAAAACTCTCTCTAAATTCTTTATGTTTGAGCTATGCAGTAGCAACTCAAACTAAACATCACAAAAACCTTCAAATTGGTATCAGAGCCTGGTTTGATCACAACCGGGGTACCTTAGAAAGTTACAATAGAAAAGGAAAGTGAATGGCATCTAGCACTTCCAATCCTTCTCTCTCTCTCATTCCAATATTCGGAGGAGAGAACTACGATTTTTGGAAGATAAAAATGAGGACATGGCTTATGTCTGAAGGATTGTGGAATATAGTTGATAAAGGCTACGATGAGCCAGAAGATGAAAGCAATCTTTTAGATGCCGAAAGGAAGTAGCTTGAAGAAAGTCGTATTCATAATGCTAAAGCACTTACAAAGCTTCATTCTGCAGTAACGACTTCAATATTTCCTAGAATAATGGCCGCTACAACAGCAAAAGAAGCTTGGCAAATCTTGGAGCAAGAATTCCAAGGAGAGAGTAAGGTGATTGCAATAAAAATTCAAAATCTCCGAAGGGATTTTGAGAATTTTAAAATGAAGGATTCCGAAAGTATTCAGGATTACTCCTCACGAGTAACTGAAATAGTTAATCAAATGTATTCCCTTGGCGAGAAACTATCAAATGAAACTATTGTGGAGAAGGTTCTTAATAGCCTTCCAAAACGGTACGATGATATGGTAGCCGTGATTGAGGAAACTAAAGAGTTGTCCACCTTGACCTTGCAACAGTTGATGGGATCGTTAAAAAATCATGAACAAAGAAAATTGCAGCGCAATACACAATCGTTAGAAGGAGCATTTGGAACCAATGTCACCATAGGATCGCAAAACAAAGGTGGCCAGTCAAGAAAAAGCACAAGTTCTAAAAAAGAAAAATGGCATTACAAGAAGGCGAACTCCAAATAGGAGAAAGGTATGCATTCCAAGGACTCCAAACTTTATTGCAAAATTTGCAATAGAACAAATCATGATACTGCAGATTGTTACTTTCGAGACAAGCCAAAATGTCAATCTTGTAGGAGACTTGGTCATGCAACCAAGTACTGCCGAAACAAAGATAATAGGCAGGCAAATGCTGAAAATCATGTGAATTTTTCTGAAGAAACAGAAGATGAAGGACATTTGTTTTATGCTTGTCATTCTGCTGTGCAAGAAGATTCCAGTATATGGCAACTGGATAGCGGATGTAGTAATCACATGACAGAGAATAAACAAATATTCCTTAACATGGATACTGCAGTATCATCTAAAGTTCGTTTAGGTAATGGAGCTGTTGTACAAGCCAAAAGAAAAGGGACTATTGCTGTGGAGACCAAAGGTGGTAAGAAATACATCGATGGTGTCTTGTTTGTTCCCGACATAGAAGAAAATCTCTTAAGTGTCGGTCAATTGGTTGAAAATGGTTATCATCTTCTTTTTGGTGATAATGACTGTAAAATTTATGATCGAAAGGATAAAAACCTTTTGATTACTCATGTGAAAATGCAGAGGCAAAGAAGTTTTCCAATTCAATTTCATTATGGAACACATGTTTTGCAAGCTAAAGTTTTGCAGGATTCTTGGTTGTGGCATAAACGCTATTGCCACTTGAATTTTCATGGTTTGAAGCTTCTCAAAGAGAAAAACATGGTGCGTGGATTGCCCGAAATTGAGCTAAGTGACAACCTATGTGAAGAATGCCTTTTGGGGAAACAAGCCAGACAACCATTTCCGAAGGGAAGATCATGGAGAGCTAAAGCACCGTTGGAGCTCATACACACAAATGTTTGTGGGCCGATGCGGACACCATCATTTAATCATCATAGATACTTCTTAACATTTATTGATGATTTTTCTCAGATGACTTGGGTGTATTTTTTGACAGAAAAATTCGAAGCTTTTAAAATTTTCAAACAATTCAAAGCACTTGTGGAAAAACAAACCAGCTTCAAAATTAAAACAATTCGAAGTGAAAGGGGAGGTGAATATACTTCACAGGAGTTTGAAAAATTTTGCAAGGATGAAGGCATTTGGAAGCAATTAACTGCAGGATACACTCCCCAACAGAATGGAGTAGCTGAAAGAAAAAACCGTACCATAGTGGACATGGCTACATCAATGATGAAGGAGAAGGTTTTGCCAAAGAATTTCTGGGCAGAAGTTGTCAACACAGCTGTATACATTCTCAACCGATGCCCAACAAAGGCCGTTAAGAACGAAACTCCGATTGAAGCCTGGAGCGGTGAAAAACCAACGGTAAATCATTTCAAAATTTTTGGTTGCATTTGTTATGCTCATGTTCCAAGTGAGAAAAGAAGTAAGTTTGATGATAAAAGTGTAAAATGCATTTTTGTTGGGTATAGTGGTGAAACAAAAGGTTATAGATTGTATAATGCCCAAACTAAAAAACTACTCATAAGCAGGGATGTATTTTTAATGAAAATGATGCTTGGAACTGGAATGAGAATAAAGTGCAGGATACTCTGGAGGTTACCACTTCAATGCAATCCACTGATACAGCAGAGTCACCATCACCACCACTAAGTTCAAGCTTTACTGTAGATGGCACTACAGATTCTACTCCAAGGAAAATCAAAAGTGTGAGTGATGTTTATGAGAACTGCAACTTTGTAGTCGTTGAACCTACCAGCTTTGAAGAGGCAGCAACACAAGAAGTTTGGATGGATGCAATGAGAGAAGAATTGCATATGATTGAGAAAATCCGTACTTGGGAACTGGTTGAACGTCCCAATGAAAGAGAACTTGTTGGAGTTAAATGGATTTACAAGATCAAGCTGAATCAAGATGGAACCATTATGGAACCATTCAACGCCACAAAGCCAGACTCCTGGCCAAAAGGTTCACACAAAAGCCAAGTATTGAATTCTTTGAAACTTTCTCCCCCGTAGCACGCATGGAAACAATTCGAATGTTGATTGCACTTGCGGCTCAAAAGAAGTGGCAGATTTTCCAACTTGATGTCAAATCTGCTTTCCTAAATGGAAAACTTGAAGAAGAAATTTTTGTGGAGCAGCCACAAGGATTTGGCATACAGGGGGGAGAGGATAAAGTATATAAGCTTAAAAAGGCACTTTATGGGCTAAAACAAGCTCCTCGAGCTTGGTACAGTGAAATTGATGGGTACTTTATCAAAAAAGGTTTCCAAAGAAGTAAAAGTGAATCCACACTTTATGTTTTACATAAAAATGATTCCATATTGATTGTGTGTCTGTATGTAGATGATTTGATTTTCACAGGAAACAATTTAAAGATGATGCAACACTTTAAGCAAGAGATGATGCAAGCATATGAAATGACTGATTTGGGCTTACTGCAGTATTTTCTAGGAATCCAAGTATCCCAATCGGAAGATGGGGTATTCATCTCTCAAAAGAAGTATGCTAGCAGCATGCTGAAAAAGTTCAAAATGGAAGGATGCCGGTCAGTTGAGACTCCTTTGGCAACAAATGAGAAATTGAAGAAGAATGATGGTTCCAAAAGAGTTGATGCTTCAACTTATAGAAGTCTTATTGGGAGTTTGTTATATCTCACTACAACTAGACCGGGCATTATGTTACCTACGAGTTTACTTTCTAGATTTATGCAGGAGCCTACTCAAATTCATCTCGGAGCTGCAAAAAGGATCTTGCGATATATTCAGGGCACTCTTAACTATGGAATTTTTTACAAGTCTGTTGAAGTACCAAAGTTAACTGGATACTCAGACAGTGATTGGGCCGGAAGTCTTGATGACATGAAGAGCACATCTGGATACATTTCTCAATTGGTTCAGGCGTGTGCTCCTGGATGAGTAAGAAGCAAGACACTGTAGCACAATCTTCAACTGAGGCAGAATATGTTGCTGCAGCAAAAGGAACTTCACAGGCAATATGGTTGCGAAGAATTCTTGAAGACATTGGAGAAGATCAATGTGAAGGAACCGTGCTATATTGTGATAACAAATCAGTCATTGCAATGGGAAAGAATCCTATCAGTCATGATAGGACCAAACACATCGCTATTAAGTACCACTTCATCAGAGAAGCAGTTGAGAAAGGTGAAATCCAACTTAAATACTGCAAAAGGCAAGAGCAATTGGCAGATATCTTGACAAAAGGACTACCCAAGGATCGATTCTTTTATCTACGAGAAACACTTGGAGTCATAAAGAAAGTGCATTAAGGGGGAATGTTGGAATTCATGCACTCTCTTGAGAATATTAAAGGTTAGGTTAAATTCAAAGGTTCAAGAATCTAGCCTATTTCCAATGAATTTAGTTCAAAGCATTTTCTAATGCATTTAGTCAAAAATGTTATTCAATGTATGATATCTTATCTTTTCACATTCCTATGTTGTTCTAGACTACTCCATATAGTAGTATAAATAGGAGCATTCTCATTTTGTAATCAATCAATCAAGAAATACAAATTAGTTTTCTCTAAACAAAACTCTCTCTAAATTCTTTATGTTTGAGCTATGCAGTAGCAACTCAAACTAAACATCACAAAACCCTTCAGCATTCAGTTTTGGCATACTAACTGCATCCAATGGTTATACTTAGAGAAACTGATCAGCATGAGTTGCACTAGTAGAAAAAGAGCAATTAGCCATGGATTAGCCACGGCGGGATGGAAAGCCATGGAATTTCTATGGCTAGTCCGTAGGCAAAGCGGTGCAACAGATTAGCCACGGCCTAGACAGTGGATAAGACGTGGTTTTTTTTTTTTTGAGGACGTGGCTAAACTGTGGCAATTGGTCGTGGTTAACCACGATACCAATCTATTTTAGCCACGATTTGGCCGTGGCTAAAATGTACACCGATCTGGATTAGCCACTGCCAGGCCGTGGCTAATCCAAGGCCAATTATTTCTTTTTACAGTTAGCCACGAATTGGACATGGCTAATCCGTGACTATTCTATTGTTCTATTATTCAATTATTTTATTTGTGGTCGATTTAATATGTTCTTTGAATAAAAAAGTTTTAATTTATTTTCATAAGTATTATATTATATATAACAGATAATAACCCACATTTAATTCCCTATTATTACTCAAATAAATCATTTAGATTGTTATATAATTGAATGATACGATTGCTTGTTGAATATCAATTGAAACGACCAATGATCGTTTCAATTATTTGACGATATTATATTGTTCTATTGAGTTAATACACAACTTAAGTTTCATAATTATTTGTTTAGATTTTACCATTTTATTATAATATCACAACATATTAGATTATACTCTATATATAATTAATTAAGTGTGTATATATATATTATATATATACATATGTATTCATTATCAGTTTAGTTCAACATTTAAGATAACTTGTATATATATACAAGTTAATTATTGTTTTGATAGTTTGTAATTGATCAATTTTCATAACTAATATTATAGTTTTATCTATAATTCAATGACGTGTAATGTTATTCATAGTTTACAATATTTCAGTGTAAAATTACAAATTAACCACGCATTATACAGTTAGCCATGGCCAGACCGTGGCTAGCTAGTAGCCATGGGCTGGCCGTGGCCACCGTAGCCATTAGCCATGGCTATTAGCCATGGAGTAAATTTTTTTTTTTGAATATAATGTAGTTCGAACTCTTGACCTCTTGGTATCAAACCACTACACCACTTTAATTTGTTGTTTAACAATTAGTTTTTCCTATACTTAACTAATATAAAGTATGAAAATTCTAAATATAAATTATCTAAATAAATTTTTGTTGTGATAATTTTTGTTTTTGCTATTAATTTATTAAATATTTTTTATAATTTACAAATTGCTAGTTCAATCACTAAATACTTTTCAATATAAAAAAAACAAAGATTACGTAAAAAATAAAGGGTGGACCATGAAATATAACATGATACATATATATTGGATTTTCAAGATATTTGAAGTCTACAACCCTAATAAGATCTCCTATTTCAGATGGTATTTTATTTTTTATTTTATAATAAACATTTATGCTATACAACTATATGTTTAAAATTATTTTCTTAATTATACAGTTGATAAAATATCTGAGGGCTACAACCCCTACGATGGTCCTGATACTACTTGTCAAACTAAATGATTTCATTAAATTATGAAAGTTATCCCACAATATAAAGTTAGAAGCATACTTGATTGGGCTTATGTCTGAAAAGAATAAACCGAGTTTGATTTAACTAGTCAAAAAAAAGTTGACAGAACTTGTCAAAAATTATTTAAATAAATAATTCAATAAAATAAATTCAAATATTTGATTTTTATATTTAAATTGATTTATGATTATTATTCATTTTTCTCAATAGGAAAATAAAATTAGTATTTGAAACATTTGAAATAAAGAATAACAATTGGTTAATAAATGAAAAATTAGTAAAAGTAATAAAATATAAAAATAGATAAAATTAATGAAATTCATTTAGATAATTTACATTTAAAATATAATATAGATATGTGTTAAATATAAAAAAAATCATTTCATAACCAAAGATGTCAAGTGGCGTAGTGGTTTGATGCCACAATTACAACCATGAGATCCATAGGTGAAATCCCATGGAGTGCAAGAAATATTACAATTGGCCAAATTTGGCCATGGATAATTCGTGGCTAATGCCCGTGTCTGGAAATTTGTGGTCATTAGCCATGGATTTAATCCGTGGTAATTTTATTTAGCTATGAAAATTTTCCCAAATCTGTGGCTAAAACTATTTTTCTAGTAGTGTTGTTAACGAAAACACGATCCAATCTGTCTCCTTCAAATGGAGTGTCATCGAGGCCTGTGACGACTCGGTAAAATCCTTTATTTAAATATTTTATATTATACATTGGGTGTCCATTTTTTTGATGAATAAGTGCTTTATTGACTTATTTTGTGAATTGTTGTTTTATAGAGATTATTCGTCAAAATATGATTTTTATTTACGAACAAGTGGGCATTTTACTACATAAATTTTTATAAAATATTATAAATTCCAAATATTCTTTAAATTTTATGCATTTAATCTTTCTAAACTCCCAGAAATTATTTAATAGATTATTTTCAACTTTTACCTATTTTTTCGAGAATTTTTAGTAATTTTCGAAAAACATTGTCTGAAATCTAGTTTTTAAAAAGCTCAATTGTTATCAAAAAAATGAAAATAATATAAATAAATATTTTATATTTTATTTGACTTATAAAAATTAATTTTCAAATTTTCAGAATTGTATTTCTATTTTTGGGCAATTTTTGAAAAATGGGCAAAACAAGGGGTATTTTGGTCTTTTCACTTCTCCAACCCAAAATTTTGGTTTTTCTGAGAAATAAACAATAAAATACTTAATAAATAAGAGTTTTCAGATTTTATAAGATTTTACTTGATTTTGTTCTATAATTTATCAAAATATCGTTACTAATACACTCTTGAAACCTCATAAACATATATAAATATATATTAGTGGTGATATACGTAGCTACATATACACACACACATACCCACATATCCACGTACATATACGTGGTGGTTAGTAAAGTGAGGTGTATGTATAGACAACCATGTATAATTGTATGATAGATGTATTTAGATGATTATAATATTTAGATATTTGTCTCTAATACCCTTTTTACACAAGACCATATACACCCACAATCCTCATTTTTCAGCCCCATTTAGCCCCAAAACCGTGCCCTCCCTTGCTCACACCCTCACTCTCTCATTTTTCCTGCAAACACTACACTCTCTCCAAACCACTACAATACTTGGAAGAAAATAAGGTAGGAACAATTCTTTATGTCTTAAATAGAGGGTTTTCTTCTTCTTTCTTGAGAAAAATAGGCAAGCTTCCATACTCTTGTGCCCAAGCAATGTAAAAGATCAAGCTTGAATGCCCTAGAGTGAGAGCTTTTGCCAAACATGCCTCCAAGTTGAGGGTTTTAGTTATTTTGTCATCTTCATGTTACTTTAAAGCTTTATGGTTAATTTTTCATATTGTAACTCTTGTTGGGAGGAAGTTGAAGGATGGATAGACTTGTGAGCATGATCTTGAAGATATTATGTGATTAATGCTTTATTTGGAGTACTATATGCTTGTTATGCTTTATTGAAAATACTATGTGATTATTGTGCCTTTTGAAATAATATGCAATTCTTATGCTTTTTTGAACTATTATGTGAGTTTTATGCTTTATATGAAGTAGTATGAGACCATGATGCTTTATTTGAGTTATTAGGTGAATATCTTATGTTGTTCTTGAAAGTGTTAGTAAAGAGAGCTCCACATATCTATTATTTGATAAGTAGAACTTTTATTATAATTTATACTATAGATTTATGCCTATTTTAGTACTTTAAATATTTAGAAAGTTTCATAAAACTTATTCATGTAAGTTTTTATATATATCTATATGTTACGTATATATATACATATATATAAATATATTCAAGGTTTTATCAAGTAGTTAGATGGTTATGTGTACATATATATCTATGTACGTATATATATATATATAAATATTTAAAGTGTTATTATATATGAATCTAACTAGTTTCATTATATGTTAATGATGGTCTAATTACATATATATTTTTATGTTGTATGTACGTATAGCTATATATATGTAATATCTAAGTTTATGTTATTAGATGTTGCTTAATATATATACTTGTACGTTCGTATAGGAATATGTGTATTATTCATATATTTATATTAGTTATGTTTTGTCTATTTACATGTTTATACTAGTTATATTTTAATCTATATATTTATATTCATTATATTTTATCCATATATTTATGTTAATTATAGTAAGTTTACTACTAAAGTATGATGAGCATCATCTTCTAAGTATATTTTTGCTATTATCTATTTACGTATTTAACATTTTTAAGTAAGTATGCTTAATAAGCAAACATAAAGCTTTCATTTATAAGTGTGGAGCTTACTTTACCAAAAGATAATATAAACTTCCATGATTATGTGAGTTCATGAATATTGTGTGAGTGGGCCCATATATGCTGGAGTGGTCTGGGGTGTGTTCCCCCGGGACATGCAATGGAGTAGTCGGAAGAGTTCACACTCCTTCCATCTCCTAATCCCCCCTTGGATAGACGGAGGGATCTACTCAAAAGAGAGAGTCATAGGACAATACTAGGCGTATGCCCGAGATACGACCACTGGAGGATAAGGCTGGCGGGAGAGAAATATGTTGGTTGTTATTTCGGCCCAGGTAGTTATAAGGGTCACTGTTAGGTGACAAAAGGTAAAAAGTGTGAAATTATGTGTGTGCTATGTGTAACTAATGTGCACTTGACACCTGAGTACCTTATGTGTATAAAGAAATGTTTCTACTCAACGTATGTTCACTCCATGTTACATAATGATTTAGATGCTTCCAAAGCTAGCCTTTATGATGTGGAAGAGGAGGAGACTTTTGAAGCTTTTTACTAGAAAGAAAGATGTAGAATTTCCGCTGCATACCTGTATTTTGTTTTTGTTTTTGCTATGTAGTTATATAGCAGAACTATCATCTCGGTAGTCTATTTTTGGGATGTACCATCTTGTTATGTAACCTAGTACGTTTTGTAAATAACAATATGTGAATGTATGTAACCACTAACACGAATAATAATAATAATCATACTAATAATACTAATAGTGGGATTTCAGGGTCGTCATAAGCCCTGCATCATGTAAATACTCATTAAATTCATTCATGGAACCAAGCTTGGGAGCCACACCACTCTGCTTCTCTTCCAACCATCGCACCATGTTGAAGTCCCCACCTGCAAGCCAAAGGTTGTCTGTGTAATAATATGGTTATTTGTAAACCCACCAACTTCAATTTTTAAAATTTATTTATCTAATTTTAATATTTTTCCTTAAATTGTTTTTCAAATATATCTAATGCATGGTTAAAATTACGAAATAAATTATTTTTTCAAGTTGAAAGGACAATATTTTTTTTTCAATATATCGATAAAATTATGAAATAGATTAATCTATAATCTCTTAAACTCTTTAAGCTAAATTTCCATAATTTATTTATCTACTTTTGATATTTTATTATCAATATTTTTTTCAAATATATGGACATAATTGTAAATAAATATATTTGTTTAATTTGTAAGCATATGCATTGAAGATAAATTATCAAAATTATATAAATAAGTAAATTCAATTCAATGAAAAAAATTAATTTTGTCCCTTGAAATGGAAAAAAAACTAGTTTATTTCATTATTTTATAAATATATTTGAAAAAAAAATTGAAGGCAAAATATCAAAATTAGATAAATAAATTTTGAAAATTGAACTTAAATAGTGTTAAAGAGTAGTTATTATGTATAGTACATTTTATAATGAAAATTTAGCATGTCCAAATGGTTGAAGGAGCAAGCTTGAGTTTATGTATGCCAATGACCCTGGGTTTGGATCCTATGTATGATGAAGTTTATTTTGTGGTGAGTTTTCAAAGTATAGCCATTTGAAATGACGTATTTGTCCTTAATTAAGTCATATGAAATGCATGTGGTGGAATCATAGTGATTTTATATGGCAATAAGTTAAAAACGCAAATTTTAGATGACACACACACACACACACATACATATATATATATATATCTACACTATTATAAAAAAAAAGCTATTTTGTCACACAAATGACAGTTTTTTTTTTCTTGTAATTTTACAAAAGTTGTCCTTCAATTCTATATGAAATAAGTAGAGCTAAGTAAAATTGAGGTTAATGTTGAAAATTTTCATGAAATCAATTCAATTTGGATACCAAATTTTGAAGTGCTAATTTTGCCCATTAAATTAGTAAACACATGCTATAAAGAAGCAAATAAAGAGGACAATATTGTAATATTACAATCCAATTTGAAAATCCATTTTCTCAACCCACAAACCGCTTTCTCAATTATTTTGAATTTTAGAAGTTGAAACCCATTTTTATTAAAAAGTTTCTTTAAATCAATAATTAATGTTTTTTGCTCTCTCTCTCTCTCTCTCTCTCTCTCTCTCACACACACACACACACACACACACAAATAATTTCTCTGATTAAAATTATCTAACGTTTTTTTCTTCTTTTTGCGTTTATTTTTTTATCACGTAATTTTATTTTTAGTTTATTATTATTTAATAAATTATGTCAAATAGTTGTTAAAAAAGTATTCTTATAAAAGAAATTTAGTAATATATTTATATTTTGATCCTAAAATAATTTAAGTATTAAATTAAGGTATATATTTTTTATATCTTGCACACTCATAGAGTGTGCTTCACTGCTAGTGTATATGTATATGTGCGTATATATATATATATATATATATATATATATATATTAAGTGGTAAAGTCTAAAAACACACATAGTTTGAAGGACAAAAATTTTTTACCCAAAAAAAAATGATTCAAACTACAAAAGAAAGTGGAAATGAATTTTTCCCTCTTTCATTTTTTTAGATCAAGCATTTTCCTCTTTCAAAGAGACAAAACGAATTGTTACTCTTCAAATTTCTAAAAACGGGAAAAATTAGAAATTCATACTCAAATTTTAAGAGAAGGAACCCAGTGGGTGGTGCGCTAATTTTAAAAAATATGAGGGATTTAAGACTAATTTTTTAAATATATAATTCTTTATCCTAATTAAAATTAACACATAGGATTTTGTAAATTTAACTCCTTTTGAAATATCTATGCAGCAGGTTAGGAGAACCCATGCTCATTCATTATGTAAATAAAGTCGAAGTGGATGTTATGGAAAGAAATAAAAGAAGAATATATGTTACTGATTTCATATAATTAAAATATTTGATAATTACACATAATACATAATTTTTTTTTAATACAATCAACTCAAAACACCCTATACATGTTAATCATAACACCACACACACACACACAATCACCCAAAGAGGAACCTAATACCTCAATAGTGTCAGATTTGAATTTCCACCATTGGATTGCAGCTCAAGTGGCCATGTAATACAAAATTATAAGTCCTTGGAATGATCCTCAATATTTGTAGAACTTGAAGTAATCGAGAGACTCAAGCGGACGAGACGTTAAGGCCATAGTACCAAAACTTTCAACAATTTATACGAAATGTTTGATTTATTTACACTACAATCATTTAATCATTCCATTTATACTTTTATTGTGGTCTATGAGAATATACATAATTTTACATAGTGTTTGTATAACTTTTTAGCACTCACGTCCAAGTGATCACTTAGGGTTCGCATTTGCTGAGTTCAATATGAAAATAGTAAATTCAAAGAGAGCTTTGGTGTTCGGGTGCAGGCGTGCCAGTGTGCCAGAGCGCATAAGTGGAAGTTTTGTTGATTCGAAGTGACAAAGTGATGTGCCTAAGACTTCTATCCGAGAGATGATTGAGTCATAGCAGGTAAACACTACCCCTAAAGCTCTACTTGCCTACAACTTAATGTAGGACTTAACAATTCAGCACTCTAAAGATTGAAAAGGGTCAAAAAGCATAAATCGAAAAGAAAATATATTCAGAGATGATGGCTGACTTTACATGACTCAAGTACAAACACATGCATTGATGAAGCGGGCCATATCTTTGACGAACATGTATTGAGCAATCCCTAAGAACTCTAGCTACAAATCAGCCACATTAATGACTCCAGACATATCTACTTGTGGATGTACTCAGAGATTGTTCACTCCAACGAGCATTGATTGACTCCGTCTACACTCCTCTTCATACATGCACTTGATATGAATGTGGGAAACCACTCTATCGCATTGATATCTCACCTCGTATTGGGCCAAATCCAAGTAAGTGATGGCTACGACCCCATAACGCTACCAAATGAATGCATTGATGTCCTCCCTTCGAGCCAAATGAGGTATGGCTACAAACATTCAAGCACCAGTTTTCTACCAAGTGAACTAAAGCAAATATTTGTTCATTTAGATTAAAAAAATCAAAGAAGTGATGACTTCTTGATTGAAAGAGAGTTGTTGTTGTTGTTGATTGATCGTTGGATTGTTAATGATTTCCCTCAAATGGTGAATCCAACTACCTTTTATAGCCATCAAGCTGCAATCGTCCTCCTTTATTTTGGAGCTAGCACCCTTATTCCAGCTTGGCCATCCGAAATGGATGGCAGCCCTTGTTTCTTGGACATGGTAGTTATGCCATCTTATTTGGAATTCAAATTTTTAGCAGCCTATGTCCCTTATTTTAGGCATGTTTAGGTATAACTATGCCTTATCCTTATCTAATTTGTTATTCCTATCTCACAATCCTTAAAAATGAGGGATTTGATTATTTTTAACTTCCTATTTTCTATTTTTTGCTAACTGGGCCATGGGTCCTGAATTCATTTCGGCCCGGCCCTCTTACACGGGCCTGGTCCACTTACGTCGAAGTAACCTAGGCTTTGTTAATTTTATTTTGGCATGGTAAAAAGGACCAAAATCAACCCACTCTGAAAAAAATTCATTTTTGGGCCCAAACAATGCCCCCCGGAAGTTCTGATCAATCGCAAGATTTGATTATAACTTGGTTAAAATTTCATTTGCTTTGCACCATTATTTTGATAGCTTTTTTATTTATGTGCGCTATATATGATGTGGCAATTTTAGCTTTCCTTTTTGAAAAAACGTACTGCTGCAAAAACAATGGCCCTTATACCACCAGCAATACTTGGTAATCAGGCCATAAAAATGTCACAACTAAATCTCCTACAAAAAATTTACAATTTATTTTATTATAGTATACGTACTTATATATTTATATATCTTTTTTCTTTTTCTGTTGAATTTTAAATTATGGTTCTTATTGGAGCCATCATGATGGCGCCCTTCGTCGTTTCTTACACCAGTATCCTCCCACTTCTTGAACTCCATTTAATCTCTAACTCTCAATTCCCTCCTTTTTTCCACTTCTCAATGTTTATCTCCAGATTTTTTAGGACTCCTCCCCAACTGTCAATTTTGACTTTAAAAACCCCACTGCTACCCATCGTTTCTCCCTTACTGTTCTTTAAGCTATTTCACCCAATTTCTAAACCCTAGTTCCTCTGCAAACAACAATGGCATTCCAAGACTCAACAATTTTTGCTTGTGAGGGTTCTTACTCCTTGGGATCCGTTCTTGCTGGCGAAGCTCCTCACGATCTTACTCGCTTTGAGGAGTGCCTACCGTACCCAGCGGGCCATGTCTTTGGCACCTTCATTCGTAACTAGCCCTAGGCGCCCAACTCCTCCGTTCATCACGACTTCGTGACTTGGTGTATTTGAGTTGAGGCCACCCACGACCAATTGTGGAAGAATATTAGGATTTACGAGCCTATTTAGGTCTCCAAAATCCCTTGTTCCCTTGATTTAGGGTTCTTACAAGCAGCCTTGCTATTCTAGTGTAGAATCGACAACACCTTCCACTTAGCTATGGGGCCCATAACCCTAACCCACCTTAACTTGGAGCAACTAGTCAGGTTTAGATCTTTCGGCCACCCTATTGGTGTTGAGGTAAAATACGACGACCTTGACATTCTGGAGCTCTTGCACCTTTGTCGCGAAAATAAGCCCATGACTAGCTATGGGCACATTATTTCTCACATTGCTAATATGGCCACCCCGGTCTTAGATGAAGAGCATGCCTGATTTTTGGCATTCTGGCTATGTAGGTATGTTTCTTTTGTAACCAATGTTTCTATCAAACAATGGAGTTTTACTATATGGTTAGGTCGTTGGCTACAGGTGTCGAATTAGCGTTAAGTCCGGCTGTGTTAGCCTTTGTTTATAAGGGTCTACACAAATTCCTCAAAGTTAGATAGGACCCCAAGAGAGCAAAATCCACCATAGTTGTGACATCCCGATTTTTGGTCTAACAACAATCTAAATCGGTTCTTTTCATATACATGCATGCTTACTAATATTTCATGTTTTGTATGATCCTTCTTTTATATGTGAATTATGTGACGTGATAATTACATGATTTTTCAAACTTTAAACGTATTTGACATTCTAACACAATTTTCGAAATCTTATGTCCTAAATTGTAATTTTTGAAAATATAACTAAAACATTTTAAATTTCTGGAAAATATACATATAATTTCAGATTTATAAAGATATAATTTCATCATTTTGGAATTTTTCTAAATTATTTATGAATTTTCGAATTTTAGGCCTTAAAACCCTAATTTTATGCCCTAAAACCCTAGTTTTCGATTTTTACAAACATAAATAAGTATAAATTCGAAATTTTAATAAAATAAAGATATGATTTCAGATTTTATAATATTAGGTCAATAAATATCAGATTTTATTTGATTTTTTGTTTATATTTTATTAAAATATCTTATCTTATCTTATCCTATCGTATCTTATCTTATCTTATCCTATCCAAATCTTATCATAATCTTATCTTATCTTATCTTATCTTATCTTATCCTATCTTATCCTATCTTATCCTATCTTATCTTATCCTATCTTATCCTATCTTATCTTATTTTATCCTATCCTATCTTATCTTATCTTATCTTATCCTATCTTATCTTATCCTATCTTATCCTATCTTATCTTGTAAATTGACCTTATATTATAAAAATCCTATTTCTTGCCCTAAACTCTATAAAAGGGGGCCATTGTCTTCATTCTCCCCCACACAAACCAAAAATCCCGCCTAAAATCACCCACCCACACTCACTCCACTCTCAACACACAAAACACTCTCTATTTATAGCAAATCTTCCCCACCTATATATACATCAATAAAACCTTCTTTTTTCATACATATATACCTATTATCCTTCTATATACTCCCTTATTTCCCTCACATACTCTTGAAGGTAGAAACCTTGCTTAAACCCATAACTAAGAGTGTTATTCATGCTTACCTTGAGTAAAAGTTCTTGCTAAGGCATGCTTCAATGCTCTTGAGTAAAAGTTCTTGCTAAAAGCATGCTTCAATGCTCATGAGTAAAAGTTCTTGCCAAGCATGCTTCAATGCTCTTGGTTTAGTAGATTGTTTATTTTTTAAGTGATTTTCTTAAGTTGATATTTCATGATTAACTTAGACATAAGTCTTATGTTACATGCTATTTTCTTGAATGCTATTCTTTTAATACTTGCTAGAAAGCATGTTTTTTTTTAGTTGTAATTATGCTCTATGTTCATAAAATTAGGAATCAAGCATGCTTAGTTATCATTCCAAAATATGGTTTTAATATGCTTTTATAATTTAAAATATGAGAATATGTTCCTTATGTTTTTATGTGAGATTATGTGAAAATGTACAATATTTTCTTAAAGTGGATACTAGGTATAAGTTAGCATCTTAATTTCTAAATTATGATTATATGAGTATTGTGTTAGTTCGAGAATATAAGTAGTTAGGTTATTCTTTAAATAAAGATTACTAAGTAGTATCCTAATTATAGCTATTAATGTAAATTTTAGGAGGAAGTCAAGTGATCTAGCCGAAACAAATCTATAAACTTGATAAACTCCTAAGGTGAGTGCTTTGTCAATTCCTTTCTGGAGCTCTGAACTATACGATATAAATATTATTTGTATAGCCTACCTTATTGAATTTATGTTATCAGATTTTTCGGAAAATGTTTTCCATACATATAAGACAAGTTATTTCCAAAAATATTGTATTTTCTGATATTGCCAAGCTGTATCTGTCTCAAAATGATTTTTGACACCTTTGGGATATCATATTTTAATTGTATTTCTATGTATCCCGGGTGTAAAAATGCTTATTGCTTTGTTGACAAGTTGTGAGCCATATATGTCCTATTATATCCGTTTACCCTTGGGGACGCCCTTGGGAAGTTTGGGCCCAGGTACTTATAAGAGGAATTTTATCGGGCGGAACGGACCGTCGATGGAACCTTTTATATGATACCATTCCGTGAAACCAATTTCTACGTACAGCCGGAGGATGACTGTAGTAGGGATTGGAGCGATGTATTGCACGGACGCGTGATACATTTCCGTCTTGTTTGGTGTCGAGGTGGCTTCTCGACAAAGGAGGCATAAGGGTTTCTATTATGATTTATCTGTTTTGGGTAGTTATAAGGTTGGAGACTCCGTCTTGGGCTCACTGTTTGTATTACTCAGTTCAGTTATTATTATCAAGTTATATTTCACACTACGTGCACTTTATTATGGTTTTAACTGTTTTGAGTCTCATTTTCAATCAAATATATATCTATGTATATGTGGCCTCACTAAGTCATTTGGACTTAACCCCTAGTTTCTTTCTGTTCATTGCCTCAGAATCAGAATAATGGGCGTGCATAGGATGGTTGCCCCTCCTCCAGTTGTTATATTAAGCGTCATTTCACTTTGTCTTACTTTATAATCTGTAGTTTGCTACTTGATGCCACTAGTTGGCTATTTTGATGTTGTACTCGGTTGCTCTACTTGGTTGTACTAAACATAGTTATCTATATTATCCATATTGCATATTTTACTCTACCTCCACTGCGTATTGTTAATTTAGGCGTTCGTACTGGGTGTGAATTTCAAAATTTGTGCTCAGTGCGATCGTCAGTGGTCTCCAACCGTATAGGAAGATCCTAGCGGGAGGGGTGCCACAGCGGTGGTATCAGAGCCTAGGTTTAGGTTATAACCATGTGTTATATATAGGTAAGCATGCATACCTCTAGTCTTTCTTCTGACCAAATCACTATGTGTATATGTGCTCTGTTTGTGATTATCAAATATGCTATCGCATATTATATACTTGATGTAGTGAAGTTTTGTGCATAACTTATGTGATAATCATGTTTTGATAATTATTCCCTAGATTCGAATCCGTAACACTTAGAATTTTGATGGCGCCACGAAAAGGAGCTACACGTACCCGCTTACACTCCCAACCGACCCCAAAACCAACTCACCCTACTGTAACACAAGCCCAAGGAAATCCTCATCAAGGACCCACGACAAGGTTGGACCCAGAAGAAAATCATGTTCCAAACCAAGAAAATAATAGTGATATTCTGAGCCAAATGGTTGGAGTTTGGAGAGAAATTAGCCAACAAAATCAAAATCACCAGTCGGATGATAGGATGCTAGATCGCTTCCTGCGCTTCAACCCACCAAAATTCTATGGGGAGCCTAACGATCAAAAGGCTGAATCCTGGGTAGCAGCAATTACCAAGATCTTTAAAGTTTTGCGCTGTAGTGAAAAGGAACAAGTGGAGTTCACCGTATTCCTGATGGAAGGAGCAGCCCACAACTGGTGGAAGCTCGTGGAACAAAGATGGAATGCCAACCAAACCCCTGTAACTTGGACAAATTTTCTGAAGGAGTTTTCTGATAAATTTATACCCCAAGTAGTTCGGGATGCAAGAGAGAAAGAATTTATGGATTTGATTCAAGGAATCCTTACTGTTGCGGAATATGAGGCCAAATTCGCTCGTTTGGTACAGTATGCGCCACATATAATGAATGATGAAAGGAGAAAAACCAAACGATTCATCCAAGGTTTGCGGCCTGAAGTCCGATGGACGTTAATGGCGACCGACATTGAGGAATATACACAGGCTGTCAGTAAGTCCATGGTTGTTGAGGCAGAAATTCGGGAAATCAAACAAATAACTAACAAGGTGAGCAAGAATAAGGTGCCTAGTCCGGGGGGTGGAGGACAACTCAGACAAGCCAATGCAAGAAACAATAAGCGCCCCCGCATTGAAGGAAATCAAAATGTTAACCAACTTGGAGGCAGGGAAAGAATTGGATGCAACTATTGTGGACATCCTAGCCACGTAGAGGCAAACTGTTGGAAAAAGAATGGAAAATGTGTAGCATGCGGTAGTGATCAACACATGATTAAAGAGTGCCCGAAAGCCCGAAACCCTAATATCCTTGGTTCAACTCAAGAAGGAAGGACCCAAGTTCCACCTGCCGGAAGGCCAAAAGTAAAAGCTAGAGCTTACGCTCTAGAGGCAGATGAAGGACCCGATCCAACTGCAGTAGTGGAAGGTACGGCTCAAATTTTAAACACTTCTATGAAAATATTGTATGATCCTGGAGCTACTCATTCTTTCGTATCTATGGAATCTGTGAATCGATTGGGGTTATTACTAGAACCTTTACCTTATAATTTTGAAGTTAGCACCCCCTTAGGATCTAGTTATCTTACTAATCGGGTTCTAAAAGGATGTCCGATAAGAATTGAAGGAAAAACATATCCCGCTGACTTAATAGAGCTTCCTATTCAAAACTATGATATAATCCTTGGGATGGATTGGTTGTATCAACATCAGGCCCAACTAAATTGTTTTGCTAAGAAGATTATTTTGGGAAGGGAAATTCACCTATGTCACCAATCACCCTTAGTTCATCCAAAACCATATCTCTTATCTCCTTCGTTGAAGCAAAGAAGTGTATCAAGGAGGGAGCATTAGGATTCATTGCCTATTTGCTCAACAAACCAAAGGACCAAATAAAGATAGAGGAAGTTCCCGTTGTACAGGAATTCCAAGATGTGTTTCCAGAAAAATTGAATTCATTACCCCCTCAGAGAGAAATAGAATTTGTGATCGACACCATACCAGCGGCCGAACCTTATTCAAAAACACCATATCGAATGGCCCCAGCTGAACTGAAGGAGTTAAAGAAGCAACTTGAAGAATTGATAGAAAGCGGATATATTCGGCCGAGTACATCACCTTGGGGAGCGCCAGTGTTATTTGTTAAAAAGAAGGATGGGTCACTTCGGATGTGTATTGATTACCGGGAATTAAATCGGATGACTGTCAAGAATAAATATCCACTCCCAAACATAGAAGAACTATTTGACCTTCTACAAGGTTCACAAGTATATTCTAAATTGGATTTGAGACAAGGATATTATCAGCTTAGAGTTAAAGAGAAAGATATTCCTAAAACATCATTTAATACTCGATATGGGCACTTTGAATTTGTTGTTATGCCTTTTGGATTGACCAATGCACCAGCAGCTTTTATGGATATGATGCACCGGGTCTTCCGACCATATTTGGATCAGTTTGTGGTTATTTTCATTGATGACATCCTGGTATACTCAAGGACTTCGGAACTGCATACGGAACACTTGCGAATTGTTCTACAGACATTACGAGAAAAGAAGTTATATGCAAAATTTAGTAAGTGCGACTTTTGGTTAGAAAAAGTTACATTTTTAGGGCATATAATTTCCAAGATCGGAATTGAAGTCGATCCCTCCAAGGTGGAAGCTGTTAATAATTGGAAGCGTCCGAAGACTCCAACTGAAGTAAGAAGCTTTCTGGGTTTAGCAGGTTACTATCGACAATTCATACAAAATTTTTCAAAAATTGCAGAGCCGTTAACTCAACTGACTCGCAAGAATTCTCCCTGGAAATGGAATGAAAAGTGTGAAGCTAGTTTTCAAGAATTAAAAAGACGTTTAACCAGCGCCCCAGTGCTGACACTACCTGAAGGAAACGAAAATTTTGTTGTCTATACTGATGCATCTAGAGAAGGTTTGGGGTGTGTGTTAATGCAAAATGGGAAAGTGGTTGCTTATGCATCACGGAAGCTTCGTTCTCATGAATGTAATTATCCGACCCATGATTTGGAGTTGGCAGCCATTATATTTGCTTTGGCCAAGTGGAGACATTATCTGTATGGGACAACCTTTGAGGTGTATACAGATCACAAAAGCTTAAAGTACGTACCCACTCAGAAGGACCTCAACATGAGACAAAGAAGATGGCTGGAATTCTTGGAGGACTATGATTGTAAGATCCAATATCACCCCGGGAAAGCCAACGCAGTTGCCGATGCTCTTAGTAGAAAAGCCGGATTAGCACAATTAAGCAGTGGAATTGGGGTATCTAAAAATAATTGTACCATAAAGACTCATGCTCAAATAGCAGATCTAACTGTTCAATCGGAACTTGTCACCAAGATCCGGGAAAAGCAAGCAAAGGATAAGTGGAATCAGAAGCAAATTGCCCAGGTAGGGGAAAGTACAAATGAGAAATATGGGATTGATGATATGGGGATTTTACGTTACAAGGGCAGAATATGTATACCTGAAGAAATGAAAAAAGAGATTTTGGAAGAAGCTCACAAGACACCATATACCATTCATCCAGGAGGAACAAAAATGTATCGAGATCTTAAACAGTATTATTGGTGGAATGGTATGAAGAGAGATATCTCAGACTTCGTAAGAAGATGTTTGACGTGTCAAAAGATCAAAGGCGAACACCAAAAGCCGGGAGGAATGTTACAACCATTACCGATTCCAACATGGAAATGGGATCAAGTTACTATGGATTTTCTAGTAGGATTACCTAAGGTAAGAGGTGGATATGATAGCATATGGGTAATCGTGGATAGGTTAACCAAGTCAGCACATTTTCTGCCTGTTAAAACGACTGATCGAGTAGAAACTTTAGCAGAACTTTACCACTGTGAGATCACGAGACTCCATGGCATTCCTACATGTATCATCTCAGACAGGGATCCTAAGTTCACATCTGGGCTATGGCAAAACATACAAAGGCATATGGGCACTAAATTGCAATTCAGTACAGCTTCGCATCCACAAACGGATGGGCAGACAGAAAGATTGATAGCCTATTTGGAGGACATGTTGAGAATGTGCGTATTGGAATATTGTGACAGCTGGAATAAGCACTTGCCCTTGATTGAATTTGCTTATAACAATAGTTATCAAGCTTCAATACAGATGGCACCATATGAAGCTTTGTATGGAAGAAAGTGTCGATCACCACTATATTGGGACTTGGATGAATGGAGATGGACAAAGGATGGAATACATAGAGCAGTACGACCTGAACTCATCCAAGATGCAATTGACAAAGTGCAAATTATCAAACAAAAGATGAAGACTGCCCAGGATCGACAAAAGAGTTATGCGGACAAACGACGAAGAAAACTGGAGTTTGAAGTCGGGGATCGAGTATTCCTTAAAGTCTCTCCAAGGAAGGGATTTACAAGGATTGGTAAAGGAGGAAAATTGAATCCCAGGTATGTTGGACCATTTGAGATCATAGAGCGAATAGGAGAAGTTGCATATCGACTAGACTTACCACCTAGCCTAACAGGAATCCATAACGTGTTTCACGTATCTCAGCTCCGAAAATACTACCCTGATGAAACCCATATCCTTCCACCCGAAAACTTACCCCTTGAACCTAACCTTACCTATACAGAAAAACCTATTCGCATTTTAGACCGAAAGTTCCAAGAGTTAAGAAATCGGAAAATTCCACTCGTCAAGGTACTATGGCAAAACCATCAAGTTGAAGAGGCAACTTGGGAACCAGAAGAGAAAATACGTAAATGTTATCCAGAACTATTCAATCAGGTAAGAATCTGGGGACCAGATTCTTTTAAGGGGGGGAGAGTTGTGACATCCCGATTTTTGGTCTAACAACAATCTAAATCGGTTCTTTTCATATACATGCATGCTTACTAATATTTCATGTTTTGTATGATCCTTCTTTTATATGTGAATTATGTGACGTGATAATTACATGATTTTTCAAACTTTAAACGTATTTGACATTCTAACACAATTTTCGAAATCTTATGTCCTAAATTGTAATTTTTGAAAATATAACTAAAACATTTTAAATTTCTGGAAAATATACATATAATTTCAGATTTATAAAGATATAATTTCATCATTTTGGAATTTTTCTAAATTATTTATGAATTTTCGAATTTTAGGCCTTAAAACCCTAATTTTATGCCCTAAAACCCTAGTTTTCGATTTTTACAAACATAAATAAGTATAAATTCGAAATTTTAATAAAATAAAGATATGATTTCAGATTTTATAATATTAGGTCAATAAATATCAGATTTTATTTGATTTTTTGTTTATATTTTATTAAAATATCTTATCTTATCTTATCCTATCGTATCTTATCTTATCTTATCCTATCCAAATCTTATCATAATCTTATCTTATCTTATCTTATCTTATCTTATCCTATCTTATCCTATCTTATCCTATCTTATCTTATCCTATCTTATCCTATCTTATCTTATTTTATCCTATCCTATCTTATCTTATCTTATCTTATCCTATCTTATCTTATCCTATCTTATCCTATCTTATCTTGTAAATTGACCTTATATTATAAAAATCCTATTTCTTGCCCTAAACTCTATAAAAGGGGGCCATTGTCTTCATTCTCCCCCACACAAACCAAAAATCCCGCCTAAAATCACCCACCCACACTCACTCCACTCTCAACACACAAAACACTCTCTATTTATAGCAAATCTTCCCCACCTATATATACATCAATAAAACCTTCTTTTTTCATACATATATACCTATTATCCTTCTATATACTCCCTTATTTCCCTCACATACTCTTGAAGGTAGAAACCTTGCTTAAACCCATAACTAAGAGTGTTATTCATGCTTACCTTGAGTAAAAGTTCTTGCTAAGGCATGCTTCAATGCTCTTGAGTAAAAGTTCTTGCTAAAAGCATGCTTCAATGCTCATGAGTAAAAGTTCTTGCCAAGCATGCTTCAATGCTCTTGGTTTAGTAGATTGTTTATTTTTTAAGTGATTTTCTTAAGTTGATATTTCATGATTAACTTAGACATAAGTCTTATGTTACATGCTATTTTCTTGAATGCTATTCTTTTAATACTTGCTAGAAAGCATGTTTTTTTTTTAGTTGTAATTATGCTCTATGTTCATAAAATTAGGAATCAAGCATGCTTAGTTATCATTCCAAAATATGGTTTTAATATGCTTTTATAATTTAAAATATGAGAATATGTTCCTTATGTTTTTATGTGAGATTATGTGAAAATGTACAATATTTTCTTAAAGTGGATACTAGGTATAAGTTAGCATCTTAATTTCTAAATTATGATTATATGAGTATTGTGTTAGTTCGAGAATATAAGTAGTTAGGTTATTCTTTAAATAAAGATTACTAAGTAGTATCCTAATTATAGCTATTAATGTAAATTTTAGGAGGAAGTCAAGTGATCTAGCCGAAACAAATCTATAAACTTGATAAACTCCTAAGGTGAGTGCTTTGTCAATTCCTTTCTGGAGCTCTGAACTATACGATATAAATATTATTTGTATAGCCTACCTTATTGAATTTATGTTATCAGATTTTTCGGAAAATGTTTTCCATACATATAAGACAAGTTATTTCCAAAAATATTGTATTTTCTGATATTGCCAAGCTGTATCTGTCTCAAAATGATTTTTGACACCTTTGGGATATCATATTTTAATTGTATTTCTATGTATCCCGGGTGTAAAAATGCTTATTGCTTTGTTGACAAGTTGTGAGCCATATATGTCCTATTATATCCGTTTACCCTTGGGGACGCCCTTGGGAAGTTTGGGCCCAGGTACTTATAAGAGGAATTTTATCGGGCGGAACGGACCGTCGATGGAACCTTTTATATGATACCATTCCGTGAAACCAATTTCTACGTACAGCCGGAGGATGACTGTAGTAGGGATTGGAGCGATGTATTGCACGGACGCGTGATACATTTCCGTCTTGTTTGGTGTCGAGGTGGCTTCTCGACAAAGGAGGCATAAGGGTTTCTATTATGATTTATCTGTTTTGGGTAGTTATAAGGTTGGAGACTCCGTCTTGGGCTCACTGTTTGTATTACTCAGTTCAGTTATTATTATCAAGTTATATTTCACACTACGTGCACTTTATTATGGTTTTAACTGTTTTGAGTCTCATTTTCAATCAAATATATATCTATGTATATGTGGCCTCACTAAGTCATTTGGACTTAACCCCTAGTTTCTTTCTGTTCATTGCCTCAGAATCAGAATAATGGGCGTGCATAGGATGGTTGCCCCTCCTCCAGTTGTTATATTAAGCGTCATTTCACTTTGTCTTACTTTATAATCTGTAGTTTGCTACTTGATGCCACTAGTTGGCTATTTTGATGTTGTACTCGGTTGCTCTACTTGGTTGTACTAAACATAGTTATCTATATTATCCATATTGCATATTTTACTCTACCTCCACTGCGTATTGTTAATTTAGGCGTTCGTACTGGGTGTGAATTTCAAAATTTGTGCTCAGTGCGATCGTCAGTGGTCTCCAACCGTATAGGAAGATCCTAGCGGGAGGGGTGCCACAATAGAGGTCTTTGGTTGGTGCAGATGTGGCTTCAGGCCTACTTCTCCCATTTGTGTGCAAGATTTGTTGGCATGAGGATGGAAAAGGAGCTCTTTGCCACCTTTCTGGCACGTGTTTCCATTTCAACTGCCAACCCAGAACGGGCTTTCGATCACTTTTATTTGCTTCGAGATGGGAGCATACCAGAGTGGGATGTACTCTGCAGTGGCGACCTGGCATTTTACTGCCATGGGTCCAAGTCTTCTCATATCAATGATCAATGGCGATGGGCTTCCTACCTCATTGATAGATACATGCCATACTGCTTTCGTTTTTATAATATGGTCACTAGTCGTGTTCTGCCATACACTCCGGCTTGTTTCAGTCATTGCCTGCCCCAATTGTGATGATCAATTCATCATGTTTTACGTTGAATAAGTATAAGAACAGGGACTCTGATGTTTTCAAGGGTCTAACGGAGAGCTTCTGACATCGCTTAAGTGAATTTGAATTCATTTATTTTGTCAGGGACCCTAGGGCCACTTCGACTTTCTAGGCTTGGTGGAATGGATATCTCAGCTGCTCTCGGACTGAGCCTACTCACGCGGCCGTAGCCAGTGTCACTTTTTCAATCGTGCTCCCAAAAGGTGCTACTGATGTGCCCTTCCCTGAAAGGTATTACAAAATTGGAACAATTTTAATGTTACCTGGAACCCCATAGGTCATGATGAATGCATTAAACAAGCCTCAATTACTTTTTTCAAAAAGAAAGAAAACATGATTGCAAAGGAAAAAGAACATTTTAATACTGTTAGAAGGAGGATAGAAGACAAAAACCCGCATTGGTCTACGTTTTATAAACCTTTATGCCTGACTGCTCCCCCTCTACTTGATTTTGTCCCTTGGGTGGTCATATCTAACCTTCCCTTCGAAAGGCCCATGAGCTTCCATGATGAGGTTACTATCAACAGCCTTTCCGCTGATGATCCTATGGGAGTTCGTCGGGTTGAGCTCTTTAGACTTGTTACCCCTGTTCGGAGTGATGCAGTAACCATAGAAGGGGAAAGTTTCACCTCCATCCTTGTTTTCTCTATTTTTGATCCCTCCTTGTCTTGTCATTAATTTTCTACCTTGATTTCTGTCTCTAGGCTCACATAAGAAAACTGAAGCAAGGTGAATGCTGCTGCTACCATCCTTGCTGGCATCCCTATTCCATCTCCTGATCCAGTTCCCGCTTTAGCCCTTGTTCAAGTGGGTACTTGTCGTTTGGCCCATCACTTTCATTCCACCAAGATTGAAGGGGTGATTGAGGTGTCCAAGTCTAATGATGATGAATTTGATGCTACCAGTCAGGTATCCTTCTTTGACTTCCTTTTACTTCTTTGATTTTTTCACCACTTTGATTTCTTTATTTGCAGGCCCCTTGTCGAAGTAAACATGCCATCGCTACTGCTCTGGCCCGAGGCCCAAGCTTGTCAAATAGATCGTGATGAAAAGACATTTGGTAATGTGTGACGACCCGAAAATCCTTAATACTTAAATAATTGATTTGAAACTTTATGCTTCTTGAAAATGTCATTATTACTTTTTGTTTTCAAATTTTAGTCTACTTTTGAGATTAATTTGTAATTTGAACGGTAAAGTGCTCATTTTTCGAATTTCAATTACCAGTCTTGGAAAATTCATTTATTAAATACCTATGAGTTTTCAAAACAATATAAATAATTATTTTAGACTTTTATGCATGGAGAAGATGCAATTTTGAATAAATTACATGATTTTCCAAATTTTAGACGAATTTGACATTCTAACACAATTTTCGAACTTTCTATGCCCTAAATTGCAATTTTCAAAAATATAACTAAAACATTTTTAATTTCTGGGAAATATACATATAATTTCAGATTTTTAAAGATTAAATTTCATCATTTTGGAATTTTTCTAAATTAATTATGAATTTTCGGATTTTAGGCCTTAAAACCCTAATTTTATGCCCTAAAACCCTAATTTTCAGTTTTTACAAAAATATATAAATACAAATTCGAATTTTACTGAAATAAAGATATGATTTCGGATTTTATAAGATAAGAAAAATCAATATCAGATTTTATTTGATTTTATTTGATTTTGTGTTAATATTTTATTAAAATATCTTACACTAATACAAGATGACATTCTTCTAGAAATTGTGCACTTGTGTGGTCTTCCATTCATCTAGCTTCATGACTCATGCATTAGGGTTACACCAAGGCTAGAAATAGAGGAGGGAGGTGGAAGATTTCATTTAATTTGGTATTTAATTTTAGCCTAGGTGGGAGATTTGCATTAATTAGGAAGATATGCATTAATTGAAACTTGGTCCCCAAGTCTTGGCTTCTACCCTCATCCTCCACTATAAATAGGGGGGAGGAGTTGCTCATATTTCACACCCACACACACACAAATCCCGCCTATAACCCTCACACCCACAAAATCTTGCACTTTCAATATATATATCACCCTATATCATTGGTATACCATTCTATATACATATATATATCATTACCCTTCTTCCACACACATATATATACATATTAACCTTTCTATATATCTATATTTGTATCCTACATTTTATACCTATAGAGGAGAAGGTGCCCTTTTGAAAGGTAGAAACCTTGCTTAATCTCATAAGTAGAGGTTTTAATTATATATGTTGACCTTGAGTAAAAGTTCTTGCTTAGACATGCTTCAATGCTCTTGAGTAAAAGTCCTTGCTAAAAGCATGCTTCAATGCTCATGAGTAAAAGCTCTTGTCAAGCATACTTCAATGCTCTTGGTTTAGTAGCTTAATCTAGTTTATGCTTAATATGTGAATATTACTCTTATTATGTGATCAAGATGCAACCTTGTGAGCTTATTATGTGACTATGTGATTATATGCTTGATATGTGCCTTATTTTCATAGGTTAAGTATCATGGAGTCATGTGTGTAGGATTTCATGAGATCTAATAAATTAAAGTGGTTTCATGAAACTATACTGAGTTTTGTAAAGAAAAGTTTATAGAAATATATGTTTATTTTGTAAGTAAAATCTTTATCCAAAACCATATGTCATTTTGGAAAATATGTTAGTTTCATGAACTTTTATTTGTTTTATGAAAATATGAAACTATATTAATTTTATGGGAATAAAGCGATTTTATGGAAAGGTATATTATTTTCTTACCAATATTTACTTTATAGATTAAAGTTTTAGAATAAAATGTATTTATTAAAGTTTTATCAAGATTTAGTTATTCTAACAAAATAAATTTAGTTTTAAACAAAGCAAAATCCCTCTTTTACTAAAATATATCTACATATGCTTTTATACATATGCTATACGCAAATAGTTTTATATATTTTAATCTACTTGGATCTGTTCATATATTTATCTTTATGTATATGTTATACGTACATAAGTATATATACTTATATTTTGATTCGATATTTTTTACATATATATATACGTTAACATAAGTTATAGGAATATATATGATTATATTTAAGAACTTCAATTATTTTACATTTAATAGTATTTTACAATATGTTGAAATATGGAAGCAAGGCTTCCAAGGATTGACTATGTGATTATGTGATATTATGTGAATGGGCCCAAATGTGCTGGAGTGGTTTGGGTGTGTTCCGCCGGGACATACTATTGAGTAGCCGGTTTTAAGAGTTCACACTCCCTCCATCTCCTAATCCCCCCTTGGGTAGACGGAGTGTTCTACTCAAGAGAGAGGGTCGTAGGACAATATTCAGCGTATGCCCGGGATACGACCACCGGAGGATTAGGCAGGCGGGAGAAATGTGCTGGTTGTATATTCGGCATGGGTAGTCATAAGGGTCACTGTTAGGTGACGAAAGGTAGAAAAGTGCAAACTATGTGCTTTATATATGCTTTATGTGCAAATCACACACACGAGCACCTTATGTGATTAAGTGATGTTTCTACTCAACCGTCGTGTTGACAGCCTTTATGAACATTCTTTTAGGCAAAGATATTATATCAAGTGCGCAGCGGAAGACCACCGGGCACTACGAAGCTTTTATAGTTACTTTTGTATTATTTTAAATTGTAACTTTTGCATTTTGTAAAAATATTCATGTAAATTATTATTTATATTTAATAAAATCTAAAGGGGATTTTTCGGGTCGTGACATAATGCCTACCACTGCTCTTGAATTTTCTCCTACTGGCACTCCTTCTGCTTCTACTGGTCCTACTCCCAAGTCTGAGAGTATCGGGGAATCGCCATCTGAAGAGACTGATATCGATGAAACTATCGACAGAATTTGTGCTGACCTAAGTGCGGCGGGGTACTCGCCTGCTCAGGTTTGAAACATTCACCTATTTGACAGGATGGTGATGTCGCCTCCGCCTCCTCCCTCTATCACGATAACTAAGGTAGATTTCCATTGACTTGTCCTTGTTATACTGATCGCATTCCTCCACTTTTTTGACTTCGACTTTCACATCTTATTGCTTAGCCCGTTGCTCGGGCTATCTCAACGGCTTCTTCTTTGCCAAAAACCCCTGTTGGGAGTTCTCAGGTAACATTGCTGTTCCACCAACACTTCTTCACTGCTTCCTTTCTTCGTTGGTTCTGCGATATAATTTTCTCTTTTCCAGCAGGCGATCTCTCCTCGATCATTGTCAAGCTCAACCCAACTAAGTAGTGTCAAAGCGGTAGTAGACTTGTTGGACTCTATCTTGGGTAATGACCCCATTTCTGAAGTTTCCACACACCTTTCTGATGTTCGAGTTCAAAAGCTCAAAGGTCTCCTAGTGGGGGTGGATTCTGAGTATGCCCCCGTGATCCTCAGGACTAGGAAGAATCTCATTGATGAGATCTTGAAGGAGATTTCTCACCTTGCTATGGATCCCAGCAAGACGCGTTTCTATGAGGATTTCGAGAGGAGTCTCCCAGGCTTGGGATTGAAATGTGGGACCAATCGTACCTTCATCCAAACCCCTTATGTTTTTGGTACTGGCGCATTGGTCAAAGACCTGAGAACACTCTGGGTTCAACTAAACCAGAAGGTTGAGCTGCAACAAGGTTTATCTATTAAACGAGAGGGCCTAATCGCCGAAATGGAGCGCCTGAGGAAGCTCACTACAGATGTTGACCAGCAAATGCTCAATCTTTCTAACAAGGTTGAAGAGCTCAAGGCCAGCTTTGATGCCCGGATCAAAGTTTACCAACAGGCTAAAGAGAGAGATCTTGTACGGAAGCGCCCAGTTGAGGCGGCAGGACCAAGCGCACGGCTCAGAAGAAAGATTCCCCAGCAGCCCAACAACCGTGACGATTTTTAACTTGTTTTTTGCAACCTGCACACATTTGAAATAGTAGTTTGTTGCCAAAGACAATTTTTGCTTTTGTTTCTTGCTCTAGGATACTTCAAGCCATTTTTTTGCTCAATTTTCCATGCATATATTCAAATCTTTTTCTTTTTCTTTCAACCTATCAAGTTAATTGATTTGCTTGCATTAACATTCCTTCAAAAACATTTTAAAGGTGGAAAAAAATCCTTTAAGTGCATTGATAACATAATTGACTCGAAATAGAAAATGACTCTAAGTTGTATTGGCCTTAGAGGCCATTTTGACTTAGATTACTTCGGCGTTCCAATGGCAATGTCTCCGACAGTGTAGGGTAATACTTTTTCAAGTATTTTCCATTTACTGGATCCCTGAGCAGATCTCCATCTATACTTTCTGGCAGATAAGCCTTTTCTTTAGTTATCGAATGGATCGAAAAGGGGCCTTCCTAGTTGGGGCTCCATTTTCCTAATATAGCGTATTTCTTGTCCAAGGGGAAGACTACTTTCCAAACGATGTCGCCAATCTGAAATCGCTTGGCTTTAACCTTTCTGTCGTATACCTTGGCAACTTATTTTTTCTGGGCTTCGATGGAATCTAACGCCTATATTCTAAAGTTTTCTACGGCATCAAGTTCGTCCACTATTTTGCAATGGTACTCTTCAGTGGTGAGATCATTTTGTCAAGCTATCCGTGCAGATCTCACATTAATTTCTATAGGCAGGACCACATTGTGGCCATAGGTTAGCCGAAATGGGGTAGTTCTTGTGCCGGTACATTTGCTAGTTTGATAAGCCCACAATGCTTCGGAGAGCAGTAGGTGCCAAGCTCTGGGATTACCTTCCACCATTTTCGAGATGATGTTCTTTAGAGTTTTGTTGGTGGATTTAGCTTACCCATTCCCTTGCGCATGACATGGCATGGAATGCGTGAGTTAGATACCATATTCTGCAGCAAAGGCTTGGATTTCGGATCTTATGAACATGGTCCCCCTATCTGTTACGAAAGTCTGAGGGATTCCAAATCTATGCAGTAGATGTTCTTTGATGAAACTGACTACCGTTCCCTGATTCATTTTCTTGAGGGGAATGGCCTCCACCCTTTTTCTGAAATAGTCAGTGGCAGTGATAATATGGGTGCGTTGTTTCGAAAAGGGAGAAAAGATAGCCTCTATTAAGTCAATGGCCCAACATCGAAATGATCAAGGTTTGTTTATTAGATTCATTTCTTCTATTGGTACTCTCTGAATCGGACCATGCAACTGGCACTTTTTGCAACCCTTGGCCAACCAATGACAATCCTGGACCATCTTTAGCCAAAAATAGCCATATCGCTTGATCAACCACGCCATTTTGTGGCCACTCTAATGAGCTCCACATACTCCTTCATGGACTTCCATCATAATTTTCATTACCCCATCCTGTCCGACACACTGTAGGAGGACGTCATTATAACTTTGATGATCGTAGTTAGTGGCCCTCATTTTGATTTGTTGAGGTTCTCTCTAGGAGGGATCTTTTAGATAACTTAATATTGGTTTGCACTCATCTTCAGGTTGTTTGATGGTGCTCTTAATGGCGCAAATGTTAGTTCTCTCGATATGAGAAGGATAGGCCTGCCTTATGATAGTGTAATTGGCGGCCGTACAATCTATGGGGAATTCTACTCCAGTGGCTATTTGAGCCAACTCATTGGCTTCGAAGTTAGGCTTTCTAACCACATACTAAAATACTACCTCGTCAAACCCCATTAACAATGTATTAACCGTGGAGATATTATGACGACCTGGTAAACCCTATTATTTAATATTTGGAATTATGAATTATGTGACATTTATTATGTGAATTATTATTTTATATAGAGAGGATTTAAATATGAATAAATGTGCATTACACTACATGCATTTTATAAAATGTGAGTATTTCTTCATTTGTTTTCTTAGCACTTAAAAAACACAAAATATTTGATATAAACTATTTGAATTACTGAAATTTTATTTATTATTATTTTTGAATTTTATTATTAGTTAAATTATTATTTTAAGATTACTTTATAACTTAGATCTTAAAATATTAATTTTGAATTGTGATTATTATTTTTTGGAAAATATATTTACTAATTATTCTTTTCCAAAGATAATTCCAAAAATAATATAATAATTATTTATTGTATTAGTGTAATATATATTTACATTTGCATCCACACACACACACACACACACACACACATATATATATATATATATATTTATACACACACATACATATATATATATATTTACATACACATACACACACACACATATATAACTATATATTTATAAACACACACACGTACATATCTGTGACAAACCCCTCACTAGGATCTTCTTATACGAGTAGGGCTCACTCAACGGTCTTGCTGAGTACTTATTTTTTTTTAGTGGTACCCGATACTTGCATAATTATTTTGCCCAATAACAAAATTGCGATAAAGTAAACACACAATTGACTTACATAGAATTATATGGTAATAATCTATCCAAGTACAACACTTTAAATAGTGAGCTTCTATTTCCCATTAAACTAGCGAATCTTTTACATAGAATAAAAGACTATATACTAATGATTTGTAATGCACCGATTGCCTTAACCAAGTTCCCTCAACCTCTTTTCCTAGAATTAAGGCAATGAATAGAAAGAACTTGGGGTGATAAGTCCAAATGACTTAGTGAGGTCAGAAATATACATATAGATATGTATGCAAAAATATAATATTCATAAAATCAATAAAGTAATGAATCACGGAAAGGTGCATTGTAGTATGAAGCGCATACATACAAACTTGAACAAGACGGATAGTGAGCCATGAACGGAATCTTCAACCTTATGACTACCCAAAATAGATAAACATAACAGAATCCCTTATGCCTCCCTCGTCAAGGAGCGGCCTCGATATTAAACTGAACGGAGATGTATCACGCGTCCGTGCAATACATTGCTCCAATCTCTACTACAGTCATCCTCTGACTGTACATAGAAATTGGTTTTATAGAATGGTATCATATAAAAGGTTTCATCGTCGATCCGTTCCGCCCGATCGAGTTCCTCTTATAAGTACCTGGGCCTAACTTCCCAAGGACGTCCCCAAGGGTAAACAGATATAACAGAACATATATGGCTCACAAACTGTTAATAAAGCAATAACTTTTTTTACACCCAGGATACATAAAAATATAATTAAAATATGATATCCCAAAGGTATCAAAAAATCATTTCAGGATAGATATAACTGACAATATCATAAATGCAATATTTTCAGATATAGCTTGACTTATAATTTCGAGAAATGTTTCATTGAAATGTGAGGAAAAAGATATAATTCTAAAAAGATCGAATAACATAAATATGACAGGGTAGGCTGTACGAATAATAATATTTATAGCATATAGTTCATTGCCCCAGCAAGGAATGTAATGAGCACTCACCTGAAGAGCTTATTGTCTCATCAAGTTTATGAATTAGGTTGACTATCTCATCTTGGTAATCTCCTAGAATTCGCATCAATAGCTAAAGTTAGGGTACTACGCCATAACTAGTAATCATTGTTTAGGGGATAACATAACTACTTTAGGAAGAATACTATGCATAGATGCACAAGTAACAATATCTACACATGCGTACATATTCATAGCTTTCAAAATAACGTTAACTTCACATATGTATATAGTTTATGAAGAATAATCTTAATCTTTTAGTTATATAAGTATATACATAGGTTTATGAATAATCCTCAAGTTACTATATTTCAGCATATAAGTTGGTTCTACATGTATAGGCAAAACATGTATACAAGTATTACCATAAGATAGCCTAGTGCACATATACATGTGTATATAAAGATATAAATTAACTATTTACATTCTTTAAGCAACACAATAGTTACATAATCATAATTCTATAACATGATGAACCAACTTATACCTAGTATATACTTTAAGGAAAACATTGCACACATTCTCACATAATTTCACATAAAGAACATATATTCTTTAAAATATAAAAGTATACTAAAACCATATTTTTGAAACGATGACTAAGCATGCTTTCTAACAACTTGTAGTAACATAATAGAGCATAATTAAAGCATAATAATAAATAATATGACTTTAGGCATAATAACTCCATGCTTATCAATATTTGTTAAGCATAAAGTTATTGTCCTCAACTTGTAAAGAATGATAATTAATCTAACATGAGAATAGCAACTAGTACTTAAATGCCTAAGTTCCTATACTACTTATGAGATAATTCTACCTTTTCAAGAGTGTTTGAGGGAAATAAGGGGGTATATAGAAGGCTAATAGGTATATATATATGAAAAAAGATGGGTTTTATTGATATATATATATATATAGGTGTGGAAGATATGTTATAAATTGAGAGTGTTTTGTGTGTTGAGAGTGGAGTGAGTGTGGGTGTGTGTTTTTAGGCGGGATTTTTTGTGTGTGTGTGTGGGAAAATGAAGGCAATGGCCCCTTTTTATAGAGTTTAGGGCAAGAAATAGAATTTTTATATTATAAGGTCAATTTATAATAAATGCATAGAAGTTAAGATAAGATAAGATAGGATAAGACACTACAGGAAAATACTGCTTTTTCGGCGAAATTTTCGGCGAATTATCGACGAATTTTTGGCAGATAAGGTAAGATAAGATAGGATCGGATAGGATAGGATATGATAGGATAAGATAAGATGAGATAAGATATTTTGTATGTGATGACTCGGTAATCCTTATTAGTTAAATAATTGATATAAACCTTATGTTTCTTGAAAATGTCCTTTTTAGTTGTTGTTTTCAAATTTTAGTCTGATTTTGAGAGTTATTTACAATTTAAACGGTAAAGTGCTAGTTTTCGGATTTTGATTACTATTCTTGGAAAAATCGTCTATTAAATACTTATGAGTTTTCAAAATAATATAAATAAGTATTCTATAGTTTTATGCATAGGAGAAGATGCAATTTTGAATAAATTACATGATTTTTCAAATTTTAGATGAATTTGACATTCGAACACAATTTTCGAAATTCTATGTCCTAAATTACAATTTTCAAAAGTATAACTAAAATATTTTTAATTTCTGGGAAACATAGATATAATTTCAGATTTATAAAGATTAAATTTCATAATTTTAGAATTTTTCTAAATTAATTATGAATTTTCGGACTTTATGCCCTAAAACCCTAATTTTCGATTTTTACAAAAATAAATAAATACCAATTCGAATTTTTAATTAAATAAAGATGTGATTTCAAATTTTATAAGATTAGATCAGATTATGATAAGATTAGATAATATTGTGATAAGATTAGATAAGATTATGATAAGATTTGGATAAGATTAGATAAGATTATGATAAGATATGATAGGATAACAATAATTAGAAAATGACTTAAAGTATATAATAATTGTATTTCTTGTCCTAAACTCTATAAAAAGGGTGCATGATCTTCATTTCCATCACACAAACAACACAAATCCCGCCTATAAATACACCCCCTCACTCACTCTACTCTCAACCCAAAACACTCTATATTTATAAAATATCTTCCACCCACATATGTATATATATAAACACTTCGTTTTACATACATATATACCTATTATCCTTCCATATAGCCCTTTATATACCCTCTTTTTTCCCTAAAAACATTTGAAAGGTAGGAGTATTGTTTAACTTCATGAGTAGAATAGGAATTTAAGTATCTTATAAGTCTTAAATATTTTATGCTTTTATTTCAATTGTAGTATTATATGAAATTATGTGTCTACGTGCACCTATTAAATCACACACCCACCTTATGGGGTTGAATGATATTTCTACTCAACCGTCGTACTGATTATTCTTTACATGACTATTTCTAGATAGAAATGAGATGGCGTATCAGAGTGGCGCAGCAGAAGCGTTTAGAAGCCATTTACGCAATAAAGTTACTTTTGTATTTCTTTTGAAAATTGTAAATTTTTTATTTTGTACAAATTTTATGTGAAAATAATTATTTATACAACTATGAAAATATTACCGTTGCACGTTTCAGTCCAACGTATTTTAATAAAATAAAAGGGTATTTTTACGGGTCGTGACATTGTAGTTATCCAATTTGTTATGTTTATCAAGATCTTAGCGTTTAAGAACATTTCTTAGGAGAAAATGACATTTCTGGATAAGTATGTATATATATATGATTAAAACATGACCTATTATATAATATACACATATAATTCAAAATTTTCATGTATATATAGCTATATTTTCGAAATATAAATATATTTATGCATATAACTTTATTACAAATAAATTAATAAGATGTAATTTTTGAAAGCACATGTACGTACATATATATATATATATCTCGATTTATATATGTATCATAAATTCAATTGTTTATGTTAAACATAATTATCATATCACATAATTCTCAAACAAAATAAAGATCATATAAAACATGCATATAAAACATGAAGTATAACTCATCATGCACGTGTATCATAAGTCCCGATTTTTATATAGTTGGTAGAACTATTTGATGTGTAAAAACTGGGATGTCACAATATCTATATATATATATATATCATGCACACCATACACACCCACATATATATATATATATATTTATAAAAACACACACACATACATAACTATATATATATATACTATTTTTTCATACACAACACACACACACATATTGTTTGCATAAATTTTCAGCATTCGCGCCGAAGTGGTCACTCAGGGATCGAACTTGCTGAGTTCGATAGGAAAATAGTAAATTCGAAGTGAGCTTTTGGTGTTTGGGTGCTAGTGTGCCAAAGTGCAAGAGCACACAAGTGGAAGTCTTATTGATTCGAAGTGAAAAAGTGATGTGATGTGCCTAAGACTTCTATCGAAAAATGATTGAATCAGAGTAGTCAAACACTACCCCTAAGGCTCTATTTGCCTAGAACTTAATGTAGGACTTGAACAATTTAGTACTTTAAAGATCGAAAAGGGTCGAAAAACTTAAATCGAAAAGAGAATGTACTCGGGGATGATGGCTACTCACCACTTGGACCTTACTAGACTCGATTACAGATACACGCATTGATGACTCAGGCCATATCTATGACAAAAATATACATTGATGACTCTGGCCAAATCTACTTGTGGATGTACTCAAAGGTTGTTCACTCCGACGAGCATTGATTAACTCTGTTTGCACTCCTCTTCATGCATACGCTCGATATGAATGTGGGGTACCACTCTGTCGCATTGATATCTCACCTCGACTCGGGCCCATTTCGAGTGATTGATGGCTATGACCTCGTGAAGCTACCAAGTGAATGCATTGATGACCCCATTTTGAGCCAAATGAGGCATGGCTACAAACATTCAGGCAACGATTTTCTACCTACTGAACTAAAGCTAATCTTTGTACATTTAGGCAAAGAAGTGTTGACGTCTTGATTGGAAGAGTTGTTGTTGTGTTTGTTTGGATCGTTGTTGATGTCCTCAAAGGTCTCTGGCCAATAAGGCCAAAGTTTTATTTATTATTATTGATCCGGTGCTATTCGGAATTATTACAATTTCGTCTATGTCGACATTATTGATGACCATTATCTTGAAGAATAGAAAGTAGCCTCTTTTCAATGTTGCAACGCCTGCTAACTTCCTTAGTCATAGCTACCTCTAAACTAACTGGTGCCATTTTTACAGACGAAGTGGCACAAAGTTGATGACCATATTTGTTTTGTCCGAGAAACCTGCAGGGCCTGACATTGTCGGAGTAATATTTGGCTTCCACCACATTCACGTTGGCCTTGAACGGCCTCTCTTCTGCCTTTACCATCTCTGGCACATTCTCACCATCTCCTATAAATATTAAAAACTGATGTAAGGTTAACGAGATGCACATGTGGAATAGATCCAGTCTTTGTAGGAAGTCTTTGCGTTTATCAAGAAAAATATAGAGGTGACAGTCTTGTTTCCGATGCTTACTTTGATAGGCAGGATGCCTATGATGTCTGCCTTTGCTTCTGCAAAATTATTGATGAGCACATTTGTCTTGAGGAGATCAGCCTTCTCCTTTCCGATGCGCTTCATGGTCTGGAGGGGCATGATGCTCACTGTGGCTCCATTATCTACTAGTATTCTTCCAGTAGGCTTGCCATCGAGATGGCCAACTACAAAGAGGGGTTTTACATGCTTCGCCATGCTTAATGGTGGCTTCTGGAATAGAGCCTTGATTTCTTCGCCTATTTTACTCTTTGGGATTACTTGCTCAGAATTGTTCACAAAGAAAGTCACGGGTTCACTGTCATCCCAGACCTCACTGGTTTCTCCTGTGTCATTTCCAAAATCATTGCTAGCAATAATATTAGAAGGGAATGCCCATACCATGTTGCATTCCATTCCATGTCGACGGCGTCGCCACTGGATGATGGTATATCCATGGTCTCTATTGGCGACTCCTTGTTCATCTGATTTAGCTCTTCCATCTTCTCAATCTACTCACTCAATAGGTCCTCCTCTTCGACTCGTTCTAGTTTGCTTGTGATATCATTCTTTGATTCCTCACTTTCCAATACCATTGGAACAATGATCTTTTTCTCCAATACACTGCTAGTCCGGATGGTTTCCCTGTTGTTCAAATCTGTCGACATCACTGCTTTACCCTTGGTGGATATAGTTGTCTCCTTCTTGAGCATTTCAGCCTCCTTGCATTGTCACAAGTGTCTCCAATACTACATTCGTGTCATCTCTCGAGGACTTCATCCATTAAGAAACTTAGGATGTCTTACTATTGTCTAGCATTCTTTTGGAGCTGTCGATGGTGTAACGAACCTGGGCTGAACCGGTTCTTGAATTGGTTAACGTCTTCAAGGTGGGCTAGGGGGTGCCCTCAGCTTATGACTCCGCTCTCTGTTGACCCTTCGTGGTGGACTCCGATCTTTCTTACTTTTTATTCCAACCTTGTCGTGATGGATTGCCATTGGCACAATGCCCCCCGAGTATGTGTGGGGGATATGACACCATAGGCAGTTGTGGAACCATAGAAAAATTGGCCATGGGATTGGCCTAAGGATAGTAAGTTCCTACTAGATAGATCCGTGGCATTATTGCTACTAGATAGCTTCTGCTAGTTTTCCTTTTCCACTGGGTCATCTTAAATATTAACCATGTTTACTCCTTCTGCCTAGAATGCTCCTTCTGGATTCTTATTTTCTTATTCATCCATTCTGGCAGAAAGCGCAAGTGTGTCGTTGTCCAGGTAACTTTGGATTATCCACCTGAAAACCAGACAGTCATTGGTGTTATGAGTCCATGTATTGTGAAATTTACAATACGTTTTGCCTTCCAGCTCTTTGGCCATTGGCATTCTATGATCAGTAGTCACTTTGATTTTTCCATCAGCCAATAAATGGTCGAAAATGGCCTTGGTTTTCAATACATCAAAATTGTAACACCTCTCCATGTCAGAACGGAACTCTGGCTTATTCAACATGCCATGAGGCATTTTAATGTGAGGCTATAATGCGTTTCGTTTCACCAAAGCTGGACAAACCGTGTTCTTTTGGCAAACGACTTCATTTTCCCATTGATCTTTCTCGACATTGACCAAGTCATCTCAAACTTTGGCTAGGCCTACTATGACGACCCCGAAAACCCTTTATTATTATTATATAATTATTATTAGTATTATTGTTATTATTATGATTATTATTATCATTAGTGGTTACATACATGCGTACATTGTTAATTACAAAATGTAAGGTACTTTACAAACATAAGGGTACATCCAATAAAGGAGAGTATCGACTTGCTAGTTCTGCTATCTCTATATAGCAAAAAGCAAAACCACAAAATACAGGTACGCAGCCGAAATCCTACATCTTCCTTCCTAGTAAAATGCTTCAAAAGCTTCCTCCTCCTCATCATCATAAAGGCTAGCTTCGGAAGCATCTAAAGCATTATATAACATGAAATCAACATTCGTTGAGTAGAAACATTTCTTTATACACATAAGGTGCTCCGGTGTCAAGTGCATATTAGTTACACATAGCAGCACATATAGTTTCACACTTTCTACCTTTTGTCACCTGACAGTAACCCTTATAACTACCCGGGCCGAAATAACAACCAGCACATTTCTCCCGCCAGCCTTATCCTCCAATGGTCGTATCCCAGGCATACGCCTAGTATTGTCCTACGACCCTCTCTCTTGAGTAGATCCCTCCGTCTACCCAAGGGGGGATTAGGAGATGGAAGGATTGTAAACTCTTCCGGCTACTCAATAGTATGTCCCGGCGGAACACCCCCCAGACCATTCCAGCACATATGGGCCCATTCACAAAATTGCAATTTGTTCACACATGCACATAATCTTTGGAAGTTTATATTATAGTTTAGTAAAGTAAGCTCCACAATTATAAATGAAAGCTTTATATTTGCTTATTAAGCATATTTACTTAGAAATGTTAAATATGTAAGTAGCTAGTAGCAAAAATATGTAAATAGACAAAATATAAATATAAATATATAAATATAACTAGTATGAATATATAAATATAAAGATTAAAATATAACTAGTATAAATATATAAATATATAGATTAAAATATAACTAGCATAAATATATATAAATATATAGATTAAAATATAAGATATATAAATATATGAATACTACATATATAAAATATAGATAACTATATATATAGATATGATAAGAATTATCTACATATACATATAAAACTAATAAAATGAATATAAGTATATATATATATACATATACGTAACATATATATATATATAAAAGTAGTTTATAATAACCTATATCTATACGTACATATAACTATATATATATAATTAGGTTATCATTAACATATAATGAAATTAGTTAAATGAATATATAATGACACTTTAAATATATATATATATATATATATAATCATCTAATCACTTACTAAAACCTTCAATAGATTTATATATATGTATATATATATATGTAAGGACTAAAGTAGGCATAAATCTATAAGATAAAATACAATAAAAGTTTTATTTATCAAATAATAGATATGTGGAGCTTTCTTTACTAAGACTTTCAAGAACACATAGGATATTCCCCTAATAGCTCAAATAAAGCATCATGGTCTCATACTACTTCATATAAAGCATAGATCTCACATATTAGTTCAAATAAAGCATCAGAATTTCATATTATTGCAAAAGAGCACAATAAGCACATAGTATTTTCAAGAAAGCATAGTAGGCACATAGTACTCTAAATAAGCATATTAATCTTCAAGATCATACTCACAAGTCTATCCATCTTCAACTTCCTCCCAACAAGAGTTATAATATGAAAAATTAACCATAAAGCTTTAAAATAACATGAATATGGCAAAATAACTAAAATCCTCATGAACTTGGAGGCATGTTTGGCAAAAGCTCTCACTCTAGGCCATTCAAGCTTGATCTTTTACATTGCTTGGGCACAAGAGTATGGAAGCTTGCCTATTCTTCACAAGAAAGAAGAAGAAAACCTCTACTTAAGGCATAAAGAAGTGTTCCTACCTTAGTTTCTTCAAAGAAGTGCAGTAGTGTACTGTTTTGAGAGAAAATGAGAGAGTGTATGTGTGTGAGCAAGGGGGCACGGTTTTGGGGCTGTAAAATGGCTGAAAAATGAGGATTGTGAGTGTTTAAGGTCTTGTGTATTGATCTTCCAAGTATTAGAGGCAAAGATCTACATAGTATATTCATCTAAATACCTCTTCCATACATTTATACATGGTTGTATATACATACACCTTACTTTACTAACCACCATGTATATGTATGTGGGTATGTGTGTGTGTATATGTAGCTATGTATATCACCTCTAATATATATTTATATATGTATATGAGGCTAGGTTTCAAGAGTGTATTAGTGGAGAAGTGAAAAGACCAAAATACCCCTTGTTTTGCCCTTTTTTCGAAAATTGCCCAAAAATAGAAATAAAATTCTAAAAATTCGAAAATTAATTTTTTCTAAGTCAAATAAAATCTAAAATATTTATTTATATTTTTATTTTCATTTTTTTGCTAATAATTAAGCATTTTAAAAATTAGATTTCAAATTAAGAACTTAAAGACAATGTTTTTCGAAAACTACTAAAATTTCTCGGAAAATAGGTAAAAGTTGAAAATAATTTATTAAATAAATTCTGGGACTTTAGAAAGAGTAAATGTATAAAATTTTAAGAATATTTGGAATTTATAATATTTTCTAAAAATTAATGTAGTAAATGCGCATTTGTTCGAAAATAAAAAAATAATAGTTTTGAAGAATAATTTCTATAGAACAATACTTTACAAAATAGTTCTAAAAGAAAATTATTCATCAAAATAATGGACACCTAATGTATAATATAAAATATTTAAATAAAGGATTTTTTCCGGATCGTTACACCTACTTGATACTAGGTGGCCTTGCCGTGATGACCTCTTCGAGTCTCTTCCTTTAACAATTTTTCATATTTAGTGAAATGCCTGATTAAGTCAAATATTGACGTGAATTGTTGGCCAAACATGTTCTTTTTTAATTCGAGGTGCATTCCTCCTATGGCCAAACTTATCCCGGGCATTAATCTCATATTAAGTGAATTCCGATATGGATACCTAAGGGGGTAGTCGATAGAAATGACTATGGAAAAGACTCTCCATAGTTAGCCAGTCGGGAACAGATCCAAATTTTAATTTAATGTACCACAAAAAAGCTTCTCCAGTTAAAGAATTCGGAAATAAACATAATTTTAGGTTACCATCCATTCCGATTTCACCACACTGTGTGGCAAATTTAACAATGTGCTTGCTTTGTGGTCTATGACCTATCTCCATTAAATAAAGTAAAAATGAGAAACCTAAACCTTGGAGGAAAGGAATCATGTCGATTTTTGGGGAATAGGGGCGAGAATACCTGGATGGCGAGGCTGATCGTTTATGCTTCGCGAGTTCCTATCGCAACATTTCCTGTATCTCCTGTCGAGATACAACTGTGTTTTCATTTCGAGTAGTGGCAGGCTGGGGTTTGTCCGCCACATATGGCATTGTATAGGACATTTCATGCCATTGGAATGATTCATGGTGCCCGATCCTTCTCCTTCCAGGAGTATTCCCTAGATTCAAACGCCACTCTTTTTCCTGTATCAATATTAGGGTATCTTCCATGACGATGATTACCTTCAATGTTCAGTCGTTTTGCCCGTGACTCGACATGGTCAGGCCTTAAATGTCGTTCAGCCTCACATCATCATGGCGGTTCTCTTGTGGATCTGTTACTTGGAGTGATTCTAACATGGTGGCCATCTGTTCGGCCCTCTCCGATTCTTCTCTACGTTGTCTCTCCATCAACTTTTGGAATCTACAGTTCGATTCCGTGAACCACTTTTCCATAACATCTAATGCGTCCATAATTGGCCACTCTGGCCAGCAAGGCGGGTACTTCCTGAATCGGCACCTCTTTAAGTACTCCAAGATTTCACTCGAGCCTGTAAATGATACCCTGAACGTTGGAAGGTGGATTAGGTCCACTCATCTCTTTGTTCTGATCACTATCTACCTCATTCTCACTGTCTAAACCAGGGTTAACTTGAGTTTGGCTCGTCAAGTGTCGTGGTGCCATGATTTACTTTTTACGAATTTTAATTTTTAGTTTTTTGTGACTTTTCAATATAGAATGCAAATATACAATTGACAGAAATAAAACGTGCTTCCTAGGGTCTAAATACTGACAAAACGTTTTCTATACCTTAAGTATTGTCCCACTGGGCGTGCCAAAAAGATACATTTGCATAACCTTTCAGCACTCATGCCGAAATGGTTGCTCAGGGTTCGTATTCGCTAAGTTCGATAAGAAAACAGTAAATTCGAAGTGAGCTTTGGTGTTCGGGTGCAGGCGTGCCAGTGTGCCCGAGCACACAAGTGGAAGCCTTGTTGATTCGAAGTAAAAAAGTGATGTGCCTAAAACTTCTATCCGAAAGACAATTGAGTCAGAGTAGGCAAACACTGCCCCTAAAGCACTCCTTGCCTAAAACTTAATGTAGAATATAACAATTCAGCACTCTAAAGATCGAAAAAGGTCGAAAATCTTAAATTAAAAAGAAAATGTATTTGGAGACGATGGCTACTTTTTAATTGGACTTTACAAGATTCAGGCCATATCTATGACACGTGCATTGATGACTCGGGTCATATCTATGACAAAGATGCATTGAGAAGTCCCTAAGAACTCTAGCTACAAATCAGTCACATTGATGACTCCAGCCATATCTACCTAGTGATGGCTACGACCTCATGACGCTACCCAGAGGTTGTTCACTCCGACGAGTATTGATTGACTCCGTCTACACTCCTCTTCACACATGCACTTGATATGAATGTGGGGTACCACTCCGTCACATTGATATCTCACCTTGAATCCGGCCCAATCCAAGTAAGTGATGGCTACGACCTCATGACGCTACCAAATGAATGCATTGATGTCCTCACTTTGAGCCAAATGAGGTATGGCTACAAACATTCAAGCAATGGTTTTCTACCTAGTGAACTAAAGCTAATATTTGTTCATTTAGATTAAAAAAAATCAAAGAAGTGATGACTTCTTGATTGAAAGAGAGTTGTTGCTGTTGATTGATCTTTGGATTGTTGATGATTTCTCTCAAATGGTAAATCCAGCTCCCTTTTATAGCCTTCAAGATGCAACCATCATCCTTTATTTTTGGAGCTGGCTACTGTATTCCAGCTTGGCCATCCAAAATGGATGGCAGCCCTTGTTTCTAGGACGTGGCAGTTATGCCATCTTATCTGGATTTCAAATTTTCAGTAGCATATGTCCTTTATTTTAGGCATGTTTAGGTATAATTATGTCTTATCCTTATCTAATCTATTATTCCCATTTAACACTTAGAAATAAGGGATTTGATTATTCTTAACTTCCTATTTTCTATTTTTTGCTAACTAGGCCATGGGCCCTCAATTCATTCCGACCCAGGCCTCTCATATGGGCCTGGTCCACCTGCGTCAAAATGACCTGGGCCTTGTTAATTTTATTTCAACATAGCGAAAATAACCAAAATCAACCCACTCCAAAAAAAATTCATTTTTGGGCCCAAACAAACAGTTAAGTAATAGTTGGCATATATAAATTTTAATTTATTAATAAAATCTCGTGTTTCACTGCAAACAATATATAATAGAATATCACTTTAAGATATCGAAAGGATTTTTAAAAATATTTTGTATTTCCTCTCTATTGGGGTTAAAATGTTAACATGATCCATCAAAATTCAACTACACAGTTCATTTTCTCTCTTTTCTTTTTTGTCTTTTTCTCTACCTCTTGAGTTTGTCTTCGTCTTATTTCAGCATGTGACAAATCCCTTAAAATTATTTTATGCAACTCATTTCCTTTTACTATCTTTTATATAAAATATCTTTGTATTAAATTAAATTTTGTTAGCTTATCCTCTCTCAATTAATTATACCGTCACTATTAGCTGTCTTATTAAATATGATACTTGATAAGGCCTTATTAAATATTGATAATTTAAAAGAACATGCTTTTAGTATTTAACCATTCTATATACAATCAAAATCCAATTCACAAAAAAAATGGAAGAAACATAAAACAATTAAAAGATTCGCACTCTTATAAGCAGCATAAATATCAATTCGGATCCTCTATTATATAATCGTGCTACATCTTCTATTAAACTCATCAATACACGGTACGTGTATTAGTAAGCAGTTGAGATAAGGAAAGAGAAAAACTGATGATATGGAAAAAAATATAAAAATTTCTTTTCCTTATTTCGACCGCTCACTAATACACATGGCGTGTATTGATGAATGTAATTGAAGATATAGTATGATTATACAATAGAGGATCCGAACTAAATAAATATTAGGGTGTTTGATACATACATAATTATGAATAGTGACTTTTAATAATAAAATTTACATAAAACAAAAACAAGACCGTCGTCTCATCTCCACCCGCGTAGGAGCCGCGCAAGAGATCACCCCGGCTTGCAAGGAACATGCACGATTTACTCCAACCATTCAAATTTAACAAATTTTCCTGGTGCAATGAAACTCCACATTATGATCCCATTCTTAGTGTTTTCCTTTTTCTTTCCCTTATTTTTGACAGGCATTTGTTGTCAAGTTTTCGCCACAAGGAGGAAGAAGGGAAAAAGAGGCTAGTTCTTCTTGATCTCTTCTTTTCTTCTTCCTCTTCTTGTCCACGTAAATAACCTATACACGTGTGTGTGTATATATATTGTATCCCTGTGATTATATTGATAATCTATTTTCCAAAAATATAATTACATAAATTTGGTTAAGAATTCATGGGAGCCCCACCACCACCATATGGCTATATGGAGGGGCAATACTATGGCGGGGGCGGGTACCGCAACATCCCCCGCTATCCGGCTTATCAGAAGAGGTCGGCCTGTGGAGGCTGCTGCAGGTGCATCTGCTGCTGTTTCTGCGTCATAATACTCCTCATTCTCATTTGTTTGGCCGCGTTCGGCATTTTGTTTGCTATAGTTAATCCCAAGCTTCCTCAATACAAAACGGAGAGCTTTATGATCAAATCCTTCCAGCTTTCAGGTCAATCCCTCAGCGCTTCAGTCGAGATAAACGTGAAGGCGGACAACCCCAACAAGAAGATCAGTTTACAATACGGCAGTGATGCGTGGATTAATATAAGCTATTCGAATGTCATGCTCTGCAGCGGGCGCATCCCGAGTTTCGAGCAGGGCACTGACAACATCACCACTATCAAAATCCAGGCCACTGGGAATCCAACTCTGGGACCTGACGTGCAGAAGTCTCTAGATGAGGCTCAAAAGAATAAGCGTATCCCGTTGGATATCTCGGCTAAATTTGTCGTGGCCCCCATCATCTTTAAAGCCAAGTTGAAGGGACTCACGGCATTTGTCAACACTACTGCGGTGGTTGACAACCTCTCCCCAAACGCCAATATCAAAGTGGACGCTAAGGATGGCAAGTTTAAGACAAAATTGTATTTTGGAAAAATATTTTAAGGTAACAACAATGATCTTAATTGAACCACCTTAACTGCAGTGCTAGTGACGGAGATTTTTACAATATATAAAAGTTTTTTTTTTTTTTTCATTTTTCTATGGTTGGGATCCCCCCCGCCCCCTATTAATGGATTGGAAGAGCTTGAGTTTTAACGTACATCCTACTGGATATTATAGTGTTCTGTTTTGTTTTATTTATACTTTTGTGAGGATATAAGTTAATTTCGAGTGTTATAGTGTATCAACAATTTTCTATTGTATATTACTATGTGAGTTATCGGTTTCACCTTTTTACTTTCTAATTAAACTTTTTCTCAAGGGATTATTGTCATTTTCGTCCGTTATATTTGGAGGTGTATGTTTTTTGCCCGATATGTTTTCCATATGCAATTTTGGCCCTGTATCTTTTAATGATTTTACAATTTTAGTCTGATTTCGCCAGCCTTTGACCAAAGTCATCGACGTGGATGATTTTCCTGGCTAAATTTAATTGGCGGTGATTAGGTGGCATGACTAATTTGAGGCCACATCATCCAGTTCGGCCGGAGGCCAGCCAAATTGAACTGAAATTGCAATATTTTAAAACATATAGGACTAACATTGCATAGGTAACACTTAACGGGTAAAAAACATACATCTCTATATATAACGGATGAAAATGGGATTTATCCCTTTTTTCAACGATAAATTAGTACCTAAGCCACCTGTTTCGCTTCGTTTATTTTGCAGAAAGGTTTTGTGATGCATGTCTTTGGAAACTTACGTCCGAGTATATTAGTGATTTTATTTCTCACATTTTCCATAGTATATATTTTGAGTGCGATTTTCTTTAAATTCTCAGACCTCTCGGTAAGAAATTACAATGTGACACTACAAGAAAAATAGCTTATTGCTACAAGATTTTTTACTACGTAATTTAAAACGTAGCGAAGAGTACTTAATTGCTACAAAATTTTTACCGTAGCAAAAGAAATAGTTAATAAGACGGATATTTGCTACAAGATTGAAATTGTAGCTAATAAATTGGAAATAGGACTAACATTTGCTACAGAACTTCAATCGTAACAAATAAGTCTAAAAAATACATACAGTTTCGACACTTTTTTGCTACGAATTAATATAATTCTTAAATATATATATTATCTCAAAAAGTTTTGGCACTAAATTTTTTTTGTTTCCCTCCCTTTTTATTTTCTATTTTTTTATTGTATTTATTTTGGTAATTTCCTTTTTATTATACATCCAAAAAATACAATTAAGTTAATTTTTTACCCAGAAGAAAGTCTTGTAAAACCCTCACGTTTCTAACTCTGAAATTTTCACGTAATTCACAGAATAAACCCTCAAAAATTTCTCACAAACCTCCAATGCCCAAAAATTTGAACGGCAGAGAAGGAGCGTGGTGACTGAAGGATTTTTGTTTGATTGGGCATCGTCTCACCAACGAAAGAGATTTCTAGAATTGAGTTTACTTGTGATTGAGGAATTTTATCTCAGTTGTGAATCGTCTCACCAAAATTGGGTTTCTTTGGTGAGTGTTTCTTAATTTGCATAATACATGTTCAATTTCATATGATTTTGTGTGGTGGGTATTTGGCCATATCTTGTGGGTCTCTTTGACGACATCAATTGGTGTGCTATGCAGGCCAAGAAGGTTATAATTTGTGATATGGTATAGCTATATAATTTATGCATGAATAGTTCGTGTGGTTATATTTTTCTATTTATTGTATGATTGTGCGTTTTTGTGTACGTAAATATTTTGACAGAGAACAAGCTGGGCAATGTTTGTGATGGATTCTCTGAACCTTGGGTGCTTGCTTGTCTCTTTTTTATGTGATTTCTGATGGGTTTGTAAAGTTTTTGCAATCCCGAAGATCAGCCCTTAGGTATGTTTCTTTTATTGGGAGAGAAACGAATTTGAGTGTAGAGTGTTGGTGGCGTGGGTTGGGAACTGGTTTTGGTTTACAAAAACATCAGATGCAGAGTTGCCTCATTATCTTGCAGAGTTGCTAGACTATTCTGCACTTCATTGTGATAATTAGAGGGCACTATGAGTAATTCATGGTAAATTTGGCTGCAAGGTCAAAATGTTATAGCTAGCTAGAGATCTAATGATACTGATGTATGGAATTCTAGATCAGTTACATATCATCTTACAATAAATAGAATCAATGATGTTTCCCCAGGCTACAGTCACAATATGGTCTAAATTGCTGCAATAGCCATTCAATTTTTTTAATAGATTGATGCTTTGATTGAAGGGTTCATTGATCCTTTAGAACCTAGTATTTCCCCAATGTGAAACGGATATTCACTTAATTGCAAGAAATTTAGTGATGAGCAGTATCCTCAGAATTTTCAAAAGGTTTAGAATATGGCTCCAAAATACAAGATCTAGTGGTTATATATATATATATATATATATATATATATATATATATATATTTTGATGGGTAGACCTAGTAGTTATATACAAAAATATTCACTAGTAGAGTTAACCTCATAAGTCCCTTTAATGACTTTTCTAATGCATTAAAATCCCATGTTATAATTGTCCCTTGCCTTACCTCTCATCGTTCTCACATTAAAGATTCTCATTGATATAATAATCCCATGTTATAATAATCTTTTGTCCATTTTACAGATTAAAGATTCTCATTGATTCTTCTTTGCTTCATAACCTGATTACACTTTACCCGAATATTACTTCATAAACTAGTTGAATTAATCTGAATCTTTATGACATATGATTTTTCTTTTAGAATGACTAAAATATGCTCAAAATCCTAGATAAATATCATGTTCATGACTAGCTAGCATCCTTTTGTTTGGAACCATCAATTTCCTTAATCACATAAGACATATTAAGGAAGCATAAGGATCAATTTACTTAGCTATCTTCTGTCAAAAACAAGAAAATACTCTGATTTTTTTAATCTAAAGTGGGTTGTGGCTAATTCTTGGAAAAAAATTATTTTTGTTGGTTTTCTGGTTGTTTGCTTGAGCTTTGCTTCTGTAAATTGTGATGAAGGTGAGTGTTGTTGGTGATATTTTTGTTGGTTTTCTGGTTGTTTAGCATTTACTTAGCTTATTTTAGAGTCTCTTCTTATAATAACTTGTGAATAGACAATACCAAGGGGTTGAGATTTTGAATTAATTTTAACTAATTAATCAAAGCTTTAGAGCCCTTGCACCTCATCTCAAAATTAACAATATTTTGGTTAATGTCATAAACTCTCCTTTGACCCATTAAGAATATTTAAACCAAAACAACCAATATGTGAAGCAATTTGATCAGATCAACCTAGAATTTGATATAGTCATGTGCACGTGTATAGGGTCTGTTATTTTATATTTCAAGTACACTTGTTATTTGATTACTTATTTGATCCTTATTTATTTGCAGAATCTTGACCTAATATTTGATCCGCACGATGGTTAAAGGAACCCTTGAACAAATAAGTAAGTGCTAGAGCTTTTGAGGAAAAAGACAAATTCCATTTCTTACATGTTTAGATTGTAGCGCCTTAAGAACTACAACCTTTGAAATGGACAAAAGTTGGATTACTTTATCTAACCGTGTAAATGATGAATATGTTAAAGGAGTTGAAAACTTCTTGAATTTTACATTTATGGGTAAACAAGACGGATCTAGAATTTGTTGTCCTTGTACAAAATGCCAAAACCGCTTTACCAAGTTGCATGAAGTTGTAAAGTTACATTGCATTCGGGATGGTTTTGAAACTACATATAGAAATTGGACTTGCCATGGTGAACCTTATATCTCACCTCGCATGAACACTGTTGAGTCTATTGATAATTTAGATCATATGGCTGACATGTTACGTGACGCAATGGGAATGCCTCCAAAAGATGCCAATGCCAATAATGATCAGCATACTGACTTTGATACTCTAGATGCAGCTAATGTAGAGACGAAAAAGTTTTTAAAATTGTTAGCTGATGCAGAGACTGAGTTATTCCCAGGCTGTAGGAAGCAAACAAAGCTTAGTTTTCTTGCTCGGTTGTTGCATATAAAAACACTGTCTAGATGGTCTAACAAATCATTTAACTTACTTCTTGAATTGTTGAGAGATTCATTTCCCGATGGTGCAAATTTACCTGCTAATTATTATGAAGCGAACAAAATAACAACTGAATTGGGTTTTACATATAAGACTATTGATGTATGCCCTAATAATTGCATGTTATTTAGAGGTGAAGATGGAAAACTTGAGAAATGTGAAATTTGTGGTGAATCTAGATATAAGGATTGATGCTAAACGAATAGGAGCTAATAGGATGAGATACTTTCCTCTAAAGCCACGATTGCAAAAGTTATTTATGTCATCTATGACAGCTTCTCTTATGAAATGGCATGGAGAGGAACGTATTGATGACGGAGTACTTAGGCATCCCGCTGATAGTCAAGCTTGGAAAAGTTTTGACGAGAGATATCCAATTTTTAAGTCTGATATCCGCAATGTTAGACTTGGCTTGGCAACAGATGGGTTTAATCCATTTGGGACGATGAATGTCAACTATAGTATTTGGCCAGTAGTGTTGATGACGTATAATTTGCCTCCTTGGTTGTGCATGAAGCAAACTTCTTTCATTCTATCAACTATGATCGATGGGCCTAAAGGACCTGGCAATAAAATTGATGTGTATCTTCAACCATTGATTGAAGAATTGAAAGAATTGTGGGATAGTGGCATTCAGACTTATGATTCTTCAAGCAAACAACTCTTTCAGTTACATGCTGCACTACTATGGACAATTAGTGACTTTCCTAGGTATAGTATCATATCTGGATGGAGTAGAAAAGGGGAGTATGCTTGTCCTAATTGTGGAAGGGAGACCAGATCAAAATATTTGTATTATGGCCATAAGTTTTGTTATTGTGGTCATCGTCGTTTTTTATCAATAGGTCACCCTCTACGCAGGGATAAATTATCCTTCGATGGGACAATCGAATTTGGGCACAAGCCTAGACTACTTTCAGAGATGGAGTTACTACAAGAAGTGGAGGGTATACCAACTGAATACAAGAAAGAAGATTTGAAACTAAAGGTGTCCTTAGAGAGAAAAAGATCACGAAAAAAGAGAAAAATTGATGATAGTGCAGAACCTATTTGGAAAAAAAGAAGTATATTCTTTGAGCTTCCATATTGGGCTGGAAATCTTATCCGTCATAACCTTGATGTTATGCATATTGAAAAGAATGTGTGTGATAACATAATCTTCACATTGTTGGGGATTAAAGGGAAGACTAAGGATAACCTAAATGCCAGGAAGGATCTACAGAAAATGAACATCAGAAGACCTTTACACCCAATTCCACGGCCTTCTGGAGGTTTCCACTTACCTGCTACAACTGCCACTATGAGTAATAGTGAGAAAACCATATTCTGTAGGGTGTTGAAAAGCTTAAGACCTCCTAATGGATATGCATCCAATATATCTCGACATGTTAATATTGAGAAACATACAATTTGGGGCCTAAAAAGTCATGATAACCATGTTCTTATGAAATATATAATTCCGATTGCTCTACGTAGGGCATTGCCTAAGAATGTTGTCGATGCATTTATTGAACTAAGTAACTTCTTCAGAACCATATGCTCTAAAGTGAACTCAACGTCTGATCTGGAAAAGATCCAAGATCGTATTGCTCTCACTCTCTGTCACTTTGAGAAATTTTTTCCTCCATCTTTCTTTGACGTAATGGAGCACTTGCCAATACACTTGGCAGAAGAGGCATTAATAGCGGGGCTAGTTCAATTTCATTGGATGTATCCTGTAGAGAGGTAACACTTATTAGTTTATTTACTAGTGATAAAATCAATTGCTTTATTGTAGAGTTACATTATAAGCTAATTTCTTTATAAATAGGTATCTGGGAACCCTCAAAAAATATGTGCGTAATCGAGGACGTCCAGAAGGCTCAATTGCTAAAGGGTATTTGATGGAAGAATGCATGACTTTTTGTTCCAAATACCTCAATAATGTGGAAACAAAAGAAAATCAATTACCTAGAAACTATGACGGAGATGATCACATGGGTTGTGGTTGTATGAAGGAAAAAGATTTATCATTAATCAAGTTACGCTTCTTAAAATTCACCGCTATGTGCTCGAAAATTCTGATGTAGTAGCACCATATCGTGAGTGAGTATTTCTTCTCTCCAATTGTATTACATATTTTCAACATCTAGTCACGTGCATGTTGCTCATTATTTTTCTTTTATCAGAGCACATGAATTAATGACTCGAAGGCAAAAACCAAGAGCAACTCCCATGGAAATTCAGCGCATTCTTAATGAAACTTTCCATGAATGACTTAAAACTCATGTAAGTTGCTTCATCTACCAACTATATTAGAGAAATGTAAATTTTTATTCAGACATATTATAACATTTGTGAATTAATGAAAAATAGGTTAGGAGCTTGAGAGAAGCATCAGATCCTAGCATTTCCAAGGAATTAATTGCACTAGCTGATGGCCCAATTGAACACGCAAAGAGCTACAATGCATGTATTGTTAGAGGATGTCGATTTCGTGTGAAAAGCTTTGATGCAAATAAGAAAACTCAGTGTAGTGGAGTTGTTGTCAATGCAGATACACTAAGCTTTGCTAGTGCAAAGGATTTAAAGCCACGTTCTGGAAAAGTCTCGTATTATGGAATTCTGACAGATATTTTGAAGATACAATATGCTAAAGACATTAACTTTTTGATGTTCAAATGTGATTGGGTTGACAATGAAAAGGGAGTAAAAGAAGATGAGTTCAAGTTTACGCTTGTGAACTTCAATCATTTGATGTATAACAAGAACTTACCTACAGATGAGCCTTTTGTCTTTGCAAGTCAAGCCCAACAAGTTTGGTACATTGCTGATCCATTAGAACCGGAGTGGAATGTTGTGGTACCAATGTTAAGAAGAGACAATTATGATGTCTATTCAACAATTGAAGTTGAGCCTCATGGTTGCATACAACTAGATGATAGTATTCTAAATTCAAGTGAAGATTGTTGTTAGGTAAGGGAAGGAGTCGAAGGAACTGTTGTTGATGAGGCGAATACGAACATGGAGGATGCTGCAAACTAGGATACTGTGAATTATGTCAAATTTGTAAATATATCCTTATAATAATAATTATTTGTTTTGACAAAGGTATCATTATAATTGTTTGAATATATCATATTTTCATAAATTTTCAAATGAATACTTGCATTTTGTATCATTCAATAGAGTTAAATAATAGTTCTTTTTTATCATGTGTAGACATGATTAAAAGGAGAAAAAGACAATATGCTCCCGTTACTGCCGAGACAACAGAAATGGAGAAGAATGGTAATATTTAAATTTTTAGAAGGATAGGTAATTTTGTTATTTTTCTTAACATTAAGTTTTCCAATTATGTTATTGAATCTTCTCTACACAGATACAAATTTTATTTCAGAAAAGAAAAGAATGTTGAACCCAGTTATAACTAGGAACTGTGAGACAGAAAGGCCTGTTGATAGGGAATTGAATCAAGACCGTGCAAAAGGTGTGAACTCTAGAATTAAATATCTTATATTAGTGATTTATTTAGTTAAAGTCATAATATTGTTGACTACTTCTTTTAGATACTATTCTTTGATTTGAAATGTATTATTGTAAGTTTTATTTTTAGGCCTTAGACAAAGACAAATGCAAGAAGACTTGAATCGGAGTAGGTCATAATCTAATATGAAAGAGGATTTGGGTCAAAGTAGGCGACAAACACACCCACTAGAGAACTTGAGTCATATGCAAGAGGATTTGAGTCAAAACATGCAGCATAATCAAATGCCAGAGGACTGGAGTCAACAACCACAAACTCAAACAACTCAAAAAATTGGTACATTGTATATATCATGATTAATTAAGCATGTTTGCTTTTCCAATAAAATTGTATGCATTATGGAGTTTTGTGTTTGACAGTTCAAAAAGGTCGAGGTGCGGCCAGATTTCCTAAAGAGTGGAACACAGGAAAGAAACTTCAAGTTACCCTAGATGCAAATGGAAGTGTGGTTGGACCTGATTATCAAAAGTATGTTACTGCATTAGGATGTTTAGCCCGTATTGGAGTCAAATTGCCACTAAATAGTCAAAACTTTGGTTCTATACCACAATATCAGAGAGACATGGTTTGGGATGAAGTGGAGGTTAGGCAAATTACATAATATATGGATATATATATATATATAATGTGTGTCTATAAAATATGTAATTATATATATATTTTTTGTGCTTAACATTTTAGGATAACACCTTCCTCCCTCCTGAAGCAAAAAATGTAGTAATGTTTACTGTGGCCGAGATTTGGAGAAAATGGAAGAGCTATGTTAAAAAGAAATTCTTCATACCATATAAAGATGATGAGGAGTTTCTTTTTCAACAGCCAACTGATGATAGGATACAGTTTGATCAGTGGTTAGAATTGGTCACCATTTGGAAAGATCCCAAAGTGCAGGTTTTTGACTACTTAAACGATTAAATTTTTGCTTTTCTATTACAAAAAGTGCTTATTTTTTCTTTTTTTTTTATTTTTTTTTTTGTAAAAATTTTTGCAGGACATTGCAGATCAGAATGCAAAAAATGTTTTAAAGAAGGAATGTCTGCACAGAACTGGAAGAACGCCTTTTTCTAAATTGGAGGAGGAGGTTGATATCTCTAATTAAAATTTATAAAATTATTTATTACTCAATTTCTTATATGTTCGATTACAATATTTTTCTTATTACATCAAATTTTAGCTGCGTGCAAAAGGGATGACACAACCTACTAAACTTGACGTGTGGATGGAGTCTCGAGCTCGGGGAAAGGGTATCGAGGATGAGAATGCAACATCAGATTTACATGTAAGAAAATAACTTAAATTCCTTGAAGTTATGTAATAGTCATCCTCTTTATCTTGCCATTTTTCATTATAGCGTTTTCGTAACATTTCCTACTTATATCTTTTTTAGGCTCAGTTTAGCCGAGAGCTTTCTAGAAAGCCAGAGGGAGAAAGAACAAGAGAGTATAAAGATGAACTTTTTTTAAATGCCATGCGAAAAGAAAGGCGTGGTCATATGAGATGCACATCAAGAGGTACTTTTGTCAATCGACCTCGTGTTAATCATGCGCTTGGAAATGAAAGATTGTCCAATATAGAGAGGAACTGCAAAAGCTCAAGGATGAATTGAGTCAGAAGCAAGATGAGATGCAACAGATGAGAGATGAATTTATCCAGGAGAAGGAGAAACTGTTGTTGGAGCAAGAGAAAACCAACACTTTGAACAAGAAGTTAGAACTTCTTCTCAGTCAATTCCCAACCATCTCATCTAATTTGTCACATGGTGTACCGGTAAGAACTTTCTATTTTTCTTTGTCTCTTTTTATTGTTTTTTTCTTTTTGATTTAAGGCAATTGTTATAGTTTAGCATTCTTTCATGGTCTTTAGTCATGCGAGAATTGTTTCACTTGTTTGGAGTCATTTGCATCATATGTGCTTCTTGATCTTTTATATATATATATATATATATAGATATATAGATTGAGAATGCATCTTATCCCTTGGGCATTTTTTGATGGATAATGGGAGCATGTTGATTTGTGTTGTTATTGGTGATGTTGGTGTATTTAATTGCTCAAAGATCAAGCCATCTATGTAAGTCTTATTATTCATGTGGCGGTGTTACTTTTTGAATTATCGGCGCACGCAGGGTAGGGGGTGGTGGGTGGGTGTTGAGGATAACTTGTGGATAGATAGTGGGTATGTGTAAGATGGTGTATTGCTGGTGTTTTTATGGCTAATTATATCATTACAAAACAAGAAGATGAGGACATGTTTTTCAATTGTTTGCGTATGTTGATTATAAGCCGACTTGATCTCATCTTTGTGTTTGCCATGGGTTCTTTGATAGATATATTCTAGATATATTGTTTTATTTTACTATTTATTTTCTTTGTAATTCAATTTGGCCCAATCGTAGGTCCCAGATGCATCAAGCTCACATACTGCAACTTCTACTCACTCAGGAGATGCTGCTTGTAATGATGAGCAACATTCGATTGGTTCACGAGACACTTCTATTGAAAATGAACGAGTACGAATTTTTGTATTTTGTGTAATAATTTCGTGCTCAAAACATTAACTTATTTTCTTGTCATTCACTAATTCAATTTTACAATTTGCATATTTAGAATTTATATGGAAATTCTGTATCGATTATTTTCCATATCATCACCATAATGGTTAATTGATATTGATTTTTATAACTGTAGATTGTCGGTGGCAATGTTAATAGACAATCAGGTGTAGATGACTATAGCCTAATGAAGGTACGATTAAATTATTGAAAAGTTTGCGAATTATATAGTTATTCAAATATAGAGAATTTGAAATTATATGATTTTATTGAAGTTGGGTTCTACATATTGCTTATTTTTATAGGTTGGTACTCAAGTAAATTTATATTGCCATGGAATACCTAAGAAAATTGTGGCAAGAGGCATTTTTGTTGGTTATGTTGATGGTGGAGTACATGCACCTCAGTTTTGCAAGGTCTGTGTTAGAAATACATTAATTGCAGATGAAAAGTTAGTGAGACCTCTCCGAGATGCTGTTACAATTGGACAAGCTATTAACAAATGCATTGCATGGGACGTTGTTAATGTATGGACTTTACCAATTATTGCCCTTCTTTTGTCGAATTTAATTTATGTTCTTTCTCTAGTGCTTAGTTATAATTTTCCTTATTTTTTTGGTTTTTTGGTACAGGTTATGGAGACGTAGATGAAGGTTTTTTTGGTTGTTGATTTTGATAGATATTTACCTTTAGTTGGGCAATTTCATTTTAATAGGTTGGAAGAAACTACTTAATGTTTAGGTTATATGTAATGATGGTTGAAGTAGGATTACTTTCAATTATTTTGTAGAATTTTTATTCCTTTTTCAGTAGAATTAATTTTCATATTTGTATCATCGTTAGATATTTTTTTTGTCATTTGTGCACAATTTTGTTTCAAGAAAGTCGTACGATATTAGTTTATAAATTTAGCATCATACTCAATATATTTTTTTCTTTTCCAGATTTGGATGTGTACTATACAATTTTAGATAATTTTTTGAATATTTTTCATTTATTGAATATTAAATAAATTTAAAGAATTTTATACAAACACTAACTACGACAGCATTATCGTAACAAAAGGTAAAAATTAAATTTATGAAAACGTATTTGCTATGCAAAGATGTCCGTATGGAATACTATATTTAATTTATAAACAAATATTTTGCTACGAAAATGTGTTCGTAGTCAATGCCATTTTTTACTACGTTTAACATATTCGTAGCAAAAAAATTGCATAATTTGATACTATTAACTACGAAATAAAATCGTAGTAAAAGGTAATTTGTTCGTAGTAAATAGTATTTACTACAGTCAAATGACCGTAGCAAAGTATTTGTTACAGCTGTATTTACTACGGTCAAAAATACGTAGCAAATTCGTAGCAAATGATTTTTTACTACGAATTTTGGCCATTTGCTACGTTTTTTTGACTGTAGTAAAAGTTCATTTTTCTTGTAGTGTGAAAAAGGCTTTTAATTTTTTTTCCACTAAAGCCCATGACCTAGCCACTTTTGTTCCAAAAAGATTTTCACCAAAGAGATCAGTGGCCAAGCACCTTCGTAATTCTTTATAGCATTTTCTGATCAGTTAAAAGATTAATTATGAATGGAAATATTAATGACCCTATAAATCTGATAGATGGGATGTACCTAAAAAGGGGGGTTGAATTAGACCTTAAAATCTTTATTAAGACTTTTGTAAAATGTAGGGCAAATTTTAAAGTTTTAAATATCAATGTTTTGCTTAAAAGAAAGTTACTGTTTGGAAGTACCAACGATAGTACCAAAGCAAGTAAGTTATTGGTTCTGGAAGTACCAGCGATACTACCAGAGCAAGTAATTATATAAAGTATGCAAAGCAATAAAACGACAGAGAGATTTATCCTAGTTCACCCAATTGGGCTATGTCCAATTCCTGAGAACTCTAGCTGCAAATCAGCCACATTGATGACTCCGGCCATATCTACGTGTGGATGTACTCAGAGGTTGTTCCCTCCAACAAGCATTGATTGACTCCGCTTGCACTCCTCTTCATGCACGCACTCGATATGAATGCGGGGTACCACGCCGTCACATTGATATCTCACCTCGAATTAGGCCCAATCGAAGTAAGTGGTGCCTACGATCTCGTGACGTTACAAAATGAATGCATTGATATCCTCACTTTGAGCAAAATGAGGTACGATTACAACCAAGCAACAGGTTTTCTACCTACTGAACTAAAGAAGTGTTGACTTCTTGATTGAAAGAGTTGTGTTGTTGATTGATCGTTAGATGATGTCCTTTCAAATAGTGAATCCAGCTCCCTTTTATGGCCTTCGAGCTGTGACCGCATTCTTTTATTTTTGGAGCTAGCTATCTTATTCAAGCTTGGCCATTCGAAATGAATGGCGGCCCTTATTTCTAGGACATGGCAGTTTTGCCATCTTATTTGGATTTCAAATTTCCAACAACATGTGGCCTTTATTTTAGCCAAGTTTAGGTATAACTATGCCTTATCTTTATCTAATCTGTTATTCCCATCTAACAACCCCTAAAAGTAAGGGATTTGATTATTGTATTTATTTTATTTTTTTATTTTTTATTTTTTGCTGATTGGGCCATTGGCCTCCGATTCTTTCCGGCCTAGGCTTCTAACATGGGTTGTTCCGCACATGTCGAAGTAACATGAGCCTTGTTAATTTATTTCGGTATGGCGAAAAGGACCAAAATCTGCACACTCCGAATTTATATAAAAATTTATTTTGGGCCCAAACAATGCCCCATACAAGTTGTGATTAAATGAAAAATTCGATCAGAACTTGGTCAAACTTCCACTTGCCTTGCACTATTAATTTGGCAGCTTCTTTATTCATGTCGCCATGTACGATTTGGCAATTTAGCTCCACAAGTACAAACAAAATGCATTAAAAAGAATTATTTAATTAAGCAATGGCTATCACGTCACCATTCGCCACAATAACATTTGGTAATCAAGCCACATTAATATGATAAAATAAAAATAAACCTAAATTACCCGAATCCCACTTCGTTGGTAGTTTCCCCTTCTATATCCGTTCTTTTTTGCTTTGGGATATTCTAAGCCATACTTTGGCTCATTTTAAATGCATTCTTCTTTATTTTGATTTATTAAGTCATTTGATTTACTTGAGTTAGGATTCCTTCAAAAAAAAAATTTCATGTGGAAAAGAAATCCCTTAACCAAATCAACAATGTAATAATTCATTCAAAATGAAGAAGACTCCATGCTTGTCTGGCATTAACTGCCATCTCGACTTAGGTCATTTCGGCATATTTTCTTCACAAGATGCATTCAAAATCAACAATACAAGGTTTCCCAAAATGTGGGGTAATATTTTCTTCACATATTTGCCATTCACTAGATCCCTAAGCAGATCTCCATCTAGAATTTCTAGCAAATAAGCCTTCCCCTTAATTATCGAATGGATTGAAAAGGGGCCTTCCCAGTTGGGGCTCCATTTCCCCAACATAGCGACTTTCTTTTCCAAAGGGAAGACTACTTTCCAAACAAGGTTGCTAATCTAAAATCGTTTGGCCTTGACCTTCTATCGTATGCCTTGACAGCCTATTTTTTCTAGGCTTTGATGGAATCTAACGTATGTATTCTAACATTTTCTATGGCATTGAGTTCATCCACCATTTTGCAATAGTACTCATTAGCGGTAAGATTATTCTATTGAGCTATTCGTGCAGATCTCACATTAATTTCCATAGGTAGGACAACACCGTAAACATAGGTTAGCTGAAATGGGGTAGTTCTTGTGCTTGTACATTTGCTAGTCCGATATGTCCATAACACTTCGGAGAGCAATAGATGTCATGATCTAGGATTTACCTTCTACCATCTTCGAAGTGATGTTCTTTAGAGTTTTGTTGGTGGATTCAGCTTGCCCATTCCCTTGTACTTAATATGGCGTGGAATGTGTGAGTAGAATACCATATTCTACAGCGAAAGCTTGAATTTTGGATCCCGTGAACATGGTCCCCCTATCTGTTACGATAGTTTGAGGGATTCCAAACCTATGCACTAGATGCTTTTTAATAAAACTGACCACTGTACCATGATCGGTTTGTTTGAGGGGAATGGCCTCTACCCATTTTGTGAAATAGTCAGTAGCAGTGATAATATAGGTGTGTTGTTTCGAAAAGAGAGGAAAGATAGCTCCTATTAAGTCAATGGCCCAACATCGGAATAGCCAAGGTTTAATTATCATATTCATTTCTTCTATTGGCACTCTCTGAATCGGACTATGCAGTTGGCACTTTCACAACCCTTAGCCATCCAGTGGCAATCTTAGACCATCTTTGGCCAAAAATAGCCATATCGCTTGATCAACCATGCTATTTTGCGGCCACTCTGATGAACTTCACATACTCATTTGTAGGCTTCCATCATGATTTTCATTGCCTCATCCTATCCGACACATTGTAGGAGGATGTCGTTACGACTTTGATGATATAATGAGTCATCTCCCATAACCGCATAGTTGGTGGCCCTCATTTTGATTTGTTGAGGTGCTTTTCTGGGAGGGATCCTTCAAATAACTTAGTATTGGTTTATGCCAATCTTTGGGTTGTTTCATGGTGCTCTCAATGGCGCAAATGTTGGTTCTTTCGAAGTGAGAAGGATATGCCTGCCTTGTAATAGTATAACTGGTGGCTATATAGCCTGTGGGGAATTCTGCTCCAGTGGCTATTTGAGCTAACTCATTGGCTTTGAAGTTAGACCTTCTAGCCACATGCTGAAATATTACGTCGGCGAACCCCATCAACAATGCATTAACTATGGAGATATACCTATCAAGGATAAGACTTCTGCACTGAAAAGTACCTTGGATCTATTAATGACGAGTTGAGAATATCCGGTTACACGAATACTAGATGCTTCCAACTCCCGTAACAATTCCAATCCAAGGATCAGGACTTCGTATTCGACTTGATTGTTGGTACATAGGGATTTAAATTGGACCGCTATGCTGATCCTAATTCTTGATGGCAAAGTGACAACAATGCCAGCCCCAGATGCTTTGTCTGTTTGAGACCTGCCAAACTGAAGAACCCATAGCTTCAAAAATACTAATAGCATTTTGATTTGCTGAGTCACTTTATCATTTATTTTGACATTGGAGTGGTCGATGAGGAAATCGGCCAAGGCTTGGCCTTTTTCAACTTTCTGTGGAACAAATTGTAGCTGATACTCCATTAAGTGGATGGCCCAACAGCCAATCCGAACACACACTATCGATCTCTAAAGCATGTATTAGATCACATTGATGCTACTGACAACAACAACCCTTAGTGGCAACAAGTAGTGCTGTAGCTTAATACATGCAAAGTAAAGAGTTAAACTGTAATGACCCGGTATTTCTAAGTATTTTAAAAGTTAATTATATGATTAAATTATCTAGTGTTTTATGTAATTATTATTTTGTATGTGAAATATGTGATTAAATTGTTTCGTGTTTTATTATTTTATAAGTGAAATATGCAATAACTACTATGTTTTCATACTAACCATTTGATTCTACATATGTGCATATAAATCAATTTACATGCACTTTTTAAAATTATAATGATAGGAATTATTAGTAATAAAGTCATATATATAGTATTTTTATGTTTCGAAATATATAAATAAGTAGTAGTTAAAACAATTTTCAATAATTATTATAATTTCTTACATATTAATATCTATACTTATAATTTTTAAAATATAAGGAAAATATATATACTTTTTTGTAAATTACGTACACACAAATATTAAGATTAATATATTGATATATATATATATAAATTCATACATATATATGCATACTTACATAAATAGATCTATATATCTATATACATATAAGTTCGTGTATATATATATACACTCACATAAATAACTTAAACACGAAATATGATTAAAAATATTTAATTAGATATTTAACAAACACTTATATCAAAATAGTCGTATATATATGCAGATATTCTACTCATATATCCATATAGTCAAATATATATATATATAGTCATATAGATATATACATATCTACAAACTAAGAAAATCTACATATCTACATATATATATGACCGTGTGTATATATATATAATCTACACATAATTATTGATAAAAATATGTTATCTTTTATCGTATCTTTTAAAGATATTTGAGCCTAACATTAAATGACCCTTCACACTTGTATAAATCATGTTACAAAGAGTAACATTTGTAATCATCAAGTTTACCTAGAGTATGATTCATGGGATTAGGGTAACAACTAAGGGGAATTAGAGTAACACTTGTATAAGTGTAGACTACCACCTATCCATTGAGTTGGAAGATAACCATTAATACTAATTAATGTTATAAAATATAATAATGCCATTCCTTAGTATAAGAACTATAAATAGAAAACTTTGTCCTTTATTCACAAACACAACACACACACGGTACATACATGTATATATATATATAGTGCACATGACACACATACAACACAAACAGAAACACACTCCCTACTAGCTATACACATACACTTCACGTCACACACACACACAATTCTCTTCACACACACACACGGTGCATATATACACACACACCCACATATCTATATTTATATAGTATTCTCTCTCTCACACACACACACAAATATATATATATATATATAGATATATAAATATCAAGAAGGCTAGTTTAAGGTAGGAATTTCCTTAATTACATAAGTTACTTTTTAGTGCTAGTTTATTATTTTACTATCATGATATTATGCTTCATTATACTACTACAAGTTATTAGAAATTATGTTTCTAGTTATATTCATATCTTATGTATGTTTATTATTCCAAAATATGCTATTTGTATGCTTTTATATATAAAGTTATAAGTATGGAAGTATGTTCTTTATGTGACAATATGTGGAACTCTTTATTTGTGCATGCCGGGCCCAAATGTGTTATCGATGTGGATGGGGCTGAGTTCGGCCGGGCGGCAATGGGCTTGCCGGTCTTAAAACAGTTCTCGCCATCCATCCCATCTTGCATGGACGGAGTGTTCCATGTATTGGTATTGGTTGTAGGGAATTGGCATAATCTCGAGATATGGCCACCGATGTGAACGGATGGAAACGATGTGGACGGATGGAATATGGGGATTAATGATGTGAACGGTTGGAATATTGTACTGTGGGAGACATAAGGGAGTCAATAATAAGTGACTCAAATGGTAATGTTATGTGAAATATTATGTGAGATATTATGACTATGTGCACATATTATACACACGAGCACCTTATGTTATTAAGTGAAAATTCCTACTCAACGTTTATGTTGACCATTTCTCCCTGTGATAATTTTAGCCGAGAAGGAGGTGGGAATTACTAAGGACGATAGCGAGGAACGGTTCGGCGCCTTTAACTAGTCGGAATTAAGCTTAAAATTTTGTATTTTGGAGAGGTCGTGATGTTATAAATTTTTGTATTACTATGTATTATGCACACAACTCTGATACATTTTCAATAAAATAAGTATAGTTTCATGTTTTAGTTGGCTACGTTTTGATAAATTAGTTAAAGGTCCGGGTCGTTACATAAACATAGTTTTTCGATCGGATGGTAACTTTGTTCTGTGTCATATAAATTCCTGCTTAAATAATATACAGCCTATTCCTGACCATTCTCATCGTCTTGAGCAAGGAAGGCCCCAATAGTCTCATCGGCTGCTGAAATGTAGAGTTTGAGCGGCTCTCTTTTTCATGGTGGCATCATTACAGGAGAGAGAGTTATGGTTTCCTTTATCTTCTCGAATGTCTACCCATGTTCTTCTGACCATTCGAAGTCGTCATGGTCTTTTAATTTTAATAAAGGTGAGAAAATCTTGATATTGCCTGCAAAGTTCGAAATAAACCTTCTCAAGTAATTGAGCTTTCCAAGAAATTACTGAAGTTCTTTCTTGGTTTGAGGTGACTGGGCGGCCAGGATGGCCTTTGCCTTGTTTGCTTCCATCTCGATCCCCTTTTTTATGCACTCAAAACCTAAGAGAGTGGCTTGCAGCCACTCCGAACACGCATTGGAGCGGGTTCAACTTCAACCTGAAATTTCCTCATCCTTTCACTTAATTAAGTGCTCTAAGTATTGATTAAAGCTGGTAGACTTAATGATGAGATCATCAACGTAGATCTTGATGAAGTCATTCATGTAGTCATGGAAAATGCAGTTCATGGCTCTCTGATATGTAGCCCCGGCATTTTTAATGCCAAACGACATGACCTTCTACTGAAAGGTACCAATGCCCCCGAGCATTGGAATGCCAGTTTCGGGATGTCCTCTTCGGCTACGAAGATTTGAATGTACCCTGCATTGCCATCGACAAGAGTCAGAAACTTATGTCCTGCGACGGCATCTATCATCATATCAGCCATTGGCATTATATGCTCGTCTTTCGGAGATGCCAAGTTTAAATATCTGAAATTTATATAAATCCTCAGTTTGGCCACCCATTCAGGGTATTTGGCCATTTCGATGAAGTTTGCCTTAAGCAGTCTCTAATTTCCTCTTTGATTAACACGCATATTTTTTTAGACATGAGTCGAAGATGCTATTTTCATTGCTTAAACCTAGGCAAAGTAGGTATACGATATTCACCAAGTCTGTGCAGAGACCGGGCATCTCATCGTAGTTCCACGTAAAACAATCTTTGTGTTGTTTAAGTATGTTGATCATGGCCTCTTTATTGTCAGGACTTAGTAAAGCACAAATGTATGTTGGCCTATGACATTTTCATTGCCAAGCTCTACTTCAGTGACAGGATCCTATACTTGGATTTTGACGTCATCGAGTTTTGCCGAAGCGGCACTCAATTATTTTAGAGTGATCTCATCTATCGAAGTTTGATCTTTATCATGCTCATAAATTACATATGCGTTACAACTATTGTAATCGGAAAGGTTTCTGGCCCATAAGGCCAAATTTTTATTTATTTTTATTGATCTGATATTATTCAAATTTATTACAACCTTGTCTATATTAACTTTATTCATGACAAATAGCCTAAGAAATAGAAAGTGACATTTTCTCAATGTTGCAAGGCCTACTAACTTCCTTAGTCATGGCTACCTCTAAACTAACTGGTGCCACAAACAAAGTAGCACAAAGTGGACAGCCATATTTATCTTGTCTGATAAACCTGTAGGGTCTGACATTGCCGGAGTAATATCTGGCTTCTACCATATGCACGTTGGCTATGAACGGCCTCTCTTCTGCCTTTACCATCTCTGGCTCATTCTCACCATCTCCTAGAAATACTAAAAATTGATGTAAGGTTGACGGGATGTACATGGCGGAATAGATCTAGTCTTTTCCTAACAAGGCATTGCAGGAAGTTTTGGTGTTTATCACAAAAAATGCAGAGGTAACAGTCTTGTTCCCCATGCTTACTTCGATAGGCAGGATGCCCATGAAGTCCTCCTTTCCTCCTGCAAAATTACTGATTACTAGGTTTGTTTTGAGGAGATTAGCTTTCTTCTTTCCAAAGCGCTTCATGGTTGGGAGGGGCATGATGTTCACGGCGCTCTATTATCCACCAGCATTCTTCTAGTAGGCTTGCCATCGAGATCACCAGCCATGAAAAGGGGCTTTAAATGCTTTGCCATGCTTGGTGGAGGCTTATAGAATAGAGCCTTGATTTCTTCTATTGTCTTAGTCTTCTGGATCACTTGCTCAGAATTATTCACAAAGAAGGCCATGGGTTTACTATAGTCCCAAACCTCACTGCTTTCACTTGTGTGGTTTTTAGAGTCATTGTTAGTAGTAATACTAGAAGGGAATACCCATACCATGTTGCATTCCATATGAACAGTGTCGCCGCTGGATGATGGTATGTCCGTGGTCTCCATTGGCAACTCCTTGTCCATTTGATTTAGCTCTTCCATCTTCTCAATCTATTCACTCAATAGGTCCTCCTATCCGACACCCTCTGGTCTATTGGTGGTATCATTCTTTGACTCATCACTTTCCAATACTATTGGAGCAACAATCTTCTTCTCCAACTGGATGCCGATCAGGATGATTTTCCTATTGTTTAGATCCATTGACATCATTGTTTTACCCTTAGTGGGTCTTGTTGTTTCCTTCTTGAGCATTTCAGCCTCTTTGCGTTGTTGCAAGTATCTTCGATATTGTGTTCGTGTTATCTCTTGAGCACTTCTCCCGTTAGGAAACTTAAGATGCCTTACTACTGTCCAGCATCCTTCTAGAGCTGTTGGTGGCTTAATGAACCTGGAATGAACCGGTTCTTGAGTTGATTTACTTTTTCGATGTGGGCTAGGGGGTGCCCTCCTCTTATCACTTTGTTCTCCGTCGACCCTTTGGGGGGGACATCGATCTTGCTTACTTCTATTCCAACCTTGGAACGATGGATCACCATTGGCACAATGCCCCCCCCCCCCCCCCCGAGTGTGTGAAGGATACATGGCACCATAGGCGACTCCGAAACCATAGAAAAATTAGCTATGCGATTGGCCCAAGGATTGTAAGTAAGCTCTTACTGGATAGATCCATGGTAATGTTGCTATTTCAGAATGGCATCTGGCACAAAGACCCAACAGCCATTCTCACGGTGTCATTGCTTGCTTATTCTACTGGTTTTCTTTTTTGACTAGGTCATCTTGAATATTGACCATGTTCACCCCTTCAACCTGGAATGGCTTCCTTGTCAATTTCTATTTTCTTATTCGTCCGTTCCACTAGGAAATGCAAAGTGCCATTGTCTAGGCAACTTTGGATCATCTACCTGAAAACCAAACCGTCATTGGTGTTATGAGTCTATGCATTGTGAAATTTATAGTAAGTTTTGCCCTTTGGCTCTTTGGCCGTTGGCATTCTATGATTAGTAGGCACTTTGATTTTGCTATCAGCTAGTAAATGATCGAAAATATCCTCGATTTTTGATACATCAAAACCGTAATGCCATTCCGTGTCAGAACGAAACTCTGGTTTATTTAACATGCTAGGAGACATTTCAATGTGAGGATGTAATGCCCTTGATTTACCAAAGCTGGACAAACCGTGATCTTTTGGCAAACGACTTGGGCTAAGCCCACTTCATTTTCCCATTGATCTTCTTCAACATCGACCAGGTCATCCTGAACTTCGATTAGGCCTACTTGATAGTGAATGGCCTTGCCATGATGATCTCTCCGATTTTCTTCCTTTAACAATTTTTCATATTTAGTGACATGCTTGATTAAATCAAATATTGATGCGACAAACATTTTCTTATTTAATTTGAGATGCATGCCTCCTATGGCCAAACTGATGTAACTTTATTTAGCCATGATCAGTAGGCAAAGTGCCTGGCCTAACGAATCTTCCCATGTATTCCTTAGTTGACTCCCCCTGGCATTTGTTTCATATTGGTCAATTTCGATATGGATTCCTTACGGGGTAGTCGATAGAAGTGACTATAGAAAAGACTCTCCATAGTTGGCCAGTCGGGAACATACCTAGGTTTTAATTTAATGTACCACAAAAGCTTCCCCAGTTAAAAAATTAGGGAATAAACCTAATTTTAGGATTCCATCTATTCTGATTTTGCCACAATGTGTGGTGAATTTGGCAATATGCTTGATCGTGGTTTATAACCCATCCCCATTAAGCAAAGTAAAAACTGGAATCCTAAACCATGGGGGAAAAGGAATCATGTCAATTTGTGGGGGGTAGAGGCGGGAATACCTGGGTGGCGGGGCTGATCGTTTATACCTCATAAGTTCCTGGCGTAACATTTTTTGTTTTATCTCCTGTTGAGATACGGTTGTGTTGTCATTTCGAGTAGTGGCAGGTTGGGGTTTGTCCACCATATATAGTATTGCATAGGGGATTTCAAGCCCATCAAAATGATTCCTGGAGCCCGGTCCTTCTCCCTCCAAGAGTACTCCCCTAGATTTGAATGCCACTTTTTTTCTTGTGTCAATATTGGGGTATCTTCCAAGGCAATAATTACCTCCAATGTTTAGTCGTTTTGGCCGTGAATCAGCGTGATCAGGCGTGTAATATTGTTCGGCCTCATTTCATCGTAGAGGTTCTCTTATCGGTGGAATGCTGTCCATTCTTGCCACCACACTATGCAAGTTCATTTTGAAATGTGGATCGATTACTTGGAGTGATTCTAACATGGTGGCCATCTATTCGGCCCTCTTCGATTCTTCTCTGCATTGCCTCTCCATCAACTCCTGGAACCTACGGTTAGATTCCGTGATTCACTTTTCCATAACATATAATGTGTCTTCTCCATAATTGGCCACTCTGGCTAGCAAAGTCGGTGCTTCCTGAATCAGCACCTTTTCAGGTGCTCTATGATTCCACTCGAGTCTGCCAATGAGAGCTTGAACGTTGGGAGGTGGATTATGTCCACTCATCTCTCATTTTGATCACTATCTACCTCGTTCTCACTGTCCAAACCAGGTTCAACTCAAGTTTAGCTCCTGAAGCATGGTGGTTCCATGACTTGCTTTTTATGAATTTTGATTATAATTTTTTGTGATTCTTCAGTACATAACGTAAATATTCAATTGACTGAAATAAAACATGCTTCCTAGGGTCTCAATGCTGACAAAACCTTTTCGATACCTTAAGTACTGTCCCACTAGGCATGCTAAAAACCTATATTTGTATAGATTTTAGCGCGATAGTGGGTTAATCATGAATTGGCACTTCGACTGGCCTACTAAAAAAAATTAGCTGTCCTACTGGGTGTGCCAAAAACATATGTTTGCATAAATTTTTAGCGCCTATGTTGACGTGGTCGCTCAGGGTTCGAAATTGCTGAGTTCGATGGGAAAACAGTGAGTTCGAAGTGAGCTTTCATGTTCGGGTGCAGGTGTGCCAATATACAAGAGCACACAAATGGAAGTCTTGATGATTTAAAGTGAAAAAGTGATACGTCTAAGACTTCTATCCAAAAAATAATTGAGTCAGAGTTGGCAAACACTACCCCTAAGACTCTACTTGCCTACAATTTAATGTAGGACTTAATAATTTAGCACTCTAAAGATTGAAAAGAGTCGAAAAGCTTGAATTGAAAAGAAAATGTATTCAGAGGCGATGGTTGCTCGCCACTTGGACTTTACAAGATTCGACTACAGACACATTCATTAATGACCCGAGATATATCTATGACTAAAATGCATTGAACAGCTCCTAAGAACTCTAACTGCAAGTCGGCCACATTGATAACTCCGGCCATATCGAAGTGTGGATGTACTCAGAGGTTGTTCACTCCAACAAGCATTGACTGACTCCGCCTGTAGTCCTCTTCATGCATGCGCTCGATGTAAATGCGGGGAACCACTCCATCGCATTGATATCTTACCTCGAATCAGGCCTAATCCGAGTGGGTGATGGCTACGATCTCGTGACATTATAGAATTAATGCATTGATATCTTCACTTAGAGCCAAATAAAGTACAGCTATAGACATTCAAGCAACGGTTTTTCTACCTACTGAACTAAAGCTAATCTTTGTACATTTAGACTAAGAAAAATCAGAGAAGTGTTGACTTTTTGATTGAAAGAGTTGTGTTTTTGTTGATTGATCATTGGATGATGTCCTTTCAAATGGTGAATCCAGCTCCCTTTTATAGCCTTCAAGTTGCAACCATCCTTTTTTTTTTGGAGCTGGCTATCTTATTCAAGCTTGGCTATCCGAAATGAATGGCGGGCCTTATTTCTAGGACATGGCAGTTATGTCATCTTATCTAGATTTCAAATTTCTAGTAGCACGTAACCTTTATTTTAGGCATGTTTAGGTATAACTATGCCTTATCCTTATATAATCTGTTATTCCCATCTAATAACCCCTAAAAAGTAAGGGATTTGATTATTGTATTGATTTTATTTTTCTATTTTCTATTTTTTGCTGACTTGGCCATGGGTCTCCAATTCATTCCCGCTTGGGCCTCTAACATGGGATGTTCCACACGCGTCGAAGTGACCTGGGCCTTGTTAATTTGTTTTGGCATAGCAAAAAGGACCAAAATTAGCCCAATCCGAATTTATATAAAAAAAAATTTCAGCCCAAACACAGTGTAACAGGTAAAAATCAATCGAGAGTTAAACACTCTCGATAAAGAGAGAAACAATAAACTATTTAATCGGCCCCTGAAGCGAGATAGTATGGTTGGTTCTGGCGTTTAGTTCGTAGTTGAACACTTCTGCTAAGACCTTAGTATAACACACTTAAACATCCACTAAACACCTAGCTGGAACTTCCACTGCAACAACAACTCCACGACCTAAGAACACTTCACAACTTAACTCACTCTCAAGGAATTCTTGTGCTTGGAATCTCACTCTTCACCTCGAAAGTCCCTCGAGAAAATAAAACACAAGCAAATAAGAATTATATGATGGAAAGAATCTTGATATTGAACTCAGTACTTTCGTTTCAACTATAAGACTTTCACACAATCACATCTCTAAAAGGGATGAGAGTTCTCCTTTAAATAGTGGTAATTCCAATGGCTATATTTATGAGAAAAAGGAAGGAGCCATTGTGGCCTTGATTCCAACCTAACAGATCAAGTTCAAACGGCAATATTGATGATAAAAATGGAAGGAGCCGTTATGATCTTAATTCCAGTAGAATAAATAAAGTTCCAGACGGAAACTAAAGCTCCAGATTGTAATTATGGCAAGGTCCAGACGTGATTAATGTATTCAAATCATTCTAAGTCAAACTTACAAAAATGATAAAGATATGAAGCATGTGTTTAACAATAATATAGAAAAGAATCAATCAATTTCTATCTAAATCTCCCATCAAGATTTAAAACATGTGGTAATTGATACTAAGGAAAGATATTAATCAATCCAATCTTATTCTTTCCGAACAAATGAAAACATGTAATAAATAAAAAGAAGGAAATAATATTTTTTACGAAATCATTTGAATTCAAAAATCAAGCATACATCAAATATTTTGAAAGTATACCTTAGTTGTACCAAAGAGGTCAACAAAATCAATAATGTACTTTGAAAGTTTATATTTAGCTATATAGAGAAAAAAAAATAGAAGCTTCCGCAAGGGGAAATTATTATCCGCACCGGGTTCGATCACACTTGAACTAATCACCTAGCCAGTGTTTTACATTTTTCATGTAATTGATGTACAATTTAGGAAGAGTGGCCAATTACATGGTAAATGTATTAATACTTGCTATATGTAGTTGATTTTTAATTTTTGTATATATGAATAAAGCGCCATGCCATTAAGCTTAAAAAAGTATGGTCGTGCCCTTATTAATAGACAAGCTTTTTTGCTTTCTTTTCTTTTTCCATTTTTCTCTTAAAAAATAAATCATGTCATATATTTATTTTATGATGTAAAAGAAAAATTTATTCGTAAATTGCACCTGGTGTTACAATCAGAAAAATAAAATCAAGGAAATCATAGCCCCTTTCAACAAACTCACAAGAATGCCTAGATAACAAATGACCATACTTCGACTGTGTCTAACCATAGTCAAAGTTGAACCTAGGATAAGCACAAGGATCTCACAAATGTCCTGAACTAAGTTGCCAATATCTGAATTGTTGATTCTACAATTTTGGAATAAATTATCAATTAATGGCCCAAGATAATTGGTTGTTAAGTTAGGTCTTAATTTCAGGTTCATAACAAATATGGATTTCATGTATTGGTTAATTCAAAATAAATTAAAAAATTCTATATTTATTTTTGGTTAGCTAGTTAGGCCAAAATATTTGAATAAGCTCATTAAAAGTTCAAATTCATTTAAATATACGCCAAGTGGTCTCTGAGCCCAAGCCCAAACCTAAGATGGAGACTTAAATGCCAAAGTCCATCTTGTCCTTATAAAAAGAGGCACCTGGGTTCACAAAAAAACACAACATCAAATCAACCATCAAACTCTCTAATTCCTAAGCTTCTGTCATGACGAATTGTTGCTGTGGTGAAGGCCCGACATCTTCCTCGATGCATTAGATTCTCACTATGCAACCAATTCAAGAACAAGAGAAGAATTAGAGGACTCATATGTTTCTAGAGTTGTAACTAGTTAAATCTAAATTCATATATTTTACTTGTCCATATTTTTTTTTGTTTAGTAATTTTATTGCAACCGCGATTTTTGTATGTTGACCTCTTTGGTACAACTAAGATATATTTTGATAATTCCAAGATATTTGATGTATTCTTAATTTTCGAATTCAAATTATTTCCTAACAAAATATTATTTTTTTCTTATATATTATTACATGTTTGGAAAGAATAAGATTTGATTTATTAATATCTTTCCTTAATACCGAAAAGATATTTGATGTGCTCCTGATTTTCAAATTCAAATGATTTCCTAACAAACATTATTTCCTTCATTTATATCATCATATGTTTGTTTGGAAAGAATAAGATTTGATTAATATCTTTTCTTAATATTAATTATCACATGTTCTAACTCTTGATGGAAGATTTAGATGGAAATTTACCGATTGCCTTTCATGTTATTATACTTCACATTTTTATTATTTTGGTAAGTTTGACTAGGGATGATTTGAATGCATTAATTACATCTGGAACTTGTCTTAATTACAATCCGAAACTTTATTCATTCTGCTAAAATTAAGATCATATTTTTATCATTTTGGTAAGTTTGACTTGGAATGATTTGAATACATTAATCATATCTGGAACTTGCCTTAATTACAATCTGGAACTTTATTCATTTTGCTAAAATTAAGATCACGTCTGGAACTTGCCTTAATCACAATCTAGAACTTTAGTTTCCGTCTGGAATTTTATTTATTCTACTGGAATTAAGATTATAATGTCTCCTTCCACTTTTATCATCAATATAACCGTTTGAACTTGATTTGTTAGGCTAGCATCAAGGCCACAAACAGCTCTTTCCTTTTTCTCATCAATATAGCCGTTGGAACTATCATTATTTAAAGGGGAACTCTCATCCCTTTGAAAGACGTGATTGTGTGAGAGTCTTATAGTTGAAACGAGAGTATTGAGTTCAATATCAAGATTCTTACCATCATACAATTCTTGTTTGCTTGTGTTTTCTTTTCTCGAGGGACTTTCGAGGCGAAGAGTGAGATTCTAAGCACAAGAATTCCTTGAGAGTGAGTTGAGTTGTGAAGTGTTGCTGGGTCGTGGAGTTGCTGTTGCACTGGTAGTTCCTGCTAGGTGTTTAGTGGACGTTTAAGCATGCTACACCGAGGTCTTGGCAAAAGCGTTCAACTGCCAACTAACCGTCAGAACCAACCACACTATCTCATTTCAGGGGCCGGTTAAATTGTTTATTGTTTCTCTCTTTATCGAGAGTTTGTAACTCTCGATTGATTGTTACCTATTACACTGGAACTTATATTGTAACTGTACTAATACCGTTTGTTGTTAACAGGTTACCCTAAGTGAAAACTTTGGAACTGGACGTAGCCCAATTGGGTAAACCAGGATAAATCTTTGTGTCATTTATTGCTTTGCATATTTTATATCATTACTTGCTTTGATACTATCGTTGGTACTTACAGAACCAATAACTTACTTGCTCTGGTATTATCATTAGTATTTCTAGGCAGTAACTATCTTTTAAGAAAAGCATTGATATTAAAAACCTTAAACTTTCTACTGCATTTTATAAAAATCTTAAAAAAAGTTTTAAGGCTTAATTCAACCCCCCTTCTTAGACACTTCCCATCTATCATTGTGTGACCAAGTTTTGGCATGCCCTGTTGGACATCTCTGCTACTCATCTCTTCTTCGCTCGTGAATTCAAGTCATCATCTTCAACACATCAATGGCAACTAGGAGGAACCAACTTGCTTTGAACAAGAGAAATACGGCTAATGCTGTCGCTATGTCCTCTACCGGGGGCAAAATCAATGACTATAATCCCTTCAATGGTCCCAACTCTACAACTTCAAAGGAAATCAATTCCAACTTTCCTCTTTTTGGCAGATTTCCTGTTATGGCAACTGGTGCAACAACTACTGATGAGCAAATCACATAAACGACCCACGTAGATGCATATTTGCAGAGATTTGTGGATGACAAGGATCTCCAGATCACGTGACTAATGAACAAGGCGGAGCACTTGAACCTTGGAGAGTCTAGCAAAATTCACCCCGTCTTCTCGAAATCAAGCTACAAAGGAAAAGAATATTCATGAGATGCCCTACAAATACGATCCTGCGCAAAAATATAATAAGGAAATTAAATATTTACATTTAGTAAAAGAAGGCCTAAATTTAATAGATCACGACTCATCAACTATATGATAAGATTTATGGCTTTCTATAATAAGGAAATTAAATATTTACATTTAGGAAAAGACGACTTAAATTGACAACAGGCTCAAAGAGAACTAGACAACTCTTGAACTTGTTTGTATTAAATGTCTTAATATCAGCTGAAAATGACAAAAATGCTTTGCTTTATTTCATAAATAAGAAAGAAAAGAAGAAGTTTATTGGAGTTTGGTTACTTTTTGCTTCATGTATATTTGAAGCTCTAAATAATTTTTTAAACAAATGATTGCAATATGATTGCTTCGTTACACTTGCATTAAATGTGTATTGTAGTTTAGTTGCTTTTTGCTTGATGTTTATGTCTGGTAAATGTATAAGGGGTATATGTGTTATTTTATATTGCTCATATATGATTGGTGTTGTGTTGGCTATTTTATTAGTATAATTGCTTTTTATATTGGGTTCTTACATGAAACAACTATTCATATATGGTTCCAAAAACCTTTCATACCAAAAATAAAATTAAGAATCATTTTTCTAATGGTCTGTACTAATAATTCAGTTTTGTTAAGAATTCTTTAAAATAGTTTGTACCAATGATAATTTTAATAAAAAAAAATGTTAAAGCTTTTTTAATTATAATACATAGACTACGGAAATTTTTTGTTTCTCAAATTTAAAAATATCTAAATTATAATTGAGAAAATTTTGTTTTTAGAAATTATTTTTTGAAAAAATAACATTATAAGCAACGACACTAAAATCTTCAAAAGTGAATTTTAATAAATAGATTTTTGTACTCGTAAATTATCAAAGGTAAGGAATATTAATTTATAAATAAATATCAAAAAATAATCATTGTATGAGTTTAAGGGTAATTATATATGTCACAATAAAAGTTAAAAGTCAATGATTGGATTTTTTAGAATGAAGAATCGATGAAATGAGTTTATAAAATTGAAAAATTTATTCATAGAACTTTTAAATATGAAAAATAATTTTAAGGGAATTTTAGTATTTTTTATTTTGAAAACAAATAATAAACCAAAGGTAATTACCGTGGATGCTCGTCCTTTACACACAGTATAGATTCTACTTTCGTTATAAGTTGTGGTGAAGTCCGTGCATATGGCTTGGAAATTAGACTTGTCCAAAGGAAGTACATTTAGCCATCAACGATTCAACTGATTCAGAAATGCATGTAAGATAACTTTGTAATATGATGTCAAATGCACGGACTTCCACGTATAATGTAATCTCACATTCTTCTAATTAATACACAATATTAATTTTTGCACCATTAACCCATTTTCGAGAAAATCACTTCCATATCAATTACCATTGAAGCGCATGCATTTTATTTTATTTTATTTTGATAACTTAAGAGGATGTAACAAGTTCACTTAGCAACACACAAGCTAAGTATTTTTCTTAATTTACATATAGTAGGTAATTGCTAACATCAAGAAAGCTTTTACCTTACATACTTAAAAACAAATATTCGAAAGAACCCAGGACAATTATCTCCTCACTCATGCACCTCCCTCCATCCCCAGCCACTCCTCAAAAACGATAATTAATTAACCGTTTGACACATTCAATTTATGCATCTATCTATACTATTATAAAAAGAAAATTATTTTTATTTCATAAATGACAGTTATTTATCTGATTTTACAAAATTTGCTCTTCAATTTTACGTGGAATAAATAGAGATATGTAAAATTGTGACTAAAATTGAAAATTCACATGAAATTGATTCAATTTAGATACTAAATTTTGATGTGTCAATTTTACTTTTTTAATTAGTAAACACATGCAATTAATAAGCAAATAAAACGGTCAATATTGTAATATTACATCTAATTTAAAAAAACTCATGTTCTCAACCCACAAACTACTTTCTCTAATTACAATTACTCAGATTTTTGTATTTATTCTTTATCATGTAATTTTATTTCATATAATTATTTTATTTTTAAATTATTATAATTAAATAAATTATTTCAAATAATTCTTAAAAAAAACTGTTCTTATAAAAGAAATTTAATAATATATTTATATTTTCATCTTAAAAAACATTAAGTAATAAGTTGAAATATATATTTTTTGTATTTATACACACATAAAGTGTGCGATGTTGCTAGTACTATTATAAAAAGAACGTCATTTTTGTCTCATAAATGGCGGTTATTTATGTGATTTTACACCATTTGCCCTTCAATTTTATGTGGAATAAATAGAGATATGTAAAATTGTGACTAAAATTGAAAATTCACATCAAATTGATTCAATTAGGATATTAAATTTTGATGTGCCAATTTTACCCTTTTAACTAGTAAACACATGTAATTAATAAGCAAATAAAAAAGTCAATATTGTAATATTACATCCAATTTAAAAAATCCATGTTTTCAACCTACAAACTACTTTCTCTAATTTCAATTACTAGGTTTTTTTGTGTTTATTCTTTATCGTGCAATTTTATTTCATATAATTATTTTTTAAAATTATTTTAATTTAATAAATTGTTTCAAATAATTCTTTAAAAAAGTGTTCTTATAAAAGAAATTTAATAAAATATTTATATTTTCATCCTAAAAAAATTAAGTGCTAAATTGAAATATATATTTTTTATATTTTATACACACGTAGAGTGTGTGGTGTTGTTAATAAAATTAAAAGCAAATAAATTATTTTATATTAATTTAATTATATATTAAATTTTGATATAGCAAATTTATAAGTATTTATTTAAGTTTCTGTATGAATATAAATATTTTAGTATTTATTAAAAGTATGATATGTGGCTAATTTAAGAAAGATAAGATTAAATAATTATATAAACAATTAACTAAGAGAGTTAAAAAATGTTGCAATCTAACTTTATAGAGAAAAGGGAGAAGAGAGAGCAGAGAGAGTCAGAATGTTAAGACAAAAAATAGAACATGAGATAGATAATATACGAGAGAGGATAGTGATACAGGAGATCTCATATGTGTATAAGTAGGGCCATCTTTCGGTTGCCACGTGCCCAACACGTGTCAGTCTACTTCCTCCGACCGCTACGTGCTTGCCACGTAATAGCTCCCAGTGGAGCGAGGCTGTAACCCGATGTCATCGTCCTCCTCAAGCACAAACTTCGAGAAGGACGTACTCTCCTCAATGAAGGCCCCTCCTCGAAGATGTCTCTCTCCTTGAGTGACCTGTGGCCGCTACTCGTTTGGCGGCTCAAGCTAATACCTCAAGCATGGAGTACGTAGCCATATGTTGCCATCCCTAACACCTGCCACCAATTCTGGCATGCAATGGATATTCCTGTTATCTAAATTAAGATACCTTGGTCCTAAATCAACATTAGGATTCATACTTTCCTAAACCATGAGAGAACCCATTACTTGTAGAACAAGTCGCAATTACCTAAGATATGTTGTTCAAATTTGACTAACCTATTACCTAGTAGTTTCCTGCAACTTTAAATTTTGTTTATATGTATGTGGTGTATTAAAGCAAATTTATCCAATCCATTCATTTATATTTTTTGTTTTATAATTAAATTATATGAGATATCTTTTAATTTTTATGTTTCCACAAAAATAAATGTATTCTTAATTAATATATCAATGTTAATTATTAAATTTACAATATACATCACTCATAATATATTATTGATTTTAAGAGTAGACAAATTAACCAAAAAAAACTTATATTTCTATATATAGAGAATAAAAAGAAAAAATAATTTATTAAGTTCTAATGGAAATAAACATTATATGAAATCACTATATAATACACCATACAAATAAAAAATGTAATATAAAATCATAACTATCTTGTAAATCATCAAAGTTAGAGTATTTTTTTTTCCAAAATATTACTTTAAGCAAAAGTAATTTCCAAACTATTACTCTCTCAAAAGTATTTCCCATACATATTATTAGTCATATTGCCACATATATTGTCATGCAGGTAAAAAATTATTAGTTGGATTTTTTTTTCTCTTTTCCCCTGCTTTATAGGCCTATAACTATTTACTAGTTGTAATTTCCTTTTTTTTTTCCATACAATTTATATTAATAGATCATACTTTCTTATATATTTTTTTCTTTTCACAAATTTCTACCATCAAGTAGCATATCATTTTGAAAGTTACTTATTTTTTCAACATTAATCTAGACTTTTATACATTAGTTATTAAGGTGAGAACCAACAAATGTATTTTTTTTTATTTTTTATTGATATCAAGAATTTAGTAAGAGATTATAAAATAAACTCTCATTTTTTTGCAAAAAAAAATTGAATTCTATTTCTTTTTATAGAAGCAATTAAAACTCTAATTGAAATGTAGTAAATATTTTTTATTGCGCAATTGTATTTTAGTTTTTAGTCTGTTTGATTTTGAAAAGATAATCATTATTAAGGATTCAATATGGTACAATAATTTTATGATAATTACTTGAATTTCTCAATAATGATAAAAATTGATTTGGTTTTTTGTTTCTATTTTATTCATAAATCATTTATTTGAAGAGTAGATTTACATCACTTTTACTGTATCCTTTGTTTGAAGAGTAGATAAATTAATTGAAAAAACTTATAATTCAATATATATATAGAAAAGAAATATATTTGGTTCTAACACAAATAAAAATTATATGGAATCACCATATAATACACCATACAAATCTATGCATGTAATGCAGTACGTGACTATCATATAATTTTAAATAAATTATTTTAAATATTTGTTGCATTACGAAAAGTTTATATCTCATATCTATATCATATATCAAAGTGTGTTTTTATTTCAAATAAAAAAAAAAATGAACGCCTTTATATTGTCAAATATAGAATGATTAAATTTATATGTTGATGTTTTATAAAAAAGTATAGTTAATTATCAAAATAAATAAATAAGACTTAATTATATAATTAGGAAAAAGAAAATATAGGATTAGGTTGAATAGCGAAGAGAGAGAGAGAGAGAGAGAGAGAGAGATTGAATAACTTAAGGAGAGAGAAAAGAGAAGAAATAGGGTATACTATAATGAATAGCGAGAAGAGACATCTTGCTTTTGGATGTAGAGGATAAATTAGCTATGCACTGCCTGTCAAAATCCAAATCTTAATCCCGCTCAAGAATTAAAAAGTGACGCGTGATATTTAGTAAGAAAGCCTACCTAATATAAACTTGTATCGAGTGATTATATTTTAGAAGGCCCCAAAAAAGTAGTGTGACAAATCAAAATAGGTTGACAGACCAAAATGATTATCATAGGGCGCTCTCCCTTTACGTAGCAATATCTATACAAACTATACTATTATATAAAGAAAGAGATCCTTTTAATAATTGTATTGTCCCTATTTTTTTATTTGTAACTTTTCCTTTTCCTTTTTCTTTTTTTTCTTGTTTCTTTCTATTTTCTTTCTCCTATTTTCTTTTTCTCCTGCTCCCTCAACTATACGTTTTTTTTCTTTAATTTTTTTAATAGCTCTTTTCTCTTTTCTTTTTTCATGCATACTATTAACTAATTTTTAACTCTTTTATATAGTTATTTTTTAATAGTATATTTTTATTTTATTTTTTACTTTCAATTATCATGAATTTAATAAATAATAAAAAAATTATTCTTATAAAAGAAATCATCAAATATCTACGATTTAAGTTATCAAAAATTACATATATAATTAAAAAATCACACACACACACACATACACATACACACGCACATATATATATATACACGTTGCACATTTACCGATTGTGTCCACTTGACTAGTACACTATAAATTGTATAGATAATAAAGGTATATATAAAAAGAAAGAATGTATTTGAAGGGTCAAAAAGGAAGAAGAATAAGAAGAAGAAAGGTAAAAAGTTGCACAAAAATAGGAGGGAGAATTATTGAATAAATAAGTTTTGACTGAAATTGTCCCAATGGTAGTAGCGTAGTGGAGCAGTTTTTGAGCACCCAATTCCTGCTTTAACCTCAAAATATTCAAACCCACTCAGAGTACTATTCCACCCACGCCCACCCACTACCCATCTAAAAATAACTACCCCATACAAAGTCACTGCTTTACTATTGGTATTAATCATCACAGGCACACTCTAGCTCTTTTTCTTTACTTATTTTAATCAACTTCCTTTTTTTTTAATTATTTATTTATTTTGGCTATGCAGCTGATCAAAGTGACATAATATGCCATGCTCAATATTCATAACTCAGTGAATTTGCAACTTACTGCGTCACCAAAAACACCTGAAAAAAATGTTTGATGTTTTATTTGGGTATTGGAGAAAGGCTTCAAAATGGTAAATTTTATATCTCATTTTTTTTTCTTTTTTATATGTTGTGTTGATGTGTTGTGTTGTGTTGTGTTTTACAGCAAGAGACTTGTAAAAACAGTGCAGTGTCGCCTCAAACTGTTGAAAAACAAGAGGAATTGTGTTGTGAGGCAATTGAGAGAGGATGTGGCTGAGCTTATCAAGCACGGCCATTATCATACCGCCTTTGGAAGGGTACAAATTTTCTTTAATTTCTATATATATATATATATATACTGTTTCATTGATTTTTGATGTCTTTTTGTTTTGTTTTTTTTTTTTTCAGGTTGGGCAGATTATCATGGATCAAAATATGGTCGAAGTATATGATCTGCTGCATCAGTTCTGTGAATTTGTAATAATCAATATTCCCTACATCCGAAAACATAGGTATGCATTACGTGTAGAAAAAGAAATGCAATTTTTTGTGATATTGGGAAAAGAAAATGAACTTATTTTGATGTCCGTTTGCAGGGACTGTCCCAATGATATTAATGAAGCAGCATCAACTCTAATTTTCACATCGTCGCGATTAGGGAAGTTACCGGAGCTAATGTCGATCAGGGAACTCTTTGGAGAGCGGTATGGACAAAGATTCGTTACGGTAGCACTTGAACTACTTCAGGGAAATCTTGTGAATCATCAGGTTATAATAAGCTCTAAAAATTTCAAAAAAAAGAAAAAATGTTAGCCAATTGAGCCGATGAAATTTTTACTTTCTTGATCTTTATTACAGATAAAACAGGCTCTTGAAATGAAAAAGATTTGTGATGATGTGAAGTATAGATTACTGGACGAAATAGCTAGTAGTTCCTACCAGTCAGGATCTCTGCTCCTGGAGTACAAACCCGTGTTGCAAGAAGAGCAGGTATTGTATATACAAATAATTACATATACACCCCTTGACACTTGCATAATTATAGAAACCACTCCTGTCGTCAATTTTTGTCTTAGAGTCAAAATCCCCTTTAGCTTTGCATGGTTACTAAAATCAGGCTTGTACCATCAACGTTCATTTACAGTTGGGCCTCCAAAAAAAATTAACGTTTGTGGTAATTTTGTAATCTTCAAGACCTTATGGATCTGAATGTAACTACGCCAAACCTTAGGGGTATAGGTGTAATTATCCCTTATATATATGGTCTCAATATGAAAGCAGCTGGGCTCCTACAATTTTACATGTTTTTCTGAATCATCATATGCACTAATTTTGAAACAGCAGGAACTCAATGGGAGTAGTGAAGTTGAAATACACGACAGGAGTGAGGCACGAGGAAGGATTACATATGTGGAATTTTCATCTCAAAACAACAAAATCTCTGAAGAAATGGATAAATTTAAAGTGTCGCCTACTAATGACATATCGGAAATGGAGTCTTGCTCAGAAACTTCAACCGAACTCCGAGAGGAAATTATATATCTGGACGACATCGAGGAGTTCGTGTCACCTGTCAGAGAAGATCAGAGACTGTTCGTGTTCAAACCATTCGGGACGACCCCTTTAAACGAGGAAACAGATTATCGAATGTTTGACATAAGTCTCGAGAAAGATAAGCCCGTCTCAAGAAAAAAAAGATCAAGAAGAAGATCACAATCTCAAGAAAATCAGAAAAATGTACCACTAGACACCGAATGGGAAGCATACTATGGTGAGTCAAATGAGATGTCTCCTGATAATAGACACAAACCTCATTATCGTATGGAGGGAAAGAGGAGAGATCATATAGGCAAGAAATGCAGTTCAGAACGTACTTGTTACTTGAGGGCCTCAAGGGCAATGACAATGCCTGCTGAAAGGCCTAAACAGACTATTACAGATAACATTTTGAGGTCAAATTCATTTCCATTTGAACGACCCAATAATGGATACTCTTGTCGGCATATCCATCCAAAGCTTCCAGATTATGACGAGCTAACAGCGGTGTTTATGGCTCTCAAGAGAGAAAAGCTTCAAAATAAACAACAGGCGAGTAATATGTAATGTTTAGTGGAAGGTTGAAATCAGGTTGATATTTAAATTTTGTTAGCAGTTTACAAGTCTATTTGTAGGGTTCGTTTGTATGTGAATCGGAATTCATGGATTACATTCCTGTATATTTATTCGACACATTGTCTTTTTTGTCTTCTTTTTTGGGGTTTATTAGACTAACACGTCCTCTAAAATACTCAAATTACCAATTCCCTCCCTTGATCTTTAATAGTAATAGTAACCTCGCCTCCAAATTAATTTCTCCGTTCAACTAACTCTCCGTTCCATTGTGATTTTTAACAAAAAATATTATAACTTGAACATCACACTAACATTTTTAGAAAATTGGATATTTTCATTATTTTTAGTTGCACAGTTAGGTCATTTTACACTCATCATCTGGATTTTCTAATCATATAAACTTAGAGGGGGTCATTGTAATTATAAGAAACTACGGGGCATAGTAATCAAGATATTTCAAAGGGGGTGTCGATGTAATTAACCCTTCTTTTTTAAGCATGCATGTCATGTGTATTAATAGTCAAGGAGGTCTTTCTTGAAAGCTATTGTTGGCAACATTCAAGGTAAGACATTCCAATGCCTAAGTGATGGAAGTATACATGAAAAAAAAGAAAAAAAAAAATTGCTACAAAGCCTCTTCTTGAAATGAAAAAAAAGACTATACTCTAATACTGATTTAAGAACAGAGCAAGACTCGTTTGAAAAGGGCAAAGGGCTACCAAAAGCCAATTAGTGGTCAATAATCATCCGTTTGAAAGGCAAACTTTGCGGCAGAGATAGACACTCAGAGGCCTAGTCCAAAATCTACGATATCAAGCACTAGCAATCTCTCCAAATGGGGTGAGATAATGTAGTGTCAACAACATGCTCCTGTGAAAATGTCATATTTGGCCCCATAAAAGTATTGATACTTTGAAATTGCCTTAACAAAAATCTAATCATTTGAGTGCTCCCTTTACATTGCCACAAGTAGGGTTTCGTTCCTTCACCCACTGCAGTGCATCCTTAATCACTTTTGGCCGAGCAAGAAAGGCTGAGTTTCACTTTGAATCCTTTTTTGTCCATTCACAATGTTATAAACATTTTAGCTGTGACGACCCCAGTATTCCTATATTTGTTATCATTTACATATTTTAAATAAATTTAAATAGCAAGCATAGTATTGAAAAACATAACATCGCGATGTACATCAAGTACACAATTCCGAATACAAACAAGCATTTACAAATTTCATATGGACGAAATTGGCAAAACAAACAAGTACGCACACTACAAGAAAACAGGCAAAAACCAATGGAATTTTCCTACGGAAAACCTACGGAAAAAATCTATTGCAAATACCAACGGAAATCCTACGGAAGTTGGTAACATGAAATTCCATTGGTAATCCGTAGGAAAATTTGGCATGAAAATGGCGGGAGAAATAGCGCCATTTTTACCAAGGGATTATCGAGGGAATTTTCCCTTTGTAATCGAGTTCAAAATTTACCAAGGGATTCCCAAGGGATTTTTCCCTTGGTAATCTCCTTTAATAAATTTCCCAAGGGAAAACCAAGGGAATTTTCCATTGGTAATCACGTTCAAAATTTTCCGAGGGATTCACAAAGGATTTTTCCCTTGGTAATTTTCTTTAATTTGTTAGCGAGGGAGAACCGAACAAATATTCCCTTGGTAATCTCGTTCAAAATTTACCAAGGGATTACCAAGGGAATTTTCCCATGGTAATCTCCTTTAATAAATTTTCCAAGGGAAAACCAAGAGAATTTTCACTTGGTAATCGCGTTCAAAATTTTTCGAGGGATTCTCAACGGATTTTTCCCTTGGTATTCTTCTTGAATAAACTTCTCAAGGGAAAACTGAGGGAATATTCCCTTGGTAATCTTGTTCAAATTTACCAAGGGATTCCAAGGGAATTTTCCCTTGGTAATCGCCTTTAATAAATTTTCCGAGCGAAAACCAAGGGAATTTTCCCTTGGTAATCTCATTCAAAATTTACCAAGGGATTCCCAAGGGAATTTTCCCTTGGTAATCTCCTTTAATAAATTTTTCGAGGAAAAGTCAAGGGAATATTCCTTTGGTAATCTTGTTCAAAATTACCAAGGGATTCCCAAGGGATTTTTCCCTTGGTTATCGCCTTTAATAAATTTCCTGAGGAAAAACGAAGAGAATTTTTCCTTGGTAATCGCGTTCAAAATTTTTTGAGTGATTTCCAACGGATTTTTCCCTTGGTAATTTTATTTAAAAATTTAACGAGGGAAAATCGAGGGAATATTCCCTTGGTAATCTCGTTCAAAATTTACCAAGAGAATCCCAAGGGAATTTTCCCTTGGTAATCTCCTTTAATAAGTTTTTTGAGGGAACACCAGGGGAATATTCCCTTGGTAATTTCATTCAAAATTTACCAAGGGATTACCGAGGGAATATTCCCTCGGTTTTCCCTTAGTAATATTTTTTAACAATTTTTTTTGAATTGATTTTTTTAATGATTTTGTAATTATGAAAATGTATTTTTTACATATTCCTAATATTTCCTTGTTACTCTCATTGCTCCCTCTATCTCTCTCTCTCTTAAATGATGAATACGTATTTTGTATTTACAACTAATATTCTTTTTGAACACTATGTAGGATTTAATTATATGAATCTATTGTTAATATTATTCTAGCCCTTGTAAAAGTTTTGAATTTATGTATGACCCAAATATAATTTTAATTTTTAAAATTTCTTTTTATGCAAAATTCTATATGTAAATTGACACATATATTTATTAATATTATAATTTATACTATATTTATAATTTATTAATATTATAATTTATACATATCTTTATTATAATTAAGTTCTCTCTCTCCTCTGATTACTCATATTTAATCTCCCTCTTCTTGATTGAATTAAGAGAATATTTTCACCAATTCAAAAAATAATATTAAATAAATTGAATTTAATAGAAATTAAAATATTTGAATATTATTTGTAATTATTAAAAAAATAGATTAATGAGTTGGTCTTGAATTTAGTTTAGTGGCAAAGCATTACATGTCCATCCAAGAGGTTATAGGTTCAATGTATCATCAAAATAAATGGCAATATATGCCGTTATAACAAATTTGTCTTGGAAAAATTCATGTATCATCAAAATAAATCTAAAAATACAAATAAATTCAACTTTTAAAAGATGTATGAACAATTACTTTTTTAAAATTCTTTTTTTGCTAAATTCTATATGTAAATACATATGTAGATAGTACATTTGTTATTTAAAACAATATAAATAATATTAACAAATGTAGAATGTATATTTGATATTTAAAACAATACAAATAATATTTTACAAATAATATATTAAAAAATTAAAATAAGTATAAAACAAAATAATATATTAATGAATTAAAATAAGAATAATCAAACAAATATGTAATAAGTACAAAACAAAACAAAACATGTCATAAGTTCTTCCAACAGCTTGGTGGTTGAGGGCTTGACAAACAAGCCTGAGGTCACGAGTTTAAATCCCCTTCGTTGCAAAAATTTGCAAATTATGGGGGCACTATTCCAGTTATGATGACGGCTATGGGGGCTCGCCAAGTGGTGACGGTAGCAACGTCGGCAGGGTTCGGGGCGGCGGCGGAGACAGCCCGACCGGTGGCGGTGCTTCGGCGGTCTGGATGTATTACCAACGAAAAACCAACAGAATTTTCTAGTAGTTTTTTGTTGGCAATCTGTTGGTAATCCATAGGAAACTCTCTAGCAAAATTCCCTAAGTTTTCCCTAGGTAAGTCGTAGGTGCTTTTTCTGTTGATTTTCTGCAGGTAATCCGTAGGTGAATCAGGGTGGTTTTTCGTAGGTAATCCGTTGGTGAATCATGATCGAAGTTTCGTTGGTTTTCTGTAGGTAATCCATTGGCGAATCATGATTGAAGTTTCTGTTGGTTTTCCGTAGGTAATTCTTTAGCAAAAGCTTACCGATGACACTATTTCTGAGGGAATCCATTCCGTAGGTTTTCTGTTAGTTTTCCGTTAGAAAACGTAAATTCCGTAGGTTTTTGGCTGTTTTCTTGTAGTGGCAGCGGAAAGTAATAACTCTCGTCCTAATAGAAGGCTTCAAAATGTTCCTCCTCCTCGACCCCGTTAAAGTTAGCCTCGACTTCATCTAAAACATATCATATGAACACAGTCAACATATAGTTGAGTAGAAACGTTACCTAATCACATAAAGTGCTCGTGTGTGTGATTTGCACGTAGGCACATAGTTTTACTTTGCACATGAACACATAGTTTTCCATTTCAAACCTTTCTCGTCACCTAAAAATGACCCTTATGACTACCCAGGCTGAAATTTACAACCAGCACATTTCTCCTGCCTGCTTTATCCTCCAATTGTTGTACCCCGCGTGTTACACCAAATTTTCCTACGACCCTCTCTCTTGAGTAGATCACTCCGTCTACCCAAGGGGGGATTAGGAGATAGAGGGAGTGAGAACTCTTACAGTCGGCTACCCCATTGGTATGTCCTAGTAGAACTCACCCAAACCACTCCAATATATTTCGGGCCCATTTCACAATCACAATTTATGCACATAGCATAATCTTAGAAGTCTTGCTTCGATGTTTAACATATGATTCCAACATCTTAGAAAAGAATGTCATCACTATGAAATAAAGTGATAGAAAATAATATCTCATAAACTATTTAATATAGATATATACATATATCAAATATGAAATTTAAACTAAAATATAATCAAAACATAATAGTATGTATATACATCAACACATACATATATATATATATATATTGTCTAGAATATAAATTTGATACATAAATATATTCTAATTAAAATATAATTAAACATAAATATATAAATACATATATAGGTTTCTAAGTATAACATATCCACTTATGTATGTAAATTCAAAGCAAATAAAATGTAAATATATATAACTAAATACTACGTACGTAGAGCTTATACATAGACTAAAGTATAAGTGTAACACATATATATACATGTATCAAATATTTGTGTAAACTATAGAAAAATGACATTCAAGGCATAAATATATATATAATATGTATGTACGTATGATATATATATATATATATATATATATATATATAAAGATCCATTTGAAAATATAGACAACTATGTATATAAGACATGCAGACATATTTTGGTAAACTAGGGATCGATTTTCATAAAGCACCCATATCTTGATAAAACTTTAATAAATCTATGTTTATGAAAATAGTATTTCGTCAAAACTAATATTTTCCGTAGAAACACATCATTTTATCAAACTAATTTATTTTCATAAAATTAACATAGTTTCAAAAATACTATAGCGTCATAAAACTAATAATCAAGTATATTTCCATAAAACTATTATAACTTTATGAAACTATTACATTTTCAAAACTAACATAGATTTTGGTAAATTTTTTACAAAATTAAATATATATCATTATAAGCTTCTTTTTACCAAAATATATCTCCATGAAACCACTTTGAAATCATTATATCTCAAGAAAATCCTCTTTAAACTACACACATAATTTCAAAAAGCCTAACTCAAAAAATAATATACATACCAAGCATATGATCACATAATCACATAATAAGTTCACAAAGGGCATGTTGATCACATAATAAAAGCAATAATCACATATTAATCATAAACTAGATTAACTCCTATCATAATTACCCTTCTAGCATGAAAGTATTACTTAACCTCTATGAGCAAGTATTCTTAAAATAACATGTATTATAATAACTATAGCTAAGTTAATCATGAAATAACACTTTAGCGAAGCACTTAATAAAATAAATTAGCTACTAAACCAAGAGTAGGGAAGCAAGTTTGGCAAGAACTTTTACTCAAGAGTAGGGAAGCAAGTTTGGCAAGAACTTTTACTCAAGAGTAGGGAAGCATGCTTTTAACAAGAACTTTTACTCAAGAGTAGGGAAGCATGCTTTTAGCAAGAACTTTTACTCAAGAGTAGTGAAGCAAGCCTAAGCAAAAACTTTTACTCAAGGTGAACATAAATAACACCTCTACTTATGAGATTAAGCAAGGTTTCTACCTTTTCAAGAATGTTTGAGGGAAATAAAGGGATATATGGAAGGCTAAGAGGTATATAGGGATGAAAATAGAAGGGTTTGTATATATATATAGGTGGGTGGAAGATAGGCTATAAATAGGAAGTGTTTTGAGTGTTAAAAGTAGAGTGAGAGTGGGGGTCTGTTTTTAAGCGGGATTTTTGGGATGAAAATGGGGTTGGAGTTGGAATCTATTTATAGAGGAGAAAAGAAGAAATAACTAATATTATAACAAAATAAATATATAAGCCATACATTTTATATGGATATTTATCTATACACATCACTATATTAATTACCTAGTATATATATATATATTTATGTATGTGGACATGTAGGTGTATATGTAGATATGTAAATCACCATTAGTCTATATATGTGGATATGTGTGTGGATATGTAGATATAGAAATCACCACTAGGTGATATATGAATGTGTGTGTATATGTAGATATATAATTTACCACTAGTATATATATGGATGTGTGTGTGTATAAGTAGATATATAATTCACCACTAGTTTATATGTGTACATGTAAACAAGTATATTACCACTAATATATATATATAAATATCTATATGTTGTGTGTGTGTGTAATATATATATGTGTGTGTGTGTGTGTGTGTGTGTGTGTGTATATAGAAGTAAGTATAATATATATATATAGATGTGTATATATTGTAAACTATATGTATGAACTAATATAGATTCATGTTTGAAACTATAATTTTAGTAGGGAAAAGTAATTTTCTAAATATTTATAATAAAAGAAAATATTTGGAAAGACTTAATGGTCTATGAAAATTATATATATATATATATAGTTGTAGAAGAGATAATTAAATTATACATACTTTCGGTTTTCTATATATCTATTTTCAGTTTTATAAAATTATTTTAGGGATGTGAAATAAATAAATAAATCTAGTAGATTCTAATTTGAAAACAAATAGTTCTATAATTTTCGACAATAAAAAGCAAAAGTAAAATTAAATTTCATGATATGGAAATAATAATAAAAATAACAACAATATACTAAATTTGTGGGGAAAAATAAAGAGATAACGATTTTTTTTTTTGAAAATAAATAAGAAATTCTTAAATTTTAAAATTTCACTAATAATGAAGAAATGATCATGATTTAAAATGCATGCATATACTGCACATTACCTTAATGAGTGCCTAAAATTCACATATTGAAAGTAATTATGACACACTTATAATTCAAATAATAAAATATTACTGGGTCGTTACATTAGCAATCGATGAACCGGTTCAGTCATTCTATGTCTTTTTGTAAGCAAATCGAGAGGAAATCAAATTTAGGGCAAAGAAAAGTTTCTCAATACTATAGTTAACGAGGACAACTCCGCCAGTAAGTGATGAGTGTTTTAGTAAGCATCATATGCTTTTAATAATGTCTTCGCCTTCGTTCTCTGTTTTTTGTGGGGACAAAGGTTTTGGTATGATGGTTCCTAAGGAAGATGTCCTGTATCAAATGTATAAAAAAAATCATCTATTTCCCCTTGATTTGTATGAGTGACTACGGGTCCTAAGTGATTTTGGTAATAGCATTTATGTGATGTAGCTATAAGATTGTAGGTTTCCTTTGAGGAATGGATAACTGTAGGAAAGTCATTGTACTAGTCTAGTTGTACGCTTTTATATGCCACAACTTTGGCCTTTTACTACTACGAGTATGAGCCCACCATAACAGAACCTATATCGAAGATTTCGTCGCAGCATAGAGGGAAGTAAGTGCAGTTTAATTTCTAAAATGCCCAAGGAGTATAGTTACATGAGGAGGTTGATACACATAAGTGATAAAAATTGGATTAATGATCTTAGGATGGATAGAAGGGCTTTTTGCTATCCATATTATGTTTGGGAAAATGTTGGAGGGCTATGTAAGGAAATTTTGTGGGAGTTGAGGAGAAGGTGGCCATCTTCTTGTCCATTTTAGCTCACCACAAGAAGTTGGTGGTGGTTAAGACTGATTTCCTATAGCTCGGAGAAACTATTGGCAAATATTTCAAACAAATCCTTAAAGTCACAATAAAAATAAATAATCTCCTACTTGTTGTCCCTCCAGATTCCAATAATCTAATATGGAAATACTTTAACGTAATTTCAATGTACTTTAATGTATATTGTCTTACTTCTTTACATTTTGTCATAGAAATTGCTCTTGAACATAAAAGTGAGTCCAATTTACTTGTGAAATGACAGTCTTTAATCATTGTGTAACATTATTTGCAGGGTTACGTAGATGATCTGGATAGTATTTATGTTGTTGTTCAGGTCCCTATAGTTGATCAAAAGAGCTATGTTTGTCGTTAATGTCTTGGGAGTGTGTGACATGGACATGAACTTCGTCTGCATACTTATTGGGTGGGAGGGATCAACGGCCGACAGTTGGGCATTACAAGGTGCTATCCACTAGCTGAATGGCTTACATGTCACTACGGGTAAAGCAAGCCTACACTACTTGCATATCTATAGCAACATTAAGCGAACCTTTTTTTATATATTTTGTTAAAAATCTACACAACTGCATATAGTGGTAATATCTTAATTTATGTTTGTTTTGTTGCTTCTAGGGAACTACCACCTTGTTGATTGCAGATACGTGAATGCCCATAGGTTCTTGACACTGTATCAAGGGTGTTAGTGCCATTTGAAGGAATGGGGTCCCACTAAATTATGCTCACAGAATGCGAAAGAATTATTCAACATGAGGCATGCAAATGCAAGAAACATCATAGGGGACGCATTGGTATTACTAAAGCAAAGATTGGTCATGCTACAAAGCAAAACATTCTATTCCTTGGAGGTTCAAAACTGGATAATCCTCGCATATGCTTTGATCCACAATTACATACGATGGCACACGGCACATGATCTGGTGGAAGATGATCTACAAGTGGGGAATGACATGGATGATGCCAATATCGGGGGTTAACTAGCACTCCGGCATGGAATGATTGGAGCAATCAACTTGCCAACAATATGTTCCAAGAATGGCAGAGGAAATAGTTTCTATGTGTTGTTTTTTGTATCTAGTCAAAAAATGGAATTTAAAAAGAACTAGAATTGCAATAGGGACCCATATTTGTGTGTACATGGAACTGTGATCGGACCCATTTGGATCTTTTTAATGTCTCAAATTGGTGTTGTTGTATGCTGCTTCTTTATTATTGCAGTTTTTTGCTTGTTAATGTAACTTGAATGCCTGTTTTCATTGGCGGTTGTTGTAATGACCCAGTATTCCTTAATATTTAAATAATTGATATGAAATCTTATGCTTCTTGGAGATGTTTTAATTACTTGTTATTTTCACATTTTAGTTTGATTTTGAGAATAATGTACAATTTGAACGGAAAAGTACTAATTTTCGAATTTTGATTACCATTCTTGAAAAATTCATCTATTAAATACTCTTTAGTTTTCAAAAATAATGTAAATAAGTATTCTAGACTCTTATGCATGGAGAAGATGCAATTTTTGAATAAATTACATGATTTTCCAAATTTTAGACGAATTTGACATTCGAACACAATTTTCGGACTTTCTATGTCCTAAATTGCAATTTTCGAAAGTATATCTAAAACATTTTAAATTATGATAAATATAAATATAATTTCATATTTATAAAGATTAAATTTCATAATTTTGGAATTTTCCTAAATTAATTATGAATTTTCGGATTTTACGCCTTAAAAAAACCTAAGGCATAGGTAAATTGTATTTTCTACCCCAGATATTATTTCTTTCCCTAATATGAATAATCCTACACAATATACAAGAAATAAATTATATTTTCAGATTAATGAGGGGAGGGGGACGAATTTTGGTGGAGAATTGGGAGAGAAAAAATAAAAGATGGAATACTTGGTTGGTATTAAGTCTTGCACTCCAAGCTTGCCAAATACAATGTATAAATACACTTGGCATACACCTTCTAGAAGTATGAATACATGTTTGGCCATGGTTAAAGTAGAGCAACACTTAAGCTACTTAGACCAAATACTTGGCCAATTAGGGTCATAATTGGAAAAGGACTTAAGGCTATTTTAATACTATCTCTCCTTATTAGTCTATATGTAATATTACTTGGAAAAATACCACAACCACCACACACACACCCTTAAATCCAGCCACACACACACACACACACTGTGACGACCTGGTAAACCACATTATTTTAAACTTGGAAGTATGAAATATTTTACTATTTTATGAGAAAATCCTTTTATTTTGAACAAACGTGCATTGCATTACATGCATTTATTAAAAATGTGACTTGTTCTTAGTGAAATTGAAACCTACGAATTTCTCCTCAATTTTTTCGAAAACTACCCACAAACCTAAACTATCGGTTTTAATTTTCTTATTGGTACAATTGTTTCTATATCATGAAATTTAAATTTCATTTTCCTCCCTAATTTCGAAATTAATAATAAAAATTATTTTACAAACTATACATTTACTAGAATTAATTATTTACTTCACAATTTTAGCATTTTTGAAGTAATGTTATCAAAATATTATATATCTATATAAAATCCGAAAATACCTTAAAAATAATATATATAATTAGTTAAATATGTTTTCTATTAGTTTAATTACCTATTAATGTCATTTTCATGTAACATGTAAATTTTACCTCTTAGTATTTCAACTACCAAAGTGTGTATTAATCTTTACCATTCATATATAATTATATATTGCCTATCTCTCCTACTATTATATATATATATATATATATATATTTAGGAAAAATAATTTCCTAAAATCATTAAGCTTTTTAAATTGTTTTCTTACTTATAAGAATTTATAAATTTACTTTCTATACACATAATATTTTTTCCAAAATTGTATTTTATTCCTTAATAATTAATAATTACATATCTTAGACTATTATGACTTGGAAAAATATATTTTTCAAAATTAGAATTTAATTTCCTTAATTTTCGAATTTTGCTCAAATTAAAGCATAAATGTCCAATAAAATTATAAACTTCCAAATATAAATATAAATTTCAAATTTTTAATGATTATAATATATTTCCTAAATTTATAAGTATAAATTTCGAATTTTAAAGAATTAAACTTTAATTTTCGGATTTTAATTGAAGGCAAATATAAATTGTGGATTTTAACCTATTTTAGGATATTTATGCAAGAAAAATCTTCTCCAATATACCATAAATAAATATTGTTGCATGGCTCACATTTACTTAGCCTATGAATCATATCATAGCATGTACACCCATGCCTAATTAGTCTTCCACATGGAAGAATTCATTTAATGTATTAATCTAGGTGGAAAAATTGTAATTATGAAGAAAATGACCCTCAATAAAAATCTAATTCATTCTTCCTCTTATTAAAGTAAACAAGACGAAATCCCACCTCCTTTTTCCTAGCAAGAACCGGCCACAACACACACTTCACACACTCTTCTAAATTTTCTCCCAAAAACACTCTAAGTTCCTATTCTTTTACCCCACAAATTACTACACACAAAAAGAAAGAGAAAGAAGGTAGAAACCTTGCTTAATCATATAAGTAGAGGTTTTTCTTGTCTCTTGAAGAAGGCTACATGAAGTCATGAAATTAGTTTCACTACTTTGTGCATTCTTAGTTAAAATTATGTGCTAGAATATGGTCTTGCAAATATTATGTGATTTTGGTATGAATTTAATTGTTATATTATGTGCTTTATATGCAAGTTGTCTTTTGAATGATAAAGTATGTGTTGGTTCTTGAGTTCAAGAAGTTATGCTAGTTAGTTTCACTACTTGAGTCCTATTTATGTGTTATCTTGTGATCTTGCAAGAATTATGAGAATTTTATGAAGTATTATGTATTTTATGAAAGTGCTACGTGCTTAGATGTTCATAACATATAATATACTATACCACTAATTTGGTGTTAATATAGTATACTTGAAATTATGTTTATATTATTTGGTGAAATAATATGTTTTAGGAAAAGTATGGGTTTTGGAAAAGATATACCATTTTCACAAAAATAGATTACTTAAAGTTACCAAACTATATTGTTTATATATATATATATATCTCACACGTATATAGTTATATAGATATAGATATATGTATAATACGTACACATATATATATAATTATGTTGAATAATTGTTTAGTTTTATATATATATATAATACGTACATATATATATATAATTATGGAGTTAGTGATATTATATATATATAAATATATGATGTACGTACATGTATATAAGTATAGTTATGAGTAATTATATGCATGGTTATTTAGATTTATGGTTTAGTTATGTGTTTAATCTAAACTTCTATTATGTTTAATCTAAGTTTCTATTTTAATGATAGGTTTAGACTAAATCAATAGATAAAACAATATATATATACATATATATGTAGGTGGGACCGTGTATATATATATTTACATACTGTTATGTTTTGACTAAAGTTTTGGTTTAAAATATTCTCTTCTATTAATTTCATTTTATATTAATGATATTATTTTAAGATGTCGGAATAACATGTTGAAATATGGAAGCAAGACTTCCAAGATTATGCTATGTGCATAAATTATGAATGTGAAACGGGCCCGAAATATATCGGAGTGGTTTGGGTGAGTTCCGCCGGGACATACCAATGGGGTAGCCGGCTGTAAGAGTTCTCACTCTCTCCATCTCCTAATCCCCCCTTATGTAGACGGAGTGATCTATATAAGAGAGAGGGTCGTAGGAAAATTTGGCTTAACACCCGGGGTACGACCATTGGAGGATAAGGCAGGCGGGAGTAATGTGCTGGTTGTAAATTTCGGCCGGGGGAGTCATAAGGGTCACTGTTAGGTGACGAGAAAGGTTTGAAATTGAAAAACTATATCTATTTGTGCAAAGTGAAAAATGTGTTTATGTGCAAATCACACACGATCACCTTATATGATTAAGTAATGTTTCTACTCAACTATATGTTGAATGTGCTCACCTGATATGTTTTAGACGAACCTGAAGCTAGCAACGAGGCCGAAGAAGAGGAACAATTTGAAGGTTTTTATTAGGAAGAGAGATGTCTATTTATTTCCGCTGCGTGTTTGTTGTTTGTGCACTCGATCTTTTGTACTTTGTAACTAAATAATTGCTCGAAATTGTACTCTTGATAAATCAGTACTCTATCAAGTCTTTTGATATTATGTTTTCTTTAAGTTTATTCTCATTGCATGCTTTAATTGTAAATTATATTAAAATGGGTTACCGGGGCGTTATACACACACTTCATTCCTCTTGTTTTCATTCAATTTTCCTAATAGCCTTCAAGTGAAACCCTCTCACCCCTTCAAACACTCTCCCTACTTCAAACCCTACAAAGAAAGAAAGAAAGACTTATCAAGGTAGAAATTTGCCTATGGCATGAGTTAGGGTTAGGTTTTTCTTAATTTCTTAGCATGTTATCTTCCCTATAAGACCTAGGAGGTCACCACAAGTTGGTTTCCATCTTGGGTTTAAGGGATTTCAAGATGTGTTGGTTATATATGTTTATATTGTGCATATGATGTTTCTATGAGCATGTTAGGTTAAAATCCTTGAATATGCATACTGGAAATTGTTGTAAATATGCTTAAGTGATGCTTGAACTCTAGGTTATCATGTTGTATACCTTGTTAGAGTCTTGTTTATGTGCTGGAAGCTAAAATTTTAAGTTATGAAAGCTGAAAATTCAAGTTGTGCATATGCTGGAATTACTGTTCATGCAAAAACTCTTGTTTTCAAAGCTGAAAAGTTCAATTTTTGCACGATGAAAAATACGAAAATTTCAAACCAAAAACCTGGTTTATATACTTTAAAGTCAGTGTAGAATAATCTATAGAAACAGGTTTTAAAAAGCTGGAGGTTTGGATTGCGAAAGCCTGAAATTTCAGAAGTTGCGCGCTAAATCATTTCGCGTCGCAGTCTGAAAGTTTCAGGTTTCGTGAATTGAAAATCCAGAAATTTATACTCTAAAAGTCTATTTCACAACCTTGGGAATATATGTGTGGATTTTCAGTAGGTTTTAAGTTGGAATTTCAGTAGTTGAATGCTAAACATTTCAATTCGACATTGTAAATGTCGATTTCGCAAAAACTGGAAATTTGGGTACTTTGTGCTGAATTTGAGCTGAATCAGTGTGTATTGTGATGGAATTGTGATTTTTATGTGTTGGAATTATATGTGTAAAGGCCCTATATGTGTTCGGTATGGATGGGGCTAGAGTTCGGCCGGGCGGCAATGGGCTTGCCGGTCTTAAACCAGTTCTCGCTATCCATGCCTATTCCCATCTTGCATGGACGGAGTGTTCCATGTATTGGTTGTGGGTCGTAGATTTCCGGCATATACTCGAGATATGACCACCGGTGTGTATAGGTTGGGATTGGTGGATTTTGGTGTGATTTCGGTTGGATATCAGTTGAAATTGAATTACGGCACGGCGAGATAAGGTAGCCGCCCGTCGAGGTAAAAAACGGTAAAAATGTGTTGGAATGTGATGCTCTATCAGAACTGAAATTTATGTGATTTGATCATGAACTGAAATTTCTATGTTTTTATGTGTGGTTTTATGTGTTTTTATGACAATATGCAATTTCACACGATCACCTCACGTCTATGTAAATTTCTACTCAACATGTGTATATGTTGACGTTGCTTTCTATTATGTTTTAGCTGGATTTGAGACACAGGAAGATAGGAACGAGGAAGACTTAGGAGGGCGCTTCGAGGCTTTTAGTTAGTTATGTATGCGTTGTGCTAGAAACTTGGTAGTTAAGTTATGTATATGTTGTGTATATGTAATAAACGACGTTTGTAAACTCATCTTTTGGAATATTAGTACGTGTGTTTGGTTTTATTATGTTATAAAATAGCATGTTTTGTAAGATGGTTATAAATAGATGTTTTCATAATTAACTAGAGGTTTCGGGGCATTACAGTTGTGGCATATTCGTCCTTGTATTTTGCTAATCTTAAGTTGGTTTTGTCCATTTCTCTAACTTAATATTTATCAATTGCTGAGCTTTTGTTGATGGATCATCTTGTTGGCAAACCTGGACTCAATGTGGTTGTTCACAATGAGCTCCGGTAACTCCAGTACATGCACTATGCTATCCTGATGTTATTGGAATAAGGTTGAGAAGGATGCATTGATGGATGCTTTGAAAGCTCAATAAGTTGAACGTTGGAATAACAATGGTTTGTATCGAGGTGAGCACTCGCCTAAATTTGGAGTGGATGCTTGCTGTCTCACTACCAACTGGGGCAATTTTGCACTGTCACATAAAGAGCAAATTTCACCAGCTTCACTGGCTTTTAGGAAAAGGGAGGAGGGGGGGAGCCTAGATCCGCTGACATTCATGGTTATTATCTAGGACTAGAAGCTTTGGAAGGAACAAATTGTGGTACGTGTAGGGGTGTATACAGATATTGAATGGAGTGGATATGTATTATCCGAATTTTTGTCCTATTAAGTTTCCTAAAATCCATATATGTATCCAAACCGATGGAAATTGAAAACCTCATATCCGAGTCCAAATTCGATGGATATTTACGAATTGGGATATATCCCAATCCGTTTAGTATTTTCGAAGATCAGACATAATTATAGATATTTGAATATTCGAATATCCATTTCTGTTTAAAATTATCCAAATATCCGATTGAACACTTGAATTCGCTTATTCGAATATCCAAATTCATTTATCTAAAAAAAAGATCAAATAGAACTAATATAACTTATCTAGTTGAATTTTTTGTTTATAATAATATATAAGTATAGTATATACTCATTGATAAAAGTAAAGTTAATATATTTACTTATATTTTTGTTTCGTTGTAAATTGTTAAGATACGCATCAGTTAGATTTTTTTCTATCTACTTATATTGGCTGGGGTGATCTATCTGATATTGTGAACATTGATTTGACAACATGATGGTGGGCTCTGTGACTTACTAAGAGAGGTGTCTCTGGTAAAGACCCTTCAATCCTTAAGTCAACAAAGAGTATGAAAATTAGGATATATTCGATTAGAGTTTTGGTAAGTTATGAATAGTTACCTATATTGAGAACTTCCTTGGGGTATTTATAGGTGATGGACGGTCTCCATTTGTTGGTGGATTAGGGTTGAGGTAGAGGGTTTAGGTGTGCCCAAGTTTTGATAGTCCCATCGTACTAGGATGCCAAGGCCGTTATGCTTAGGTGACAGGGTGTCAGGGCACACTGTGTTGTAGGAGACTATTAGCACATTTCAAAATGTGCAGTGACAGTAGTACTTGTGACGCCCAAAATCCGGGACATGGCACGGCGATGCCCCTAAGCCCAAAGGACTCAGAGACACCAAGCCCCGGAAATCAAAACATACTAAAACACCATAATTATTTATTAAGAAAACCATAGCCGAACATCGCAGCGAAAAAGTTGATAATTCTAGCTATTTCAATCGAGCTCAAAACATAATGGAAAAATAAGCTATAATAGTTTCCATAAACCAAGTCTTAAAATAAAATGACGTAACTAATAATAATACTATGTTCTCTAGCCAATAATGACTTCAATACGATCACCAACCCCAAAATTGACCCTCATCACCTTCGTCGGTACTCTCCTCTGCAAAATAGTCATTAGTGGTGTGAGCGACACTTGTCCAGTAATGGATCTCTTGACCCTCTATTGGATTCGAGCAAGTTATATACATATATAATAGGAAAATTATACTTATAAAGTAAACAAGATAAAAAAACCAAGTTTTACACTTTCAAGTTACAAAATAGATAACAGAACAGAATAAAGCACATTTATTTACATATCCATATTCGTGAATATTCAAAATCTCTATTGGCCAACTTGATCAAGCCCTAACTCTAATCCCTTTTTATTTTTTATTTTTTTTCCTAGTATCCAAGTTATAGAACTCAAACCATGTAACTATTACTAAGAGAACCTTTAGATACATATATACGTGTGTATATATATATATATATATAAAGAATGGGACCTCATGCTTCCTATCCCACACACACCAAAAGGTGAAATTTACACACACAATTTGCAATGATTGCAATGAACAAAATAATACATTAACACCTTAAGTGTGTGTCTATGTCATGCGTATGCTCCAAACTAATTGTACAATCCTTAAAGCAATATGTAAAAGTCTATTATTAAACAAAACAATCTAAAAAAACTCTTTGCTTCCTATTCCACACACACCAAAAGGTGAAATTTACACACACAATTTGCAATGATTGTAGTGAAAAAAATAACACATTAACCCCTTCTGTGCATGTGCCTTTGTGTTTGTGTGTATTCCAACATGAATGTGCAATCCTTAAAGCCACACGTACAAGTCTATTATGAAACAACACAATATAGAATCAACCAAAAACTATTCAATTTCGTTACTCACTTAATGCCTCCCTTACACATGAAAAGGTGTAAATCTCACTATTGTAACTTTGACGTAGGATACCAAAAAAACATGGATTCAAGAACTTACTGGCCATGGTTTATGAATTCTACAGTTGTAATCCCGTGAGTACTAGTTGTCTCTCTATCTCTATTCTACTATATATTATCACTTATCATGTGTGTATATATAATTCAAATTCCTAAACCTAATAAAATTAACTCAATAGTTCTAAGTATAATTGGATTGGCCCAATTGTCCTAAGTCTAATAGGATTAGCCCACTAGTCCTAAACCAAAATAGAACTTACCCAATAATCCTAAACCTAATAGAATTCGGCTACAAATAATAGCAGCAATAATAATAATAATAATAATAATAATAATAATAATAATAATGAAAATAATAATAACAATAACCATGATAATAATAATACTAACAATAATAAAAATAATAATAATAATAGTAATACGTCTAATAAAAAGGTCAGGGTATCACAGTACTGGCATGATCAGGTCTTCTTGACCAGAAGTGGCCCAGTTAAGGGAATGTCTCCGCACTCCTTCTCGAGTGAGTGCCCAATCGAAGAAAGATAATATACACGAGGCATTCCTTTAATAGTCTAGGTGGATGGGCCAAAGTATGCCACATCATGAGTCCCCCCCACTGCTCAATATGCAATTGTAGCGGTGCATCAGGAAGCAGGAAAGGTTTTTTTTATCACTTTAGCAATCTTTCAAGGAGAGCAACAAGCATAAAAATTCAAAATTTGACTATTGGGAACCCTCAAGCCGGCTTGAATATGGGTGACGTTTGGCATTCCCTAGTCGACTTTTTTCTACCCGCCTATAAATCTAGGCTTAGAGTTAGAGTCCGGTCTTACCATTTCTTACTTTTCTCTAATCGAGCATTTAAGCAGAGCCTTACAAGCCCATTTGTAGCTTATTGAGTTTTTTCTTCTCCCCAAAACCCAAGGCAACTCCCTTTCAATGCTCTATTTCCATTCCCTTTTCACGTTACTGTTTTTGGGTTGTTGAAAAATGGGTAGTGAAGAGATGGATTCCTAGAATCAATACATGAGTTAAAGTCTCTCAATTAGGGTGATTCGGAGTGGCTGATGCTGGAGAACAGTGAGGATGTTGAAATGATCCTTTTGAACTCAATGCTTCATGGGAGGAGCACTAGTCGTGCTTCTATTTCCAGAGTCCAAGGTGGTAGCAAAGTGGTGGTGGCCAGAGTCTTGAGGTCGAACCTCTTGCTGAGGGATGAGCCGGATTTTGAAGAAGTCGGTGAACAAAGTTGGTGATAGAGTTGAGGGATTTGGGTCAGCTGGAAACGAGGAGGATAACGAAGGCTGTGGGAGACATGGGTGCCATACAGTTGCTATCCTGGGCAAAATGTTGTTGAGCTTCAATGAATACAGTAAAAACTCAAGGATGTGGAATGGGATTGTTGTGGAATTTTCTAACACGCAAGTGTACGTGTGCCAACAAGTAATATAGAGTGAATAGAGTGTCGAATTCCATAGAGACTTGTAAATTATTGCTAACTAAGTACTGAAATTAAACTCCCTATTCTTGTTTCTAAATTCAATTAAGGTAAATAGAAATTAAATTAAACTAATGAAAATAAAATAAAATAAAATAAAAGTAGTCAATGAAAATAACAAATAGCAAATTAATTAACCAGACTAACTAAAGTCTAGGATTATCACATCCCCCAATATGCTTTTCTCACTCGAACTACTAAAACTCTTATAATTATGCAAATTGTTCTGATAACCTAGGGAACGAAGTTAGTCGTGGATTTCTATCGAAATCTCCACAAACCTATTATCAAATAATGTTATCATATATGTGTATGGCTAGCAATTAATCAATAAAACATTAGGTTCACTCATTGGGTTACACATGATTTGCAGGTATATGTCTATCCTAACAACTAATTGACTTTTGACAAATATAAAATCAAACATGCGTTGCTCAGTTTATTTTCTGGTTCCTAAATTTCCTTCGTCAAGGCTTAGATAAGATTCCTAACATACAATTGGTGGCCACACAATTGGAAGCAAACAATCTAAACTGAGCAATCAGAATAAATACATAAATTATAAAAACACGGCAAAACTTGTAACAATTGCATATTGGGTTCAGTCATATACTCCTAGAACTAAATATTTATCAAAGTTCAAAATAAAATAAAAATTATCAATCAATACAACTAAAATTTAAAGATAAAGAGAAGATAAAACTCCAATTGATTGCCGAATCTTCGCTTCCTTTGCCTTCAATCTTGTTTTACTTGATGAAACTTGAAAGAAAAATTATAATCTAGACTGAAAACTATGGAAAAACTAAAAGAGAGAATAAAAGTATGAATGATCAATGGCTACTGCATTTTTCCTCTATATAAGACCCTTAAAAGCCCTAATATGACCTAAAATTCTAATTAGGGTAGGAGTAGAAAGTTGCCAAATTCGCAGCTTGTGCATATTTGCAAATTTTGTGGCAGGATCGCAACCAATTCTGTCCAATAACTCTGTTTTTTAGCGTATTCGCAATTTCTTGTGCATGTTCGCACCTCTTTGTTGTCTTTTTACCTTCAAGATTCCTTTCTAAAATAAGAAAAACAACATTAAACCTTTTTTAAATAATTTAAAATACATGGAAAAGCATTATAAATCCATTCAATTAAGTACATAAATACATGAAATTTATGGACTTATCAACTCCCCCAAACTTTACTGTTGTTCATCCTCGAGCAACACGACATAAAAACAAAAACAATCCAAACAAGACAATGAACAAAACTTCATAACAATGACCATACTAACTTAAACACAACTCTTGAAGCACAAAATGGCACAAATGACTTCCCATCATATTCTCAGGTATCAGATCATTACAACACGGAAAAAGATAGCATACGCACTTTAAATTCGTTCTTCATTCATAAGTGGTATCACTATTCAAGTCATCCCTCGTGTTCGTGCGATTGAGTTGCATTACCATCTCTAGCCTTCCAAATTAACTTATGCTCCTATAGTTTTACTAGCACTGTTAACTGTAAGTCTATCTTTCATCCCTTTCTCCACTAATGTAGACAACACTATGTCAAGGATCGATAGGATTTTATTTAGCTTGTAATGTAAGGCTGGGGATAAGGTAGAAAATATTTGGGCAATTAGTGGCTCGGCACCCCAACAACTTGCAATAGATTGCCAATGAAACTCTTTTTTTTTTTTTTTTTTGACTTTAAAATTTCCCCCCAAACTTATTTATCATATAGCTCATTGCCCTTTCTATCACCTGTCAATTACATGTGCCCTTTCATTTTTTTCTTTTTTTTTTCATGTTTTTCTTTTGGTGGGCTAGAAAGGCTCAAACGGTTCAAAGATGGCCTAAGTCATCCCCCAAACATAATGTCATCTAGGATTTCGCCTCGATAAGGATTCGAATAGATTCTAGAAATTATGGTTGGTTCAACTTTATTCATATAAGTGGCCTCTAGATATGCTATCAATTGGTCAACAACTCACAGTGTGCAATGATAACGAATTTTTTTCATGGCAATATCACATAGAGTTGTGCAAAAATTTAGCACGCAATGAACTATCCTCCATCATGCGTAGTGATTTGACAATAAAAACTTCATCACAGAGATAGAAAATCACGTTGCACTACAATGACTTCAAGAAGACATTACTCACATTAAACCTAATTATTATCAAAATATAAACTCTTAACACAAACAACTCCAAAGCATAGAAACATGACACTTATATATTCCAACATAAAAAAGAAGACTTGTAAAACAAAGACGCCCCCTAAGCTTGAAAGAGACTCAGTCCCCCGAACTTGAAGAGTGCTTTGTCCTCAAAGTACGACATCGACTAACATTAATGAAACACTACTACCATACATACTAAGACAAATAATATTAATAGAAAACAAATAAAACAAGCCAGGATATGGGTTAAAGTACTCCATCAAATAGCACATGAATCATCCTCCCCAGTCCTCGACGGTGGATCCATGGCTCCTGAAACGGCATCATGAGCTTTATGTGCCTTCCCGTTGCCCATGCAAATTTCGATGATTCACACTATCCACATATTGGGTCTCAACCTCCTTCAAAACAAAACAAACAATGGTCTTTTTCCTTTTACTAGTGCTTGCTACAGCAGGTGCCGTATCCACAATCACAACTTCTCAACAATTAGTACAATCAAAATAACATCACCTCCACAACATTCAATGCATGCTCAATTACTTCAAATATTATACTAAAGCTTTCAACAACAATCAATGCTTCTAAAGGTCTCAAACACACATAAAGACTATGGACCAAGTTCTAATTTCAATCTCACAAAGACCCTTTAATAAATCCATTGCCCACAGGGCTTCAAATTGTCAAAAATTATATTGCAAATAAAGCCCAAAAGGAAGAGTTACCTACTACCCGCTACTGCACTGATGTCCCCTATTTTTTTTTTTTAGTTCTGGAAAGTACCTACTCACTGGATAAGTATTGTCCGACAGTTGTTGCCTGAATCCTAGTTGCGGGGCTAGCAGTACACCAACTTGAAGGTAGTGAGAGAGGGGTAGGTGAGAGAGAGAGAGAGAGATAGAGAGAGACAGAGAAGAAAGTGATGAGGGGAGGGAGAAAGAATTCCCATAGGGGGTGGTTGGGTTCATTGCTCTGATAGGTTCGTTGGTGACTGGTATGGTGTCCTGTGCTGCATCAGTGTGAGGGAGGGAAAGTGAGGCAGGCTGAAAGGGAGAGAAATAGATGGTTGAGAGGCAGAGAGATGGGTCGGAGAGGGCCGGTTGCTGGTGGTGATAGATACAATTGTGAGGGAAAGAGACAGCTGAAAGGGAGAGAAGAGAGAGAAGACGGTAGATATTGAGGAAGAGAGATAGGGGAGCTTAGGGATTTTGAGCAACGTTCGGATTAAATCCTATTTTTACCACCATTGTTTTTTACGTCAAATTTTTTCCCGAAGCAAGCACATGCGCACATATTTTGTGCGAATATGCACAAAGCATTATGTTCAAATTTTAGTTATCTTTGCATATGGGCAAAAATTGTCTGAATATGCACAATGCATTCTGGAAAAAGTGTGCTCATCGTGCATATACACACAAAATCTACGTTTATGTGCATCAGATTCTTTTTTTCTTTTTTTTTTTTTTTTTGGAGAATCTAAGCCAACATACACACATCAAATAAAGGGATCTAAATTAGAACATACTATTAGAAAATAAAATAAAATAAAATAAAGAAAATGAAACAAAAGCAAGTAAAACTTGGGTTGCCTCCTAAGAAGCGCTTCAGTTAAAGTCATCAGCCAGACTTTATTTTTGATTGAAGAAATAGCCTTTAAGGCTTCCCGAAAATAAGTTCAACCAGGATTTATTTATTTTTGAATTGTTTCTTAGCCCAACGCTCTCTTTACCTCCTTTTTCCCTTTCACGCCATTTCCAAATGCTCTTAACATAGAGTCCCAACGTTCGACCTGCGCTTTTCTTCTTTTTGCACCTTTTAGTATCCTTCTTTCGTACTCAATGTTGCTTTTCTTTCCTTGTTTGGGACTCATCCCCATGATCAAAAATAATATGTGCATCCATTGGATCACTCAAGAGATTCCTCTCAAACTTTTGGTTTAAGACCCCATCAAGCTCACTTACTGCAAAACATTCATCGGGTTCATGAAGCAACTTTATAGGTTTAAAAACATTAAAGGTTACCTTTTCATTTTGTACCCTCATCGTTAGCTCTCCTTATTGTACATCTATGAAGGTTCTCATTGTGGCCAAAAATGGCTGCCCAAGAATGGTTGGTATTTCCATGTCTTCTTCATAATCCAAAACAATGAAATCAGCAGGAAAAATGAATTTATCTACTTTCACCAATACATCTTCAATAATCCCTCTAGGGTGTGTCAAAGATCTATCGGCTAATTGTAGTGTGACTGTGGTAGGCCGAGCCTCACTATGACCCAAAGTTTTATAAATGCTGAAAGGCATTAAATTTACACTAGTACCCAAATCACACAACGCACTACCAAAATAATTTTTACGTATGGTGCATGGGATTGTGAAGCAGATGGGGTCTTTGAGCTTTGGGGGCAATTTATTTTGCAAAATCACGTTGCACTCCTCAATAAGTGCTACAGTCTCAAACTCCGTTAGTCTCTTTTTGTAGATAAGGTACTCTTCATGAACTTGACGTAGTTGGGCATTTGCTCTAGTGCTTCTACAAAAGGGATGTTGACGCGCAACTATTTCAACACATCAAGGAACTTCTTGAACTATTGGTTCTACATTGGTTTCTACAACCTTTGAGGGAAAGTGGAGGAGGAGTGACTTTGTGCTTGATTTCCTCTTTCTCATCACTTTGCTTAATACCTATAGGCTTATTTTCTCACTGATCCCGCTCATCCTTCTTTGTTTCAATGCCTACTTCTTTCCCATTCCTTAAAACTATTGCCTGGCAATGCTCCATTCCATCTCTTCGTGGGTTTACCTCAATGTCACTTGGAAGTGTTCCTGGAATTCTGTTGTTAAGTGCATTGGCAAGCTTGCCAACTTGTGTTTCAAGATTTTTGAGTGACGCAGCTTGACTTTGAATAACTGCATCAATTTTTGCCATATACTGCATCATTATCTCCTCAAGTGTTGGTTTTTTCTCAGGAGGTGGTTGTGGTGGTCGAAATTGACTTTGAAACCCTAGTGGTTAGTTCTGTCTTGGTGCAGACAATGATCCCTGTTGATTTCCCTATGAGAAATTTGAGTGATTTCTCTACCCTGCATTATATATGCTCAAGTAGGGATCATTGTTCCTATTATAATTCCTAACATACTGCACCGACGCCAGATTTGTTTGGTATTGTTCTCTCGTATGACTCCTACTATACAAACCACAAGCCAAAATTGGTGTATGCACCACACTAACATTCACTTGAGTCGTTAGTACGTCAAGCTTCTTAGATAAGGCCGCAATATGTGCACCCACTGCAGATAACGCGTCCACCTCATGTATGCCCGTGTCTTTTCTTCCTGTTTACCTATCCAAAGGCCATTGATAACTATTGGTTGACGTAGTATCCAGAAGGTCATAAGCCTCTTCAGTTAATTTTAACATCAAAGCTCCACCCATTGCAGCATCAATGGTTGCCTTGGTATGTCCTCGTAACCTATTGTAGAACATCTGGACTTGTATCCACAATAGCAAACCATGGTGAGGACATTGCCTCAAAAGCTCCTTGAATCTTTCCCATGCCTCATAAAGTGGTTTACTGTCGAATTGAATAAACCCAGTAATGTCATTCCTTAACTACGCCGTCTTTGATGGTGGGAAATATTTGGCTAGGAATTGTTGTGCTAAGTCCTCCCCAATGATGATAGATCCTGGAGGCAGTGAATTTAGCCAAGCTTTTGAGCTATCTCGTAATGAAAAAGTGAATAGTCTAAGCTCGATTGCGTCTTGAGACACTCCATTCTGCTTGAACATATCACAAATCTCCATGAAATTCCTGATGTGCAAATTCGGGTTATCAGTGGGAGCTCTTGAAACTTGACTCGTAGTTTGCAGCATTTGGATCATTGATGCCTTTATCTCAAAGTTATTCACTTGCACTGCTGGCTTTCTGATATTGGAGTTTAGGCCTTGTAGCAGAGGAGCTGCGTAGTCCATAATCGGTCTAGCATTGTTGTTTTCCTGTTATTCCCCATTATTCTGATTCACATTGTTTGGTGGCTGAAGTCTTTCCGTGACTATGGAATTATTCTGAGCTTGCTTGCTTTCTTAGCGTACACGGTGAAAAGTCCTCTCAATTTTAGGAGCAAACGGGATTATTTCAGTGTTTGCCCTCCTTGGCATAAAATGAAAAACTTGCAGTCAGAGAATAAAAATATAAATTTAAAATTAAAATAAAAGTAGATAAAAATTAGAATCAAGAAGAGAATAGCGTGGTATCAATACTAGCTAAAACAATAATTTTACCAAGTCCCTGACAATGGCGCCAAAAACTTATTGTGGAATTTTCAAACAGGTAAGTGCACGTTTGCCAACAAGTAATATAGAGTGAATAGAGTGTCGAATTTCACAAAGACTTGTAAATTATTGCTAACTAAGTGCTGAAATTAAACTCCATATTCTTGTTCTAAATTCAATTATGGTAGATAGAAATTAAATTAAGCTAATCAAGATAAAATCAAATAAAATAAAAGTAGGCAATACAAATAGCAAATAGCAAATTAATTAACTAGATTAACTAAACTCTAGGATTACAAAATCCCCCAATATGCTTTTCTCACTCGAATTACCAAAGCTCTTATAATGATGGGAATTGTTCTGATAACTTAGAGAATGAAGTTACTCATGGATTTTTGTTGAAATCTCCACAAACCTATTATCAAATAATGTTATACTATATGTCTACGGCTACCAATTAATCAATAGCGTATTAAGTTCACTCATTTAGTTACACACGGTTTGCAGGCATATATCTATCCAAATTCATTTACCTAAAAAAAATATCAAATAGAACTTATATAACTTATCTAGTTGAATTTTTTGTTTATAATAATATATAAGTATCATTGATAAAAGTAAAGTTAATATATTTACTTATATTTTTGTTTCGTTGTAAATTATTAAGATTTGTGTCAATTAGATTTTTTTCTACTACTTATATTGGCTGGGGTGATCTATCTGATGTGGTGAACATTGATTTGACTACATTTTGGTGGGCTCCTCGACTTACTAAGATAGAACACTCTTGGGTCTTGCTAGAAGTGTCTGTGATAAAGACCCTCCGACACTTAAGTCGGCAAAGAGTATGAAAATTAGGATATATTCGAGTAGAGTTTTGGTAAGTTATAAATAGTTACCTATTTTGAGAATTTCCTTGGGGTATTTATAGGAGATGGACGGTCTCCATTTGTTGGTGAATTAGGGTTGAGATAGAGGGTCTAGGTGTGCCCAAGTTTTGATGGTCCCATTGTACTAGGATGCCGGGGCCATTATGCTTAGGTGACAAGGTGTTAGGGCACACTGTGCTATAGGAGACCATTATCACATTTTAGAATGGGCAGTGATAGTAGTACTGGCATGTACATTTTGCTCAATCAAGTCTTTTTGACCAAAAGTAGCCCAGTTAAGGGAATGTCTTAATGCTCCATCTCAAGGAAGTGCTCAATCGAGGAAGGATAATACACATGTGGCATTCCTTTAATAGTCCAGGTAGATGGACCAAAAGTACGCCACATCATGAGTCGCCCCATCAAGTAGTTGGAGCCCGGTCTTACCATTTCTTACTTTTCTCTAATCAAGCATTTGAACAGAGCCTTACAAGCCCATTTGTAACTTACTGAGTCTTTTCTTCTCCCCAAAACCTTAGGTAACTCCCCTTCATTGCTCTATTTCCATTCCCTTTTTCCATTGTTGTTTTTGGGTTGTTGAAAATGGGTAGTAAGGAGATGGATTACTAGAATAAATACTTGAGTAAGAGTCCCTCAATTACGGTGATTCGGAGTGGCTGATGCTGGACAATAGTGAGGTTTGAGCCAAATTTTGAATACTAGTCATGCTTCTATTTTCAGAGTCCCAGGTGGTAGCGAACCTTACTGTAGCTAATCCTTGGCCAATTAATTTTTTTTATTTAGTCACGGATTGGCCGTGGCTAATTCGTGGCTTTCATATTGTTTAAATATTCTTTTTTATTTTTGTTCTCGTTTTAATATGTTCTTTGAATACAAACGTGTAATTTGTTTTCATAAGTATTGTATTATATATCACAAATAATAACCCTCATTTAATTTACTATTATTACTCAAATAAATCTTTTAAGTTGTTATATAATTGAATGATACGTTTGTGTGTTGATTATCAATTTGAACGACCAATGATCGTTTCAATTATTTGACGATATTATAATGTTCTATTGAATTAAATCCGAACCTAAGTTTCACAATTATTTGTTTAAACTTTATCATTTTATTATAATATCACAATTGTTTTTATTATATATATGTGTATATATATATATTATGATCACTTGTATATATATACATGTTAATTATCTGGTTTTTAAAGTTTATAATTGATCATTATATTTTTATCTATAATTCAATGACATGCAATGTTATTAATAATTTACAATATTTCAGTATAAAATTAGCCTCGACTCGGTCATTAGCCACAGCCTAGCCGTGGCTAATAACCGCGGATAAATTTTTTTTTCTTGAATCTGATGTGGTTCGAACTCTTGACTTATTGGTTGAAACTAGAGTATCAAACCACTATACCACTTTAGTTTTTTATTTAAGAATTAGTTTTTTCTATACTTAGGTAATATAAATTATGCAAAATTTTAAATATAAATTATCTAAATAAATTTTTGTTCTTGCTATTAATTTATTAAATATTTGTTATAATTAACAAATTACTAGTTCAATCACTAAATACTTTTCAATATAAAAAAAGACAATGATTAGGAAAAAAAGAAAAGATTGGACCATGATATATAACATGATATTTATTGGATTTTCAAAATATTTGAAAGCTACAACCCTAATAAGATCTCCTATTTTAGATGATATTTTATTTTTTATTTTATAATACACATTTATACTAGATAACTATGTGTTTAAAATTATTTTTTTAATTATACACTTGATAAAATCTTTACAATTGAAGTATATTCATGCAATGAAGAAGACAATGAAATATGTATTCGGAATATAAGATTAAATTTGGCTACAACCCCTCCGATGGTCCTGATACTACTTGTCAAACAAAATAAATTATTTCATTAAATTATGAAAGTTATTCCATAATATAAAGTTAGAACTATAATTGATTGGGCTGATGAACCAAAAGAATAAATCGAGTTTAATTTAACTAGCCAAAAATGATTTGATATAACTTGTCAAAAATTAATTTAAAAAACTAATTCAATAAAATAAATTCAAATATTTGATTTATGCATTTAAATTGATTTAGGATTATTATTAATTTTGCTCATTAGGAAAATAAAATTGGTATTTGAAATTGTTGAAATACATATTTTACCTAAATATTTGACATAAAAAAATAACAATTATCAATATGAGATCCATGGTTCAAACCTCATGGAGTGCAAGAAATATTACAATTATCAATATGGCTGTTTGGGGGTGGTCTGAGGGTGGGGTGGGCGGGGGGGGGAGGGGGGGGTAAGTTAGCTTTTTTTCTTTATGTATTATTTTTTTATGGATTAGCCATGGCCTATCCGTGGCTAATGCCCATGTTTGAAAATTAGTGGCCTTTAGCCACGGATTAGCCATGGCTAATTCGTGGCTGACAAAAGGCCGTGGCTAATTTAGTCATGCTACTTTTAGCCACGAATAAAATCTGTGGCTAATTAAATTTGGCTACAGATTTTTGCCAAATCTGTGGCTAAAATTTGTGGCTAAAAGTGATTTTTCTAGTAGTGTCATATGAATTTAGGGTCCCTTCCACCTTATGCCCAATATTGTTTTCTCCTAAAATAGTAAACATAGGAAATGTCAATATAATAGTTGAGTAGGGATTTCACTTAATCACATAAGTAAATATAATCACATCAATTTTCAATATATATCACATAATTTCACAATTTTACCTATGGGATCACAATTTGTGATCACAATTCCTTATAACTCCCACTTTCACACAATTATTTGTAATCATATTCCAACCAAATCACACCAATTTCATCCAATTACACCGGTGGCCATATCTCGAGAATATGCCGTTTCCTACGAACCACTTCATACATGGAACACTCCTTCCATGTAAGAAGGGATTAGAACCATGGATGGTGAGACCTTATCTTCAGACCAACAAGCCCGTTGCTGTCTGACCGAACTCAACCCCATCCACTCCGAACACATTAGAGCTCGAGAATGCGCAATAAAATTTTTAAATAATAAATATTTAACACATAAGGAGCATCCTTTATTATCATAACAAGAACATAATTTTAAATAACACACAAAACATAGTTTTTAAATCATAATTTCAAGATGAATCATGCTAGAACATAATTAATCCTAGAGAACCTAAGCTTATATGCATAGAGCATAATTTGTAATGAAACATAGTATTCATAGAACAACATATATATTAAAACATTTTATCTAGTACAACATATATATTAAAACATTTTATCTAGTAAAGTAAGAACTTTTACTTAAGAAAATTAAGCAATGGTTGTGGCCAAAGTCTTGTGGTCAAACCTCCTTCTGAGGGATAAGCCAGATTTTGAAGAAGAAGTTGATGAATGAAGGTGGTGATGGAGTTGAGGGCTTTGGGTCAGTAAAAACTCGAGGATCCGAAATGGGATTGTTGTGGAATTTTCTAACACGCAAGGGCACATGTGCCAACAAGTATTATTGAGTGAATAGAGTAACAAATTCCATAGAGACTTGTAAATTATTGCTAACTAAGTACTGAAATTAAACTCTCTATTCTTGTTTTAAATTCAATTGTGGTTGATAGAAATTAAATTAAACTAATCACAATAAAATAAAATAATATAAAAGTGGGCAATAAAAATAACAAATAACAAATTACTTAGCCATATTAACTAATGTCTAGGATTACAACACCCCCAATATGCTTTTCTCACTCGAATTTCCAAAACTCTTATAATTATGAGAATTGTTCTGATAACCTAGAGAACGAAGTTATTCATGGATTTCTATCAAAATCTCTACAAAACCTTTATCAAATAATATTATTCTATATGCCTATAGCTAGCAATTAGTAAATAACGCATTAAGTTCACCCATTGGGTTATACATGGTTTGCATGTATATGTCTATCCTACAAACTAATTGACTTTTGACAAATATCAAATCGAACATGCGTTGCTCAGCTTATTTTCAGTTCCTAAATTTTCTTCGTCAAGGCTTAGATAGGATTCCTAATATATAATTGGTGGCCACACAATTCCAAGCAAACAATCCAAACTAAACAATCAGAATAAATATACAAAATTATAAAAACACGGCAAAACTCATAACAATTGCATATTGGGTTTAGTCATAATCCTAGAACAAAATATTTAGCTACTCCTATTAACAAAGTTTAAAAGAAAATAAAAATAATCCATCAATACAAGTAAAATTTAAAGATAACGAGAAGAGAAAACTCTAACTGATTGTCAAATCTTCACTTCCTTCGCCTTAAATCTTGTGTTACTTGATGGAACTTGAAAGAAAAATTTTAATCTAAATTAAAAACTATGGAAAAACTAAAAGAGAGAACAAAAGTATGAATGATCTATGGCTACTGTATTTTTCCTCTATTTATAGACCTTTAAAAACCCTAATTTGACCTAAAATCCTAGTTAGGGTTGGCGTAGAAAATTGCCAAATTCGTAGCTTGTGCATATACACAAATTTTGTGCATTGGATCGTAGCTAGTTCTATCTAATAACTCTATTTTTGCGTAGATTCGCAATTTCTCGCTCATGTTTGCACCTCTTTGTTGTCTTTTTACCCTTCAAGACTCTTTTTTCCTAAAGTAAGAAAAACAACCTTAAAATTTTTTAAAATAATTTAAAATACATGGAAAAGCATAATAAATCCATTCAATTAAGTACATAAATATATGAAATTTATGGACTTACCAAGGATCACCTTCATTCCATCCTTTTGATCTGCCCCCATACTCTATTGTTCCACCTTGAGCAAGGGATCGGATGGACCGCCCTGCTTGAGGATGCTTTGCAGATAATTGTGTTTAGGGTTGGAAGTTGTTTAGGGTTGGCTTGCTAAGATCATGTTGCACTCAAAGGGTGTGTCGACAATAACATATGACACCATAACTCTTCTTCTCCTTGAAGTCACCCAAGGACATAACGAGACAGATTTAACCTAGGGACACGACTCCATATCCCACAAAACTTACCAAGGGGTTCCTAACTGGCTCCCACTTGTAATTGCCCCGATTCATCTTCTTTAAGGTGGAATAGAAGAGCACATTGGTTGAATTACCATTGTCAATCAGTGTGTGCATGATCGCATAATTGGCTACATCAAGAGTTATAACCATCGGGTAATGAGGGAACTCCTCAATTCCCTCAAAATATTGGACGTGGTATTGGTCAGCATCTCTAAAACTTATGTCATTTCCGCCAATAGTATTAATCTCAATCCTCGTGTTCTGCAACCTTTCCTTGATTCGGACTTGTCGCTACCTCAAGTGTTGCTCGATCAATTTTCTTATCCTTCAGGAGTCCCTACAAGTGAGACCTCCGGTGATAGTGTTGATGACTCATCGACTTGGGAGATTCTAATCGAGGGTGGGCTATTTGTCTCCTATACATTCTTAAGGACAATGCTCTCTCTCTCTCTCCCCCCTAAGGTTTCTGTACTAGTGATAGAAGGCACAATATCTGTTTCATCTCTATGTCCCTTCTTTCTCGGGCATTTTCTTTGGGCGTTTGAGCAAAGTAGCATCATTAGAAGACATGGTTGTGTATATTTCTTTCCTTAACAAAACCAATGTGGTAAAGTCACATCGTTTTTGCTTTTCCTTATCATCTTCTTAATGCTTTGAGGATTGCATGTGGAGCATGTTCTCAACATTTACGTATTTTTTTGCAATGCTCATGATATTGGCCTGGGTTTAGGGCTGCTTTCGTGCTATATGCTTAGCACAATCTTTGTTCCTCAAAGCCAATGAAAGGACATCGAGGAGAAAATCCATCTGCATGTTCTTGACTTTAAGGAGCTCTATATCGAACCTTGAGAAAAAGCATCTGCATCTTTTACTTGATTTTATGCAAATGGCCCGGAGGAGAGGGGGAAGCTTGGTGAATTTTTGTTAGAGATTGACGTAGCTCTCTATTCAGGCAAGGGGGTAGTGTAGGTACTAGGATGATGCCACTCTGTGGAAAGTGGTGACGAGTAGCTTGGAAGTGAAGTAATCGTCCATCATGTGAACGTGCATAACGTGCTCAAACTGTACCAGATGCTCCCTAGGATTAGATTCTCCATCATAACAGATTAGCCCTATAGGAATCTTGTATTTGACAGCCACCCTGGCCTCCCTAAGCTTATAACACAGTAGATCTATGTTATCTCCTTGGCGACAATGTTTGGGTTGGATGTGCTCGATCTGGTTCGAGCTTGTGGCTATTTCACTAATTCGGTAATTGAGATCCTCGAGCTAGTCGGACAACTTCATTAATTTTGGCTGAGTACCCTCATGGCATCGCAACTTGTCAATCCTTCTGTTCATCTCAGAGACTTGGTGGGAGATCTCCTCGACATCATTTCTAGTGCTTTGTGGGGTGAGCCCAAATCATTGCTCGTGGTGACAGCAAAAAAGAGGCGACTTGATTCAAGTATGAAATTTGATCTTAAGACTCAGCCACCTCCTCCAACGAAGGTACCTGGGGTTGGCCCTCTCGCGAGAATGAGAAGAGTGGCGACATTACTTGCACAACAACTGGGACCATTACTAGAAAACAGCGATTTAGCCACGGATTTTTAGCCACGGACCGAATCGGTTGCCAGTAGCTACGGAAAAGGCCACGGATTTAGGAAAAAAATGAAAACATATGGCCACGGATTTTTCGGTGGCTAAACAGACAAAAATCTGTGGCCATATAATTATTTTTAAAAAAAAACATAAATGTTTTTCCCCAGAAATAAAATAATTTTTTTTAAAAAAAAAATTGGACTTGGCCACGGATAAATCCGTGGCCAAGAAATAAAATTATTTTTCTTTTTTTTTTTAAGCAAATTGGCCACGGAATTATCCGTGGCCATATAAATGTTTTTTAAAAAAAATATAAATGTTTTTATCCAGTAATAAAATAAATTTTTTTTAAAAGAAAGTTGGACTTGGCCACGGATAAATCCGTGGCCAAGAAAATAAAATTATTTTTCTTTTTTTATCGAAACTGGCCACGGAATTATCCGTGGCCATTTAATTTTTTTAAAAAAAAAACATAAATGTTTTTCCCCAGTAATAAAATAAATTTAAATTTAAATTTTTTTGAAAAAGAGGGACATGGCCACGGATTTATCCGTGGCCAATAAATAAATTTATTTATTTATTTTTTTTTAGTGGTGGCCACGGATTTATCCGTGGCCACAAAATAAAAATATTTTTTTTTCAAAAAAGGAGAGGGACCCCGAATAAATCCGTGGCCAGAAATTCAAAAATTTTTTTTTTAATTTTAAGTGGCTTGCTTAAATCGAGCGGCCCGACATTACGGGGCATTAAAACGTTTGAGCCATTTCAAAATCATCACATTATCATCACGGTTCTTGTATTCTGCCTTCTTATGCATTGAAACTTGTAGTTTGATCAACGAGAACACGTTTTTTTCTCTTTCAGTGATATATACAAATGACTTCGTACTCCGGTGTCAATGCGCACTAACGTAAATTAACTCGCATAGGAATCACCAATAAAATGGACTTTAGAGCAGATTGATTAGTTTTTTAGTTGTATTGCGCCAATCGTACGGTACCGTCTAACCTAATTAACGAAAACGCACGATTCAGGAAAAGTCAACTCTGTGTTTTGACTATTGGCCACGAATAAATCCGTGGCCAAGTATTAAATTTAAATTTTTTTGAAAAAGCGGGACATGGCCACGGATAAATCCTTGGCCAATAAATAAATTTATTTATTTATTTATTTATTTAGTGGTGGCCACGGATTTATCCGTGGCCATAAAATAAAAATATTTTTTTTAAAAAAAAAGGAGAGGGGCCACGGATAAATCCGTGGCCAGAAATTCAAAAATTTTTTTTTTTAATTTTAAGTGGCTCGCTTAAATCAAGCGGCCCGACAGTACGGGGCATTAAAACGTTTGAGCCATTTCAAAATCATCACATTATCATCACGGTTCTTGTATACTGCCTTCTTATGCGTTGAAACTTGTAGTTTGATCGACGAGAACACGTTTTTCTCTTTCAGTGATATATACGAATGACTTCGTACTCCGGTGTCAATGCGCGCTAACATAAATTAACTCGCATAGGAATCACCAATAAAATGGACTTTAAAGCAGATTGATTAGTTTTTTAGTTGTATTGCGCCAATCGTACGGTTCCGTCTAACCTAATTAACGAAAACGCACGATTCGGGAAAAGTCAACTCTGTGTTTTGACTATTGGCCACGAATAAATCCGTGGCCAAGTATTAAATTTAAATTTTTTTGAAAAAGCGGGACATGGCCACGGATTTATCCGTGGCCAATAAATAAATTTATTTATCTATTTATTTTTTTTGCGTGGTGGCCACGGATTTATCCGTGGCCAAAAAATAAAAATATATTTTTTTTAAAAAAAAGGAGAGGGGCCACGGATAAATCCGTGGCCATATAATTAATTTTTTTTTTAAATTTAAAATGTGGCCACGGATAAATCCGTGGCCAAATCTGTTGCTAACTGTTCATATTTAAACAGCACTTAGCCATTTAACCCCCCCCCCCAAGGTAAGCCCGTCTTACAGCCCCCCCCCCCGGCGCCGCCCCCCGTTGCTCCCCCCCCCGGCGCCGCCACCCCGCTGCTCCCCCCCCCCCCCCCGCGGCCTCCCCCCTCCCACCGGGCGCAGCCCCCCCTCCCTCCCCCCGTTCGCGACCCCCCCCTCCCCCCCTCCCGGACCCCCAGTCGCCCGTCCCCCCACCCCCAGCAACCCCCCCACTCCCAGCCGCCCGTCCCCCCACCCCCAGCAGCCCCCCCACCCCAACCCGCCCCTGCCCCCGCCCCCAGCGGCCCCCCCACTCCCAGCAGCCCCTCCCCCCCCCCCCCAACGGTTGTTATTTTTTTGCTTGTAATTTTTTTTTTTCGTTGAATTGTAATTTTAATTTTATTTGTTGTTTTGTTGTTGTGGGATTATTTGTAGGTTGATATCGTAAACGTAATTTGAGGTGGTCAAGGTTAAGCAAGGTATGAATTATTATGATTTGATTTATTAAATGTTATGCATAAAGTTATTTGGATTATGAATTGTTATGTCGAAGTTTGTTTGGATTATTGTTTGTTATGTCGAAATTTGTTTGGATTATTCTTTGTTATAAATAAATTAATTCAATTGATTGTTGTGAATAGGTTGGGATTATGGATTGTTTTGAAAGTATTTGGGATTATGGATTGTTTGAACACGTTGATTGGATTATGGATTGTTATGAATATGTTTGTTTGGATTGTTATGAATAAGCTTATTCAATTGATTGTTGTGAATAGGTTGGGATTATGGATTGTTTTGAACGAATTTGGGCTATGGATTATTTTGAACACGTTAGATTGGATTATAGATTGTTATGAATGTGTGTGTTTGGATTGTTATGAAAAATTTATTTTGGGTTGAATTTTGTTGTTTTTGTAGGGTTAAATAGTGAAAAAATGTGTTTGATAGAAAGAATGTCGAATAATGTTTGGAATAAATTAATGAGAGATAAGTAGTTAGGTATTGTGGATTATGAAGCATGCTGAACAAATATTAATTGACTAACATAATCTGTTGAGATGTGAAGTCTAACAGTGATGTTAACTTACCTTCGTTCTTTGTTTACAGAATATTGATATACGTGAAATTCGATGTTGGATGTATAATAGATTAACAGTTGATCGAAAAAATTACACCAAACAATTTATGAATGGCCTTAATCAGTTTATTCAATTTGCAACTACACAACCGCAGTATACAGCTGATAAAGGCCTCATTAGGTGTCCATGTTCAAAGTGTACAAATAGAAAGTATAAGGACACTAGTAATGTGCATTGCGATTTGATGAAATTTGGGTTTCAACCTGAGTATTGGTATTGGACTTCACATGGCGAGTTAGCTCCAGAATGTCAACATATGGATGCCGGTGGTGCTAGTCCTTCGAAACAGGCTAATTTTTCGTATGGACTCAATAATTACGAGAATTTGGTATATGATGCAATGGGTGTGAATGCATTATACCATCATTATCGACCCGATTTAAATGTCGAAGGTGGTCACGATACTGAGAACCCACGAAACAATGATCAATATCCTACTGTGCAAGCCTAACAGTTTTATGACATATTAGAGGCTGCGAATCGACCATTGTGGCCAGGTTGTGACAATCAGACGGAGTTATCAATGGCTCTTCAAATGATGTCATTAAAATCCGACTACAATTTATCTCAGGGCTGTTTTGATCGAATGGCAGAACTTGTGAAGTCGTCTAATCCGTCGGATAATCATGTTCCTAACAACTATTACGAAGAAAAAAAAATAGTTAAAAAGTTAGGTTTAATATCGGTGAAGATTGATTGTTGCATCGAGGGGTGTATGTTGTATTACAATGAAGATAATTGTTTAGAGGAATGTAAGTTTTGTAGTCATCCAAGATTTAAACCATCTAAAAGTGGTAGTAGGAATTGTGTTCCTTATAAAAGGATGCACTACATGCCTCTTATTCCAAGATTGAAAAGGTTGTATGCTTCTTCAAAATCAGCTGATCAAATGAGGTGGCATCATGAGCACAGAGGAGAGCCTGATGTTATTTGTCATCCATCTGATGGTCTAGCGTGGAAGCTTTTCAATGAAAAACATTCTGAATTTGCTGATGAACCACGAAACATTAGGCTAGGATTATGTGCCGATGGTTTTAATCCATTTAATCATACTTCGTCGATGCAATACTCGTGTTAGCCTGTGATTGTTACTTCATACAACTTGCCGCCAGAATTGTGTATGACTACACCATATATGTTTTTGACATGCTTGATTCCAGGGCCACGTAACCCAAAAGAAAGGATTGATGTGTACTTGCAACCTCTAATCGAGGAGCTGAAAATTCTGTGGTTAGAAGGAGTTGAAACGTATGACATTTCCAAAAGGCAGAATTTTCAATTACGGGCCGCATTGATGTGGACTGTCAATGACTTTCCCGCTTATGGGATATTGTCCGGATGGATGACATCGGGTCGATTGGCTTGTCCTATATGTAAGCTGCAAACAAAGGCATTCAGGCTAAAAAATGGTGGGAAGATTTCTTGGTTCGATTGTCATCGTCAGTTTTTGCCTGACAATCACCCATTTAGGCAAAACAAATATGCATTTTTCAAAGGACGACGTGAACGATCAGACCCTCCCACAGTAATGACAGGCGATCAGACGTGGGAAGAAGTGCGTGGATTGCTGAAAGTTACAGATATGCCAGTCAAGCATCCGAAATTGCAAGGATATGGCGTACGTCATCATTGGACCAAACAAAGCATTTTTTGGGAGTTGCCGTATTGGAAAGACAATGTGGTTCGCCATAATTTGGATGTAATGCACATCGAAAATTTTTTTTTCGACAACATACTCAACAGTGTCATGGATGTTAAAGACAAGACAAAGGATAATGAGAAGGCAAGATTGGATTTAGTTGAGTATTGCAGGCGGCCTGAGTTGCATTTACAAATGATGGTTAATGGTAAGGTGCTAAAACCAAAAGCTAGTTACACCTTGACCACCGAACAAAAACGCGATTTATGCACATTTGTTCAAGCTTTGAAGTTGCCTGATGGTTATGCATCGAATTTGGGAGCGTGTGTTGATCATTCAAGGCTCAAGATGTACGGTATGAAGAGTTATGATTGTCATGTGTTCATGCAACGCTTACTCCCAATAGCATTTAGCGCACTCCCACAAAATGTTTGGAAGCCCCTAACTGAAATAAGTCAGTTCTTCAGAGATTTGTATTGCACAGAGCTTCGCGAGGAAAGTTTGTCGCAATTGGATAGGAATATCCCTTCGATTTTATGCAAATTGGAACGCATTTTTCCTCCAGCATTTTTTGATTCCATGGAACACTTGGCGATACACTTGCCTTTTGAAGCGGCAATGTGTGGACCTGTTCAATATAGGTGGATGTATCCATTCGAGAGGTATATTTTTTATTTAAAGATTTGCCAACCTCAATTTAATTTTTCTTTTTTGAGATCCCAAATGAATTTGTAACTTAATCGTACAAAATACGATTACAGGTTCCTACATGACTTGAAAGGTATGGTGAAAAATCGTGCAAGGGTGGAGGGCTCAATATGTGAGGCGTACTTAAATCAAGAATCATGATACTTTACATCGTATTATTTTGAAAGCCACATTCAGACGAGGAGTACAAGAGTTAGGCGTAATGAGAATGATGGAAGTGCTGAAGACATACCCTACACATTGTCAGTCTGCAATCAAGCTGGTAAGCCCGGTGGTAAATGCGTCGAGCGATTTTTGAGTGATGATGAGTTGAGAAAGTCCGCATTACACGTTCTTATTAATTGCGACGAGGTCGTACCTATCATCGAGTAAGTATTTAAAAAATGTCCCGATTAACTTGTTAATATTTTTATTAAATTCTAACTCTTAAAAATCTATTTTAATATATAGAATGTATAGGTTATCAGTTCGCTACCATTGGCCAAATTTAACTGACCAAGAAGTTGAGGAGTCGGTCGAGACGAATTTTGTGGAATGGTTTGAACAATATGTAAGTACTGTTTTTAAAAAATGTATATACACTGGTTTGCTATAAATATTATGACAGTGTAATTATTTGTGTAGGTTCATGATCCCACAAATAATATCGCTAATCAAAATTTACGTGATTTGGCGTGGGGACCAAATCGTAAAGTTAAGACAAGGCAAAGGTACACTGTGAATGGATATGCCTTTCATATAGATGATAGCACACAACGTATGAGCACTTACAATGCTGGTGTTTGTGTTCGGGGCGACGGGACTACAGATTTCTATGGCATACTTAAAGAAGTGATTCAGTTAGAATATCCCGGTGTACCTGAAAAGAAGGTTGTCTTATTCAAATGTCATTAGTTCGACTCTGTTTCTAAGAGGGGTATGAAGATACACCCGCAATATGGTATTGTAGAGATCAAAGTTAATGAGAGATACCCAAAAGACGATCCATTCATCATTGCACAACATGCATCTCAAGTATATTATGTACCGTATCCCGGCACAAGGAGGGATAAATTGAATTGGCAATTTGTAATTAAAACCAGACCACGAAGTAGAGTAGCCAATCGACAAATTGTTACTGATGATTTGTTGCAAGAATCTTCACCCGTTGCGAATTCTGTGCTCGATAATGAACCTACGGGTGTTTTGGTAGATGCTGATGGTCCACTAGAAGAAGTGATTTTTGACAGTAATGCATTTCATAATGAACTTGAAGATGATGGCATACGAGAGGAAGCGAACGAGTATGACGATGACGAGGAGGATGAATTTGATGAGGAACTTGATGATGATGACGGCGAAGGAGATGATGCGATTGAATACGACGATGATGATGAAGATGAAGGTGAAGATGGAGATGAAGAGAATGAAGATGATGAATAAGATTTTTATTTTAATGTTTCATGGATTGATGGTTTCGATTCATTGTCATGAATTCTTCTGTGAAATGTAATTATATAGTTGATATTGTGAATTATTATTTTCTATTTATTCATAATTGATATGTGATCTATTGTTGTGCAGTTTGTTAACAATTTATTAAGTTTGTTGATTATTTGTTGATAATTTTGAAATAGATGGCCGGGAGATCGAAAAAAGCCAAGGATAAAGTATCAGACTCAGGGTCTAATCGGCATATGCCTCCACCGACCAATCTCAACATCCTTTTAGGTAGTACGAGATCAGATCCTCCATCCACTGCCTTAGGGTCCGCCCCATCAACGCCGATGAATGAAGGTCGATCCGCCGATATGTCTCAAAACAGTGATACCGGTGGCCATCAGCGTCTAATAATGCCACGAGGAAAAGAGTAAGTGAATTGATTTATATAAGTTTGCTTCATATCAATAAATAGATATATATTCTATATATTTTATGTGCATTGCAGTGTATAATATTGTTTTTCTCACTTGTACAATAGGTTTGATCTCGAAGAGAAATGTGTCGAGGAGATCGGGCGGATACTTGAGAATGGTTTCAAGCGACCATGGCCTACTTGGAAAAAGATCCCCCTAGATGTTCGTGAGATGTGGTATGCCCAGTTTAAGGTATGTCTATTTACTTGTTCGTATATTATTCTTTTTACTTGTTTTTTTGTTAGACAAAATTCTTTTGGCGGCCTGATCATTCGAACCGAGTTTGGAAGAACTTCGAGCATAAGGGTTCGGAAATTTTGAAAAATAGATTGGCTAAAGCTCGTAGGGACAACCGTAGGCCCAATTGGATAGGTGAGGAATCTTGGGATGCTTTACAGGCCATATGGGACAGCCCAGAGTTTCAGAGGATACGGGAGCAGAACAGGGCAAACCGAGTATCGACATGTGACGGAAGGGGATTCCCTGGCCATAAGGGAGGAGCCAGATCTCATCTAAGGTGGCAAGATCATTTGGTAAGTCATTACTTTTCCTTGTGATTTATTTAATTAATTGAAGTAGTGCTGATTTTTACGGTTTTATCTCATTACTGTACTTATATTTTACTTCATTTTTATTGTAGACCGAGAAATATGGACATCGGCCTTCAGTAGACGAGACATTTGCGGCCCTCCATTGTTCACTTGCCGAGGATGGAACGGAGCAGTATGTCGATGACCGAGCAAGCGCTACTATGGTAGTTTTCTAATAATTTATATAGTCACTTATTATTTTTAAAAATGCATTATAGAACAATTATGTATGTTATTTTTGCAGGAGAGCTTTAGAGCAAATTATGACGAAGCTTGTTCCCGAGCCGCCGAAAATACACAGGGCGGACCAATTCAGCAGCCCGACAAGTTGGAGGTAACATTCAAAAGTGTATACTTGGAAAATATATATAGTTATTAAAAATATATATATATATATATATACTTTATTAAAAATATATATACGTTTTAGATTTGGAAGCAAACAGTCGGCGGTCAAAAGAAGGGTTGTTGGTATAGGGTTGCCGGTGGACCCTCTACCGTGACAGTTGAGTCTTCTGGCTCATGGACCGACTTAAATACTTGGGTTGACCCCAAGACAGAGGAGCTCACATAGACGATGAGCGAGTTAGAGGAGAAACACAGTCAGAAGATGGCCGATATGGAAGAAAAGCATAGTCGAGAGATCTCTAGCCTTCAGAAAACTGTGTTCTAATGGCAGCCAACCTAAAGAAACTCACGCGTCGATTCGCTCCGTGGCGTAAGAAGGGCTCTACTTCGTCTGCTCCTGTTGCTCGGGATGAAAATGAAGGCGATGACGAGGATGATGGAGACGATGATGTTCCGACTGTTGATCTTTAAAAACGTTTATATATGCATTATTGTATGAATAATTTTGTATGATTTCATGTATTAAACGTATCGAATAATATTAATTATTAATTATATATATGCTATATGGATTATTAGTATTACATTGATATACAGTTTGTTAGTATTTAGGTTTGTTTGTATTTTGAATATTCGAAAAAAATTGCAGGTTTTGGGGTATATTATAACAAATTAAATATTTAAAATTTATGTAAATATAGTGACGGATTTTTCCATCGCTAATTTGATTATTTTAAAAAATAAAAAATCTGGCCACGGATTTATCCGTGGCCAAAATAATAATATTTTTAATTTTTTTTTATTTTTGGCCACGGATAAATCCGTGGCCAATCTAAAACGTTTTTAATTTTTTTTTATTATTCGTGGCCGTATTTTTATTTATTTTAAAAAATAAAAAATATGGCCACGAATTTAATAAAACATTTTTAATTTTTTTTATTATTGGCCACGAATTTATCCGTGGCCAACCTATTAAAATTTTTTAATTTTTTTTTCTATTTTATCCGTGGCCACCTTAATAATATTTTTAATTTTAATTTTAATTTTTTTTGTGGCCACGGATTTATCCGTAGCCAACATTTTATTTATTTTAAAAAATAAAAAATATGGCCCCGGATTTAAAATAAAAAAAATTAAAATTAAAATTTTTATTTTTATTTTTAATTTTAATTTATGCTAAATAAGAATTTTAAATTTTTTTATTACTGGCCACGGATTTATCTGTGGCCAACAACAAAAATAATCCGTGGCCATATATCCGTGGCCAGTTTTAGCCACGCCAGTTTTGGCCACGGAATTTTTCCGTGGCCAAATCCGTAGCCTTTTTATTTGGCCACGGATTTTGGCCATAATCCGTGGCCAAATCCGTGGCGAAAAGACTGTTTTCTAGTAGTGGACATCATGAGAGTGAACTACGGTGGCTACTAGCACTATTGTTGGCCTCAAAATAAGGTTCTAAGGTTAGTGCACAATGCATAGCTCATTCAGGAGTGTGGCAGACTACTCCTGGGTTATTACGACAAGATTTTTAGGAGTCGGAGCTCCCTCAACAATTAGAGATCCTGACCCTAGTAACGACTATGGACCTCATAATGGGGGTTGTGGGTTTCAAGCTGTGGGTTACAAGCAGGAGCGTGAGATGGCCCCATATCAGCCACTATTCATCCTATGCTAACCATATTCGGTAGATTATCGAGTGGGCCCTTCACCTAGTGCCAAAAATGATGAGGTCAAATCTTGGTTGTGGTGAACTATTTGAGGTGGTGAACATTGATTCAAGGATGCTGGTGCACTCCTCAACCTATTAAGATAGAAAACACGTGAATCTAGTTGGAAGTATCTTTGGTGAAGACCCTCTGATGGAACTATGTTTTCACAATGTTATAAATAACTTTTTTAGAATGTACTTGGTAGGCATGAGGCGATCGATGTAGACTTTTATACAGAAATTCTACCTGGTGGTACTTATGAACATATAACATTGCCTACAAAGTAAGATTAGGTTGTTGCGAAACGTTTGGTGAAAGTGTTGCATCATTTCTATGACCTAACTCTCTGAGTTTGTGGTTATATATTTTGATATCCAATACTTTTTTGAATGAAATAAGTGATGTATATGATTTACTCAAAGAGTGAACTTATAAAATATTTTAAAGTTGAATCTTGACAACTATTTAGGAAAGGTAAAGAACATGGACATGATGTTGTATGTTGTTATATTTGATGCTGGTCATAAGCTAAATTATGTACAATTGTTTTTTAAAAGTATGAACGGGATTACAATTGGAGAGCAAACCATAAGCTTGGCAATAAATGCTGTTAATGATGCTTTTAAAGATTATAAGAAATTTACCCTTGTACTACATCATGCCATTCTTCTAATGGAATCAATGCCAATAATAGTGTAACAGAAAGTTCATTTGAGACCAAGAATTAAACTGGTGAGAACTCATAGAAAGAAATATCCACAAATGATATTTGAGATTGGAGGTCTAGATTACTCTGAGGAGGATGTGTTCTTGCATGAACGCTTTGAGAAAGACTTTCCAGATTTTGAAATCATGGATTGATGGAAGTTGCATAGCTATAGATTTTCAGTTCTCACAAGATTAGATCATGATTTACTTGTCTTGCATGTATTTATTGTCACTTCAAACTCAACTTTTAGCATTGCAGTCACATCACCGATGAATTTAGAGCTTTGTTAACTCCCAAAATAAGTAGGACTATGAATTCATTTGGTCTTTTGGACTTATCATTCAATGTTGATAGTAACTTGATAACTTATCTTTTGATATACTTCTAGATATGATTTCAAGTATTAATACGGACTTAAGTATCAATGGCTTGTGATGCGACAGTCAAGACTTTGATAATTTAGGTATATTTTTGTTCTTTTTTTTTTCTTTTTGCTTGTGTTTCTAGCTTTTGCTCGTATTTTGTTGTTCTAATCAATTATGTAGTTTTTTTTTTTATCTATTATAGTGGTACTGTTCTTTGGAGTGCGAGTCTACTATTACATCTTCCTATTTTTCTTTTGTATCTTGCAATGGTGTTGTTATAGGAACTAAAGAGACTTATTTTGTTTCTTGCTGCTGTTTGAGCTCAATTGTTGTTGTGTTTATTGGTGTATTTTGTTGCTTTGTTATCATATTTTTTTTTCTTTTTGCTTGTGTTTCTAGCTTTTGCGCGTATTTTGTTCTAATCAATTACGTAGTTTTTTTTTTTATCTATTATAGCGGTACTGTTCTTTGGAGTGCGAGTCTACTATGACATCTTCCTATTTTTCTTTTGTATCTTGCAATGGTGTTGTTATAGGAACTAAAGAGACTTATTTTGTTTCTTGCTGCTGTTTGGACTCAATTGTTGTTGTGTTTATTGGTATATTTTGTTGCTTTGTTATCATATTTTCCATTTTTTCCCATGTTGATGGCAACTTGTTTCTAATTTGTTTGGTTGTTTTCTTGTACACGCAAAAACTTGAATAGATAATGTGAAACTCGGACAGCTTAGTGAATTTGTATTGATTTAGTTTTTCTATGTGGTTGAATTTGACTAGAGCCATTGCTTTAATGAACTTTGATTCTAATTGTTTTTATTCATTGTATTAAAATTCAATACATTCATTAAATTTTTGATTCAAAAGGGGAAAAAAATTACTTAAAACCAATATCCCATAAAGGAATACTCTTATGTTACTTAAAATGCTTGGATTGTGCAAATGGCTCTTCTTCCCCACGATCGGAGTCTGGCATGGAGTATAAGAACTTTTCGGGAACTGTGAATTCAACTGGGTAAGCAGATCTAAACTGAAGGTGCATGTCATAAATTTATCTTCATTGGTATCAGAGCTATCAAGTTGGTTTCTTTATGTTAAAGCCTCTGATTATGCATTAATATAAATATACATTTTTTATGTTCATATTATGTTAAAAGCACAGCATAATAGTAAATCTTGAAACACACACTGCAATGTCGCAAAATTATAAGTATAACTTCATTTTATGCTGATTATATAGATTTTTCCAAGGGCGTCCCCAAGGGTAAACGGGTATAACAAGGCAAATATGGCTCACAACATGTCAACAAAGCAATAACCGTTGTTACACCCGGGATACATAGAAATCCAATTAAAATATGATATCCCAAAGGTGTTAAAGATCATTTCGGGACAGATATAACTGGCAATATCAGAATTTGCAATATTTTTGGAAATAACTTGTCTTATGGGTACGGAAAACATTTTTCTAAAATATTCGATAACATAAATTTGATAAGTTAGGCTATACGAATAATATTTATATCATATAGTTCAAAGCCCATAAAGGAATTAACAAAGCACTCGCCTTAGGAGTTTATCAAGTTTATAGATTTAGTTTGGCTAGATCAACTTGACTTCCTCTTAAAATTCACATTAATAGCTGTAGTTAGGATACTACATAGTAATCTTTGTTTAAAGTATAAACTAACTACTTATGCTCTTGAACTAACACCATACTCATATAATCATAATTTAGAAACTAAGACACTAACTTATACCTAGTATACACTTTAAGGAAAATATATATTGCACATTTTCACATAAACATAAAGAACATATTCTCATACTTTAAAATATAAAAGCATATACTAAAACCATATTTTGAAACCATTGCTAAGCATGCTTTCTTCCTAATTTCATGAACACAGAATATAGTTACAACTAGAAGCATGCTTTCTAGCAACTTGTGGTAACATAATAGAGCATCATTTCCAACCTAAAACTTACTAAAACATATATGAAACTAGTAACTATACATGCTTTCCTACTCATTTTATGAATATAATAGAGCATAATTTCCAACCTAAAACTTACTAAAACATATAAGAAACTAGTAACTATACATGCTTTCCTACTCATTTTATGAATATAAAGCATGGTTACACATAGAGACATACTTTCTTCTAAAGCATAACTACACATAAAACATGCTTTCTCATCAATTTATAGCACCAACATGCAAGACTAAATTCACTTTATGCAATTGAAAAAATCCCTATTTCCTAAGCATTTTGTATTAAAAATGCATCAACATATATATATCCAACTAGAATCAATAAATGCCTTAATATTTCTATATCACTAGAACTTTGATGGTAACTAACTTGTAGCTACTTCTTACGATCTAGTAGGGAATAATAAAGAGCTAGCATAAATGACTAACTCATCGACTAGACAAGATTTCTACCTTTTCAAGAGTGTTTGAGAGATAAAGGGATATATATATAGAAGGCTAATAGGTATATATGTATGAAAAAAGAGAGGTTGATTTATATATGTGTGTGTGTGGAAGATATGCGATAAATAGATAGTATTTTGTGTTTTGAGAGTGTAGTGAGAATGGGTGTGTGTGTTTTAGACGGGGTTTTTGTGTATAGAAAATGGGGTACCAAACTCCCCTATTTACAGTAGTTTGGCCTCAAAAGATGGGATGAAAAGATCTTCTTGCTTCTGTAACCATGTCTTATATCATGTAATCATGTCTTATGTAATCATATGATGTAATCATCTCTTAGGTAATCATTTGATGTAATATTATGAAATCATGTCTTATCAAGATCATAGCATTTAAGAACATTTGTTAGGAGAAAATGACATTTTTGGATAAGTATATTTATATAGATATGAAACAAAAATGACCTATTATATATTATATACATATAAATTTGAAAATTGCATATATATATATATATGGCTATATTTCGAAAATATAAATATATTTATACATATGACTAAATAAATTAATAAGTTGTAATTCTTGAAAATACATGAATGTGTGCGTATATATATATAGATCTTGATTTATATATGTATTATAAATTCAATTGTTTATGATAAACATAATTATCACATCACATAATTCACATATAAAATAAGGATCATATAAAACTTGAAATATAATTAAGCATGCACATATATCATAAGAACATATTTTTATATCATTGTTAGACCAAAAATCGGGATGTCACAAAAACGGGCTTGCCAGTGTTAAAATAAGTTCTCGCCATCGATCATCCTAATCCCTTGTTACATGGACGAAGTGTTCCATGTATGAAGTGGGTCGTAGGTTTCGGCATATTCTCGAGATATGACCATGATGAATAAGGAAGGAAATTTTACGTGGAGAATAGGGTAGGAAAGGGATTTGTAATTGGGAGTTATAAGGAGTTGGAATCACAAAGTGTGATCCAAAGGTAGTAATGTGAAATTATGTCAACATTATGTGAAATTATGAAAATCATGTTATTATGTTCACTTAAACACATGATTTGCACCTTATGATATTAAGAGAAATCCCTACTCAACTGTTATGTTGATATTTCTTGTGTGCACTATTTTAGGGGAAAACATAGTCGAGGATAATGCAAGCAGAATCATAGGGCATTACAAAGTTGCTAATTAGGATTTGCTATTAGTTATTATTGTATTATACGATGTTTGTTGCAAACCTTGTAGTAACATGCCTTTTAAGGTATTGTAAAGAATAGTAATGACCTTGTAATATTAAACTTACTATTATTTTGTACACTTTCCATTTTGTTCAATATTTTAAAGAAGTCCGGGTCGTTACATCTCATGCTAATTTTTCCAACTTCTAGTTATTTTTTAAACATTCAACCGCTTCTTACATTTTTTCTTTTCAAACACTAATGTACTTTTTTTTTTGTTTTAACATTTCCAAGAGTACAAACAATTGCAAACACTCCCAAAATATAGAATAGGGTAACTAAGCCGATATCAGCCCAATGCATAATGAGAACCAATTTGTGAGTAAATAGTGACTCACCACCTTGTATTATCTAAAAAGAACCCCAAAAAAACACATTGTTATAACCATCGTAGTAGCCAATTGTTGTGCTTTTTTCTCTTTTTTTTTTTTTTTTTTTGATGATGAGGATTCAAGATTTTTTAAATGATTTTTCCAATAATAAGAAAAATGGAAAAAAGAAAAAATGGCTGAGTTTGTGTTTTTAAAACTTCGATGGATTGTTGGGATGGGGGTGGAAAAAACGAGCGTGCAAGCAGGGAGGAAGGAGGATGAGGGGATTTGGGTGGGGGTAGGTGGGTTTGGTGGTTATTATTCAATTTTCTTTAATGGTACAAAGGTAATTTTACAATGTCGAAACATAATTTGAGTCCCATTAAAGGCGCGTGATATAAGCTAGGGTTTTTACATTAATTAGAAATTAGTTAGGGTTTTATATGAGAAGTTTTATATCCCAAGGTCATTTGGGGGCATCATTAAGCATATCACAGGGGATCCACTTCTATTTCTTCTATTAATTTGGGGTGATTCATAAACTCCAACAATGAAAAGAAGGACATGAGATGCCACCTATTTGGTTATATACCCAAGTGGTGTATTAGTCGTTGGATTTATACATGATGATATCAAAAGGTAAAATTGTGACATTATCATGTTCAATTCAACTGTGTATACACCAGTTAGACATATACCCAAATAGATGGATTCTCATGTCCCATGAAAAGAATATTATAATTACACATAGTTGTCGGAAGTTTCCCTAAATTAGACAAATGAAGCTCTACTAACCGTAACTACTCATAATCTAGCAAGTTAGCAACCACCTTGGACAAATTGGCATTAATCATGTTTTTTTTTTCTTTTGATTCTCTTTCTCTCTATCCACTCCCACCTAATGATCATTTCTCTTAATCTATAGCTTTCCACTCTCATCTCTTAATGAAATTCTTTTTATGGATGGTAATTGATTTCTATGCAATAAGAAAACACGACAGGAGAAAATTAAAGTTTCGATCAAGAGCACGAATCCACAAAAGTAGTACTCCACGATAATAGATTCTTGACAATCAATTATGGGTCTTACAATTTAATGTCTTTCTGTAGGGAATTTATGAGTAAATAAAATTTAATCTAAAGTTAACCTTTCATAAACACAAAATCTTCTGATATTAAGGATTTTTCCAATTCAATATTACCGTATTTCTATAAACTCCCATTCTAATAGGATGTCCTCTCATGAGTAAAGAGTGAACAAGGAAAAAGAAGACAACTATGAAGACTCGAATTGTGGTTCTAGTGTTGTTTCTTTTGCTGATTTTTGTGTCTGATATGTGCTAACTTTGAACATCATCACATATTATTTTCCACAAATATGTATACAATTTCAAGTGATCTTATAGAATTGTGACTTCAATTGCATCCTACCACAAAATTTGTACTAAAAATGAGTTGCATTCTCTTTGATTTGCATACATAAATTCCAAAATCAAGCAGCTTAGCATTTTGGTTGCATTAATTAAAAGGGTTTTAAACGGTGCTTTTATTTTAAATTATTCTGGATAGCTTCTAAAAAAAGCTACTTTTGGATAGCTTCAAATTTGGTATATATAATAACATCTAGTAATATATGTCAATTTTGCTTTGTCCATGACATAATATCAATCTCTTTATTTATCTACCCTATTTTGGCACCCCCAATATTTTTTTGGGTTAGGCAGCAAAAGGGGATGCTTGCAATCAAAATAAAAAAAGTGTTTTTCCTATTGCTACAACAACAACAACAACAACAATAATAATAAGAATGTAATTTCTTGTTTTTCTAGTTTTACTGAAAAAAGTTAAATACGCTAAAAACTAGAAGCGCATTTCATGTTGCTTTTATTTTTCCTTCTTTTAGTTATGTTTTACAGATTAATCTACTACTACTACTCACTTTTTCCTTTAGAAACTATGCAACCCCGATATTCCATGTTTTTTATGAATTACACAAAGTATTTAATAGAAAATATACGTAAATAAGGAACATAGCAGCTAGATGGTACATATATAGCAACATGATATTGAAAAACATAATGTCATGAGGGTACATCAAGTGCAAATTTTTCAGATATAAATGTTTTGGTTTGTCAAATACATAAGACCAAAATTCGCAAAAACAACAAATACGCAGCGGAAACTAGTAGCTCTCTTTCTAATAGAAGGCTTCAAATTGTTCCGCCTCCTCGACCTCATTAAAGCTTGTGACGACCCGGAAAATATGCAATACTACCTTAAAGTTCATAGATAACATGATTAGTACAAAATATGACGGCTTTCATGGTACATCATAATTAATCCCTATCGAGTCTAGGTAAAAGCTACATAGTACTTCTCAGTTCCGACCTCATGGTAAAAGCTTTCATGACTCGACCTCGTTAAAACTAGCCTCGGGTTCATCTAAAACATGTTATATGCACGCCATCAACCTATAGTTAGTAGAAACTTTGCCTAACCACATAATGTGTTTGCGTGTGATTTGCACATAAATACATATTTTCACTTTGCACAAAAACACATAGTTTTTCATTCCAAATCTTTCTCATCACCTAACAATGACCCTTATGACTAACCAGGCCGACATATACAACCAGCACATTACTCCCGTCTGCCTTATCCTCAAACGGTCGTACCCCGGGTGTGAAACCCTGACCTTTTTATGAGATGTATTATTATTATTATTATTATTATTATTATTATTATTATTATTATTATTATTAATGTTAGGATTATTATTGTATTATTATGAATATTGTTATTATTATTATTATTATTACTACTATTGGTTTTATAATTTTTTATTACATTATTATTGCTATTGTTAATATTATTAATATTAGTTAAATCCTATTAGGTTTAGGATTATTCGGCTAATCCTATTATACTTAGGAATATTGAGTTAATCATATTAGGTTTAGGTATTTGTATTATATATGCACGCATTAATGAGAATAATAAACCGAGTGGATAGAAAGCAGCGGCGAAACATTAGCGTAATCCGATATCACTAATTACCATCGCTATCTTGCACGGGTTACAATATCATAATTCACAAATCACAGCCCCCTGTAAGTTCTTGAATTCACTTGTCTTTTTCATTTTATCCAACAATTACAATAGAGAGATATAACCATATTGAGCCAATATGCATCGTGACATTATGATATACAAATAGGAGCTAGACCTTGACCCAACTTGGATTAATTTCCCAAAGACATAATGGCCATCTTCGTGCAGTACATGATTTTCCATCAATTTAGTTAAATATTTCGGTAGTTGGGTTGCACAGATTGCTATACTAGTAGTACCACAATTCATGATATAAGTTTTACGAGTATGATTCCGAACGCGGACCTTAGCCGTAGATTTGTTTAAGTATGAGAATAATTATACTCACTCCAAATTATCTATGGTGGGGGCTATCTATGTCTATGGGAATAGTATAAATCATTATTTGAGGGGTTAGACATGGATTTCTTTGACACTCTAGGATAATTGAATCGGGGTTGATCTATATCATTAGATTTGTTATTCCGTGTGAGATTTCATATTGAGAAGCATTATCTTATCCCTATTTATTTCTTATAGATGCAATTGATTGGGTATAGGACTTAACCTCGAAGTCGATACAGTTTTAAGAATAATTATAGGTCAAGGTAAGTGGTTTCTTCCCTCTATTTATTTGACAAAAATATATTTTTCTTTAAGTTATGCCTTCATTTAAAAAACTATTTTCTTCTATAAAAAGTGGATTTAAGCATGCTATTTTATAAATTTTCTCTATATAAAGTTAAAAAAAAATTGTTTTGTGTTGTGCTATATATGTATATATGATCATGCTCTGAACACTTGGAATTCTATCGATAGGAACGAGTTTTGAAATTTCTGACCGAGCTACGGGGTACAGTAGCAATTTCTTAACCCACTTAATGGGGTTGTAGTTAAGGCCCTCCTACGAGTAATAACAGTAGTTTCCAAACCCACTTAACGGGGTTATAGTTAAGGCCCTCCTATATGTAATAATAGTAGTGTCTGAACCCACTTAACGGGGTTGTAGTTAAGGCCCTCCTACGAGTAATAATAGTAGTATCCGAACCCACCTAACGGGCTTATAGTTAGGGCTTGATCAAGTTGGCCAATAGAGATTTTGAATGTTCATGAGCATTGATATATAAATAATTTTGTCTGATTCTGTTTTGTTCTGTTACTTGAAAGTCGAAAGTGTTGATTTTTGAATATTGTCTATGTGTGCAAAGTGTGATTTTAATGCTATATATATATATATATATATAACTTGCTCAAATTCGATAGAGGGTCAAGAGATCCCTTACTGGGCAAGTGCCCTCACACCACTAATAATCATTTTGCAGAGGATAGTATCGAGAAAGATGACAAGGAACAATTTTGGGGTTGGTGAGTGGATTGATGGAGTCTCTGCTTAGGGAATTTAGTGATCGCCTATTTAGTTTTGATGTTTCCTTGTATGGCTCTATCTATTAAGACTACTATGGATTAGTTTCTACTTATGTTTTGGAATTGGAGATGTAATAGTTAGGATTATTATCTTTTCCGCTGCGACGTTCGACTAAGGTTTTTCAATAAATATTTTTGGTTTTTAGTATGTTCTGATTTCCATGGCTTGGTGTCTCTGAGTCCTTTGGGCTTGGGGGGCATCACCGTGTTGCGTCCCGGATCCGGGGGGTGACACCAGGTGTTACGCCAAATTTTCCTACGACTCGCTCTCTTATATAGAACACTCCGTCTACATAAGGGGGGATTAGGAGATGGAGGGAATGAGAACTCTTACAGCCGATTACCCCATTGATATGTACCAGTGGAACTCACCCTACCATTCCGATATATTTTGGGTCTATTTCACATAATAACAATTTGTTCACATAGAACATAATCTTAGAAGTCTTGCTTCCATATTTCAACATAGGGGAAACTATCATTAAGGTAGATAATAGAAGATAATATCTCATAAATTCATTTATTGAATTTATTATATATATACATGTGTGTATATAAATTTATACATGTATAAAATATAAGATTTAGACTAAAATATGAACAAAACATAAGTGTATAACCATATATATATACTCTAACACACACACACACACACACATATATATATATATATATTTGATTAAAATATAATTATAACACATATATACATATATATAATTTGACAAAATATAATTAACATAAATATAGATAGATATATATAGAGATATATACGTAATACATATCCACATATATATTTTAGTTAAAATATAGTAACCTACAAATATATGGATTCATACACACATGTATGTCTAACATATATATATATATATATATAGTGAGATGACACTTTTAATTATGTAATTAGATTAAACATATAATTAAACCATAACTATGTTTATGTCTATGTACACGTACAATATATATATATATATAAAAGTACATATGTTGTAAAACATAATTATATATATATGTATATATGCACGTATTACATATATATACCAATATATAAATATAATTATATATATACGTATTATATATGTATGTATACGTATGATGTATATATATATATACAAATATAAACATATAATTTGGTAGCTTTAAGAAATGTATTTTTCATAGAAAATAGTATAGTTTGTCAAAATTATACTTTTTCATAGAAACATAGTATTTTACCACATAATATGAACATAGTTTCCAAAATACTATATTAGCATAAAACTAATGGTATGGTTATTTTCAGGAAATATATTGTTGTTTTTATAAAATTCAAAAACTATAATTTTATTTAGAATTTATAATTTATTTTGAGAAAAATTCAAAAATTGAGTAAATTAAATTCTAATTTCAAAAAATATTTATATATTTCCAAGAAATAATAGTGTAAGATATTTAATTATTAATTAATAAAGAATAAATTATATTTTTGGGAAATATAATTTTGTAGAGAAGGTAAATTTCTAAATTCTTATAAATATGAAAATAATTACGAATTTAATGATTTGATAAAAATTATTTTCCTATACTTATATATGTTTATAGGTATAGAGGAGAGATAGCAATATCTAAAACTATATTTTGATGGCAAAGATTAATACACATTTCCTAATTACAATACTAAGAGTGAAAATCTCCAAGTATTCTTCGTGAAAATGACATAAAATAGATAATTAAAATAATGGAAGACATATTTAACTAATTATATGCATAATATATATATATATATATATATTGGGTTATATATATATATGTGTGTGTATTCATAAAATTATTTTAGAAATGTGAAGTAAATAATTAAATCTAGTAAATGTGTATTTTCTAAGTTGAAATAAATATTACTATTATTTTCGAAAATTGGGAGAAAATTAAAATTGAATTTCATGATATGGAAACAACAATACTAATAATAAAATAACACCAATATATTAGATATGTGGGGAAAATTAAGAGATAATGGTTTTCGGGAGAAAAAAAACAAACTTAATGAGAAATTTATGGGTTTAAATTTCACTAATAACAAGTCATATTTTTATATAATATATATAATGCAATGCACATTTATTCACAATAAAAGAAATCCTCATAAAATAGTAATAATACTTTATAATTTCAAATTTTAAAATAATGGGTTTTACCAGTTCATCACAGAAACACTATTATAACTTTCTTTTTCACTTTAACTTATCCAAAAGTACAAGCAATTGCAAACTTGCAAAAAAGTGGAATACAGTATCCAAGTAGGTTATTCAACACATAATGAGCACTTAATTTGGTAGTGAATAGCAGCTCAGTAGTTTATATTATCCAGGAAGAGCCAAAAAAGACCATGTGAAAAAAATACTATAAAGGCCATGTGTTTTTCATAATTAGCTCACCGTCCCCTATTTCTAATTTTTGTTAAATAAATATGGATAGACTACTTCACTGTCCTTTATATTTGAATATATTAAAATAACTAATTTCAAATATAATATATATTACAATATACATTTTAAAAAAAATACATCCAAATATTTAAACTAAAATCCATATACATATTTCCGTCACAGCTAAAAAATTTATACAAATTAATGTGGGCATACATATGTATGAATATTATATACATTTTTATATGGTACATATGTACAAATAACACATGTATTTTTTTCTTTTCTTTTTTAAATATAAATGTCATATTCTTTCAATGCACCCACCCCCAACCCAAAAATAAATCTCTAATATTGTTTGCAAATCATAGATTAAATGCAAAATTAAAGAAGAAAATCAAAAAAAATGGCCCTCAAGTCTACATCTCAAGGGGGAAAAAAAAGACGTTCAAAAATCTCTATTAAAGAAAAGGGACTCAAATTAAACACCCCCACCCCTACCACCCCTCAAATAAAAAAAAATAAAAGCCAAACCCATCATCCAGCAATAAGGTTCATAGTGGAAAAAGGAGGAAAAATTGCTCCAGCGACGGCGGCAGATTGTGGAGGCTGTGAAAAGGAAGTGATAACTTTTGTGGTGAGGACGGAGGTTTGTTTTGCAAGCTTCAATTCGTTGAGAATTTTTGTGGTGTCAAAGCATTTCGTGATGAAAACCTCCATTGACACAACCAAGGTAACTGCAAATTTTGTGCTTAATTTTTTCTTTATGATTATAAAGATTCAATATTTCTCAAATGATTTTTGCAATAATTAGAAAATAGGAAAAAAGAAAAAACTTTGGGTTTTTATCTTGGGAAATTCTATCATTAGTTATAGTTCGTAGGTGACTAACATTAATTAGCTTTAATTTTAACAGTTAGATACGTGGTATTTAATCTAAGTCTTTAATTTTTATATGACTTGCGACCTGTTGTGTAGATAAATTGGAATGGTTACCTGCTATACAAGTTAACAAGGGGTTTTTTTATACAATAATTATTGTATAAGACCATGTATGGGTACACTAAATGTTAACCAATTAATTAGTAGTAGCAGTAGTAGGAGTAGGAGGAGTAGTATGAGCCAGTAGGAGCAGCAGCAGCAACATTAATAGTAGTAGTAGTAATAATAATAATAATAATAATAAGGTTGTAATGAATAAAGATCTAGTTAAATGTAAATAAATAGTTTATACATGTAAATAGTTTGTTTGATTTTAATTTTTGTCCTAGAAATTGTGATTTATTTATTCATCTATGAATTCATGTAATATTTTTCGTAATAACAAGCCCATGTGTTTAATCGTGACTTAGAGAAGACATATATACTCATATGATTGAATGCCGAATATTATTCACCCCTAATAATAGTAGTAGTTGTTGTTGTAGTAACAACAACAACAACAACAACATGGGGAAGAAGAAGAAATAGGGATATGGGGGGGGGGGGGGCAAGGGGCCACGGAAGCAGTTAGAATAGGAAAGAGGAGGTTGGGGTGGGGTATGTTGTGTTTGGTGGTTATTATTTTATTTTTTTACGGGAACCAGGGTAATTTCACACTGTAAACCCTATCTAAGTCCCATTAAAGTTATGTGATATACACTACGGGGTTTTAAGCTAACTAGATGTTACATATACTGCAATAATGAAATCAATATTATAATTACACATATATGTAGGAAGTTTACCTAAATCGGACAAATGAAACTCTCTTAATCCTAATTACATATAATTTAGTTAGCACCCAAATTGGACAAATTAGTGTTAATCATGTGGAGTTTTCCTTTTAACTCTTTTTCTCAGTCTTTCTCCATTCCCCACGCAATATCTTTTCTCTTAATCCATATCTTTTGTCTCTCATCTCTTAACAAACTTCATTTTATGGATGGTTAATTTTGACATGATCCAAATACACGACTGTAGAAAGACTAAGTCTCGATCGAGGACAACAATCTATAAATGTGGTGCTCCTTGATAATAGATTATTTTTGACCATCAATTATGGGTCTTACAATTTAAGATGCATTTTCAAAGGGAATTTATGCATTCATAAAACTTAATCTATTGTCGACCACTGGTTAACACAAAATCTTCTATTATCAGTGATTTATCCTATTTAATAGTATCATATTTCTATAAATTCACATTCTAATTGAATGTTCTCTCATTAGTGGAGAGTGCTTGAGGCAAAAAGCACAACAATGAAGACTCAAAGCTTCTTTCTCATGTTGTTTCTCGTATTGATTTTTGCATCTCGTAAGTGCTCTCTTTGAACCACATTACGCATTGTTTTCCACAAATATGTATATAGATTCAAGTGATCTTATAAAAATTGTGATTTGAATTTCCTCATGCCACAAAATATATACCAAAAGTTAGTGGCATTTTTTTATTTGCATACATAATTATATTTACTTGTAAAATTATTTTGTGCTGCACTATTACTTCAAGCTCTAGACATCTTTTACTAAGATGTTACCCAATTACATTTATATTTATCCATGCAATAGATATACATACGTCAAGTTTATTATGATATACTTGGGTTTGGTCAATTCCAACTTAAAAAATGGGTTTCCTTGCATCAACTCATTTTCCAAAATCATATTGTTGCATTATTAAACGTATTATAGGCCCGTTTGGATATGTTTAAAAGAAGTTTTTCCAGGCCATACTTTTTAGAGTAGAGTTTTTTTCCCCTTAAATCAAGTTATTTAGCATTTGGGTGTGGTAATTAAAAGTGCTCTGAAATGTGTTTTTACTTGAATTATTCTAAATAGCTTCTAAAAAGGGCATTTTGGATTTTTTGTTTCCTGACTTCTACTTTTTAAGAAACGCAAAGTCAAACACCATTCTTTCCTTGAAATGCTTTTTTTTCCGCAGACACATGATTCTCTTTTAAGAAAGTCCTATGTATCAATTTTAGCATAATAATTTAATCACTTTTAATGAGAAAATGGCCAAAAGCTAGCTATTCTCTTGTAAAGGAGATGAGGGCTACGATTTATCCCTTTTAAACCTTTAAAATGAATTTTTTACCCACTTAAACATAAAAAAAAATGTTCATTTACATTATTAAATGCATAAATTTCAAATATTTGTCCATTGCTAGCTACAGAAGATATCATGAATTTCTTTATATTTGAAACTAACCCATGGTTTTGTGAATCTAATTTGCAGAAGAGAGCTTGGGCAAGAAATGTGAATCACCAAGTTCAAAATTCCAAGGATTGTGCTTGGTTAATGAAAATTGTAAGACTTGTTGCGTCAAAGAAGGCTTTAATGATGGAGAGTGTGAAGGATTAAGACGTCGTTGCATCTGCAGCAAGCCTTGTTAATCAATCAATTATTTGATGAAGCCTACATAGTTGCCAAATTGCCACAGTAATGCAGTTGAATATAATTTCAACTAATTTTGAATAAAAAGCTTCCTTTTGGACTAATATAACTTTTTTAATAACTCAATGTTGCTGATATTGTCAATCATTTTCCTTTTTTTTTGTTTTTATTTTCTATAATCTCATGTTCTCGAAGATTAGCAATAAAGTATCATAAATGAATAAGTAGATTAGTCATTGTAAATTTCAAGAACTTCGTCGTTTGAACTTTAATTAATTATATTCAACTAAATATCCAAGATTTTATTGAGTTCAAATTTGAAGGTATGTATAACAACATCGAATAATATATGTCAATTGCTTTGTCCATGATATAATATCCAACTCTTAGTTTTTCTATCCTATTTGGGTATCCCAATTTCCCTTTTGGGTTAGGCAGCTTAAAGAGGTGGTTGCAATCAAATATAAAATGTTTTTTGTTTTTCTATTTTTGCTGAAAAAAAAAATTAAATAAGCTAAAGATTGGAACTACACTTCATGTTGTTTTTTTCCAACTTCTGGTTAGTTTTTACACATTGATCTACCACTACTAGCCATTTTTTTCTTTACAAACACTACTGTAACTTTCTTTTTTACTTGAACTTATCCAAAAGTTCAAGCAATTTGAAACATTGCTAAACTATAGGATACGAAAATGATGGATGTGACGCATGCTCGAAAATTTTGAAAATTCCTAATCTAGTTTGATACATAATTTGGAGGGTCTTATACTGCATAACCCAATAGTAGATCAGAGCCTAACCTTTAACCTCAGTTAGGAGGGTCTTATGCTACAAACGAACCTCAGCAGACGTAATGTTGTGAACGTTGAAAATCCCTTGCAATGTATGTACGTTTTATTAGTTTTGGAATAAAATAAATTTCTCCCAAGCATTCAATTTTTTTTAGGTATTTTCAAATCTACAAATGTAGAAGGAAGGAATCAAGATGGAGTTTAATGGAGGAGTTATCGGGTTTAATGGATGATGAAGACAATCATGCTTTGGGGGGAGGAGGGTAAATATAGACGTTTTTCCCTATGAATGTAATCATTCGGCTACACTAACCTTAACCGGTCCTGAAAACACTCATGTACACTCCACACAGATACACACACACCTTTGAGAGAGAAAGAGATAGAGGCGCCGAGGAAGAGAGGAAGATTGAGAGAGAAAAGCGAGAAGGTAAAAGGGAAGGACGAGAGCGCTATCAATAAGATGGAACATATTTATGTTTACGGTAATTCTTTTTTCCTTTCCTTGTATAATGTCTTCTATTCAAATCTATAACCGTTATGCCCAAGTGTAGATAAGCTTTAGTGAAACAAAGTAGAAAATCAATTATCATGATGTTAGTATATTTTTTTTAAATGCATATTTGTATAAAACAAGAAAAGAATGGAAGAAAAGAAAAGGAGTCTGCCAGTAAGGGCGACGCCATGCTAAGGGCTACCACCATGGTAGCCCATGCAAGATGAGCAGCATTAGTGCTCGACTGCGGTGCGAGGCAATGCACGAGCGAAACCGCACCACCACAGTATGTGTGTAGATTGGGTTCTTGAAGTGTGTATAGTGTGTGTGATAGCGTAGAGGCATGTATGCTTGTATTAGTGCTAAGATGTGTGTGCATGTCGTAATGCTTGGCGAAGATGGGTCGTGTGCATGCACTAGTGTGCTGAGAATAGAGGTGATGTGAGTGCTTCATGTGTGACATGAGCTAATGGTGCGGTGGTTTGCTTGATTGTATGGGGATGGTAAAGAAAAAAACTAGACTAGATTTTTGGCAATTATTCTATTAAAGACACTTATGGTGGTATTTGTAATTTGAGAAAGACAATGTAATAAGGTTTTATTGTTATTAATATTTTGGGGTATTATATCATGATTGATTTTATGATGGAATTAGTGTAATGTTCTGAGATTCCAAAGCTTGCTCCCTACTAGAAAACTGACTTTTAGCCACGAATTAGCCAGGAAAGTTTTTTTTTTTTTTTGTGGCTAAAAGTGGTGCGGCTAAATTTAGCCATGGGTTTTTAGCAACGGATTTGTCAGCCACGGATTCACTAGCCATGGGCTTTAGCCATGGACAGGCCGTAGCCGTGGCCAACATTGGCCGCCTTGGCTGGTAAGTGTAAATCCGTGGCTAATTGCCATGGCCTGGCCTTAGCTAATCCGTGGCGGGTCCGTGGCCCCTAGCCACGGACTGGCTATGGCTTTCAATCAGTTCAGAGGTTTGTTTCTCCTCAAACCTGTTAAACCTTTGCCTTAACTCAAGCGTCGTTGGATCCTCCCATTTCAGGGGGGTCAGTATTAGAACTTGAAGTTCCCGTACTACGTGATAATCCACCCGAAACTTCGTGCCACTGACCCTTCTTCGGTTTAGCCAGTATCTCCTTCCATACCTATAAAACTAAATATAGTTATAACTTGTAGAATATATATATATATTCTAGAGCATGAAAGTCGAGTTATTTAACTTACATCAAGCTTGGACGGTCGAGGTAGGGGCGTGCCATCATCAGATTGAGGAGGCGGCTGGGAATTAATGTTGTCCCACTTCTCCTTCCATGAATTCTACGAAATTTTAAAATGATAGTTAGGTCAAAATATCACTATCAGAGTTGAAACATAATGAATACTCACAAGAGGATGCTCCATCTTCTCATCAGCCCATTTTAGGTTTCCATTCTCATCCTCACAAGAGTGGAGGTGGAGAAATGACTGATCCACGGACGGATATTCCCCAAGTTGAGCTTCCTGTAAGGAGAGATGTAATGATTTAATATAAAATGAAAATACAATTACTATCAATCATAATTTTGAAATAATTTTCAATTGCACATACTAACCAACTTGTCGTTGTGAATGAGGTTAGATTTTGAACCTCCTCAATGGCCCGTCATTCCCCTTCCACTAGAATCCGAAGACTGATTAGCTAAGGAATCATAAACGTATAGAAGTAATAAACGTTGAAGTTAACTGAGAAATATATATTCTTCTAAATGTAGTATACTCCAATAGTGATATTACAATAAAATGGTAAAGTATAAGCAAATAATTACCAAACTTAAGTTGTGATTTAACTCAGTAGATCATTATAATATCATCAAATAATCGAAACGATCATTGGTTATTTGAATTGTTTTTCAACACACAATCATATCATTCAATCATAAGTCAATTTAAAAGACCTATTTGAGTAATAATATACTTATTTGTCATATACAATACAATACTTAAGCAAACAAATTAACACATTTGTATTCAAAGAACATATAAAATAGGGCACAAATAACATAATTGAATAGTAAAAGAATTGATTAGCCATGAATTATTCCGTCTCTAATCCGTCGCTTGTTATTCAATTCAAAAAAATAAAAGAAAAATTATTGAATTTTGCAATAGCCACGGATTGGCCACGGAAAAAAAACATAGCTCATTCAACCATGGATTGTTCGGTGACCAATCCATGACAAGGATTTCTTATTTTAAAAAAAAAATGGGCTAAGCAGTAGCTACGAAAAAATTCGTGGCTAAGCTTTGGCACAAATGGCGCTAATTTTGGCACCACGTTGGCCATGGAAAATCCATGGCTAATCCGTGCCTAATTTTTTCCCATGTTGTTAGGAGACACTGTGCCTAATCCGTGGGTAAAATCCATGGCTAAACGCTCATTGTCTAGTTGTGGCTGACCTCCAACCACCAGGTGAAGATGCAGAGCTAATTGGAACGAAGTTTTCCCATGTTGAAATTAAACTATGATTCATCACTACACTATTGATGACATAGTAAGAACATAGGAGTACTAACATTGTTTAGTCATCAAACTTTTATAGTTAACTTTGTGCTTGCACCGGCTATACCCCTTTACCCTACATATCTTCTCACTATCCGTCCCCTTTGTAATATGTCATTTTTGACACATGTGCAAACTATGGTTGGTGGATGTAGACCTAGAGCAAATGCCACTAGGGATTGGCCAAACATCCCCGAAGGTTGCAGAAACAAACTCATAACCAATAGTTTAAGAATTTCCTTCAAATCTTGAAACAACTGCACATCAATATCCCTATGGTGGAGGCACTCGACCGAATGCCCAACTATATCAAGTTCATGAAGGTTGTCATATCCTACAAATGGAGACTAATGGGGATTGAGACTGTAGCTCTTACTTAGGGGTGGGCGTTTCGGGTTGGGTATCGGGTACCCGACCCGACCCGATCGGGAATTTCTCGATCGGGCTCATCCCGTTAGGGATTTTTAATGTCGGGACGGGTACTCGAGCCCGAAATATTTTTTCGGGACAGGATTTGGGTTCGGGCTTCATACCCGAAATCCCGATCAGGTACCCGACTGTATTAATTAATAAAAAAAAATACTTTAACTTAAAAGTTAAAACACTCATCTCTCAAGTAGTCAAGTCTAACGCCTCTCTCTTTCTCAGTCTCTCACCGTATCAGCTCTGTCTCACGCCTCTCTCTCTCAGTCTCTCACCATCTCAGCTCTCTCTCACGCCTCTTTTCCACCTCTCCCATCTTCTACCAGTGGGCAGCAGCAGCAGCAATGGGGACGAGATTAGGAAGCAGGCAGCAGCACAGCAGCAGCAGCAGCAACGGACGAGCATGGCAGCAGGCAGCAGCACAGCAGCAACCGACAAGCAGGGTAGCAGGCATCAACACAGCAGCAGAACAGGGACTAGCAACTAGCAAGTAAGTGTTAATTTGAAGTTTAAAATTGTGAAATTGTGAAATTGCGAAATTTAGGGCTTGATATTGTGAAATTGAGTTGATGTTGTGAAATTTAGGGCTTGATAAGTTGATATGTTTTGACATGTGAATTGAATTGTTAATTGTGATGTGTTGTGAAATTTAGGGCTTGATAAGTTGATATGTTGTGTTGTTAATTGTAATGTGTTGTAAATTGAAGTGTTAATTGTGATGTGTTGTGAAGTATAGGATTTGATTTAAAATTGTGAATTGATGTTGTGAATTGTGAATTGATGTTGTGAATTATGAATTGAAGGCTAGGGCTTGATGTTGAAATTGATGTGGTTTTTCTTTTTTTGCATTTTTCACAGTGTCTAATTTACGGGATGATAATGATATTGACGACAATTGTGAGGTAGAGATGGTCCATATGGATTATGAAAATGATGACAATGAAGATATTGAAGTTGATAAATCAAAAAAAAGAAGTAGAAAAGAAACTGCATCTAGATCGCCATTTTGGAAGCATTTTGAAAGGTTTATCTGTCCGAAAGACAAATTCCAAAAGGGAAAATGCATATATTGTAGTGCAATCATTAAAGCCGATCCAAAGCAACATGGGACAAAGGGTATTAAAAATCACTTTGAGTAATGTTAAAAAAAGCCCCATGAGATTGCAACTAATCAAGCCCGAATTTCTCTTCAACCAACGAAAGGGGGGGGGGAGATAAGGAAGGAAATATATCTTGTTGGAGATTTGATCAAGAAAAGATACGCGAAGCTTTGTGTAAATGGTTGATAATTGATGAACTTGCTTTCAAAACGATTGAAAATTCAGGATTTAAGCTTTTTATGTCCGTTGCATGTCCTATGTTTGTTATTCCGTCTTGAAGAACTGTGACAAAGGACATTTTTAATATGTATGTGAGTGAAAGAATGAAATTGAAATCATTTATTAAAAATCACTCACAAAAGGTTTGCATCACGACGGACATATGGACATCAATTCAAAGGGTCAATTATATGTGCTTAACGGTGCATTTTATTGATGATGATTGGACACTTCAAAAAAGAATTTTGAATTTTTGTCCAATTTTTGAACATAAAAGTGAGGAGGTGGGTAAAGGAGTAGAGAAGTGTTTGCTTGATTGGGGGATTGATAATGTGTTTGTTGTAACAGTTGATAATGCTTCATCAAATGACGGTGCAATTGCATATTTAAAGAAGAAATTTGATAATTGGGGTACTAATCTTTTGGGTGGGAAATATGTTCATATGAGGTGTATGGCACATATTATAAATCTTATTGTTCAAGATGGGTTAAAGAACAAAAAGGAGCACGAGGCTATTTCTCGCATTAGAGGTGCTATTAGGTATATTAGAAACTCCCTGGCTAGGTACAAAAGGTTTCAAGAATGTGTTGAGCTCGAAAAGTTAGAAACAAAGAAGTTGTTATGTCTTGATGTGCCTACTAGTTGGAATTCCACCTATTTGATGTTGGAGAGTGCGATATGCCTTCAAAGGGCATTTGTTGCTTATGGGGATGTTGATCTTTCCTATGCACAGGACCTATCAAAGGGGCCTTTTGATGGCGTTCCTAGTAAGGATGATTGGGATAGGGCTGAATTGTTGTGCAAATTTTTGGCACATTTCTTTACCCTAACTTTGTCAATTTCTGGTTCATTATATGTCACAACAAACTTAGTTTTTCATGAGATAAGTGTCGTTGACATGCTTATGAGGGAATGGTCCAAAAGTAATATCACGGAATTGAAGAAGATGTCGGAGAGGATGAAAAATAAATTTGATAAATATTGGGGAGCGATTGAAAAAATGAACGGGATATTATATTATACTGTTATTCTTGACCCACGACATAAAATGGAGTTCCTTCAATTTTCGTTTGATGAAATTTACGGCACTGATGAGGGGAAAGCAAATAGTATAATCATGCAAGCAACTATCAAGTATGGCATGCAAGAACTCTTTAATGAGTATAAAAAATATGGAGGTCCGCCGAGTCCAATCGCCTCATCGACTTCAATGGCATGTTCACCCTCTTCATTTAATTCTAAAGCTTATTTGAAAGAACAATTCAAGAAGAAAAAGAAAGGGGAAAAAAGTGATCATGTGAAGTCGGAATTGGACAAATATTTGAGTGAGGAGACAGAGGATGATGATGAGGACTTTGATATTTTGAAGTGGTGGAAGGTTAATGCTCCAAGATTTCCTATTTTATCTCGGCTTGCTCATGACATATTGGCCATTCCCGTCTCTACAGTTGCTTCAGAGTCTGCTTTTAGCACCGGTGGACGCGTTCTTGATGCCTTTAGGAATTCTTTATCTCCGAGAATTGTTCAAGCCCTTATTTGTGAACAAGATTGGCTTCGTTTGAATTCAACACCAATAAATGTGAAAGAGGACTTGACTGAAGTTGAAGAAATGGAAAAGGGTAATTGAATATTTATATAGTTTTACTATTGTTATACTTTTTGTGTATTTGTTTATTTGATCATGAATTATGATATTGATTAATGAAGATGGCATGTTTTTTATTTCTTTTTTGTAGAGTTAATGAAGATGGGGATCGATGCGACAATTGTGGATATTTGAAGATGGTTAGAAGTGATTGCTTGTTGTTTGTATATATATGTTTTGTAAATTGCGAATTTGATGGACAAATGTAGTTGTAATTTGTGAGTTTTGAATTTGTGTTGGATAAACTTGATTGTAAACTTTTAATTTAGATTATTGCAACTATTGCGACTTGTGAATTTTTAAATTATGTTCAATTTAATGTATTAGTTAGCATTTGTGAATTGAGATTTTTTCAAAAAAAATTCCAGTGTACCTATCCAGTGAACTGTGACCAGTAGTGAGCCTGTCCAAACATTTTTTTTTTTAATTTAGGGTACCCGATCCCAAAAAATTCGGGACGGGGATCGGGGATCGAATTTTGCTCCCCGAACTTTTGGGTACCTCCCCCCCCCCCCCCCCGAAAATCCCGAATCCCGAATACCCGTCCTGATGCCCACCCCTACTCTTACTAAGGAGTGCAATGAAATTTTGCAAAACAAGTTTCCATCAAAGCTTCGAGCCCCTAGTAGCTTCACCATCTCATGGAGCATATGTAAAAAGTAATTTGGTAATGCGTTATATGATTTGGATGCTAGCACTAATTTAATGCCTTTCAGTATTTATAAAACCTTGGGTCTTGGTGAGGCTAGGCCTACCACTATCATATTACAATTAGTTGATAGATCTTTAACGTATCCTAGAGGGATCATCGAAGATGTATTGCTGAAAGTGGAAAGTTCATTTTTCTAGCAGATTTTGTTGTCTCGGATTATGCAAAAGATAGAGAAGTGACAATCACCCTTCCGCGACCTTTCCTTGCCATGGGACAAACTCTCATCGATGTATAGAAAGGTGATTTGACCATGAGGGTGCATGATAAATAGGTAACATTTAATGTATTTAAAACATTAAAGTTACCTAATCAGTTTGAGAAATGCTTTGTAGTTAATTTCTTGGATGGAGCGGTGAGGCAAAATATTGAGGATAATTTTCTTGAAGATCCACTATAGGCAGACATTGTTTTAGACCACTCTAGGGTTGAAGAGAAATTTCAGGAGATTGTGAGCAGCAAGGAACCAAGTCCTCACTTCATAGAGAAATGCAATTTGAAGCACTAAACTGAACTCCGAAGTCCTACAAGACTATCAAACCCTCCATTTAGGAGCCTACCAGTCTAGAGCTTAAACCCTTACCTTCTCATTTGAAATATGTTTATTTAAAGGAAAACTCTACTTTCCCTATCACAATTTTATCTTTTCTATCTGCATTGCAGGAAGAAAAATTACTTCAAGTGTTGATGGGAGTTCAACAGAGCCATAGGTTGGTCTATTGCCAACGTAAAAGGGGATTAGTCCAACAATTTGCCTGCACAAAATTTTGTTGGAGACCGGTTCCAAACCATCTATTAAGCATCAGCGAAGATTGAACCCAATTATGAAAGTGGTGGTAAAGAAAGAGATCATCAAATAGCTGGATGTTGGAATTATATACCCCATATTAGACATGTTGTGGGTAAGCCCAGTTTAGTGTGCAATCAACCCTGTAACAATTTAGTGTGTACAAGAGAAAGGAGAAATAATGGTGGTTCCAACACGTACTGTTACGGGGTGGATTGCTTGGATTACTGAAGTTGAATAAAACCACCAAGAAAAATCACTTCTCACTACCATTCATTGACAAGATGCTTAACAGGCTGGTCGACAAAGAATTTTATTATTTCATGGATGGCTACTGAGGCTACAATCAGATGCCAATTATGCCTGAGGACCAAAAGAAAATGGTGTCTACATGCTCGTATGGTACCTTTACCTTTAGAAGGATGTCATTCGGCTTGTGTAACGCAACAACTACTTTCCAGTGATACACGTGGCCATATTCTCAGATATGGTCAAGGACTTTCTAAAGGTATATTCATGGATGATTTGTCAATTTTTGGTGACTCTTTCAACAATTGCTGAGGTAATTAAGGTACGACATTGAAGAGATATGAAGAGACAAACTTAGTCTAGAAATTAGAGAAGTGCTACTTCATGCTGTAAGGAGAAACAGTAATTTGGTACTGAGTATTCGAGAAAGGCATAGAAGTGGACAAGGCAAAATTTGAGGTTATTGAGAAATTGCCACCCTTGTCATCTGTTACAGGTGTTTGGAGTTTCTTGGATCATGCAGGGTTCCTCAGGAGATTCATAAAAGATTTCTTGAAAATAAATAAGCCACTATTCAATCTTCTAGAGAAGGACACAATCTTTAATTTCAGTGAGAATTGTTTGGAAACCTTCACGATGTTGAAACAAAGGTTAGTTTTAGCACCTATAGTTGCAGTGCTAAATTAGGGCAAGCCATTTGAGTTGATGTATGATGCCAGCAATTTCACAATGGGCACCGTTTTGGGTCAGCATAAGGATAAAGTTCTTCACCCCATTTACTATGCCAATAAAACACTGACAGGTGCACAGTTCAATTAAACAACAATAAAAAAAAGAACTCCTAGCTGTGGTGTTTGTATTTGATAAATTTCAACATTATTTGGTTAGGAAAAAAAAATGACTGTATATACAGATCACTCCATGATCAAATATCTAGTCAGGAAGAAGGATGCTAAGCCTAGGTTGATTCGTTGAGTATTATTGCTTCAAGACTTTGATCTTGAAGTTCGAAATAGAAAGGGAATAGAAAACGAAGTTGTAGATCATCTTTCTAGACTGGAAAGCCAAGAGTTGACTATAGACTCTAAGATGATTAAAGAGACCTTTCCAACTAAGTTGCAGATCATCTTTCTAAATTGTGTAATAATGTCTGCCTTGGTTTGCAGATATTGTCAAATACTTGGAAAGCCTTCTCCTCCGTGTGGATTTCAATTTTCAGTAGAAAGAAATTCCTTCATGATGTGAGATTTTATTTTTAGGATGAACCATTATTGAATAAGTAGTTCCTAGACAAGTTCATCCATTGTTCCCGAGGACAAGATTGCAGAGATTCTAGAGAAGTAATATTCTTCAACATATGGAGGCCACTTCATGGGCGATTGAACCACAGCTAAAGTACTACAATCAGGTTTCTTTTAGCCCTCTTTATTTAACAATGCTCATGACTTTGTTTTTCATTGTGATAGGTGTCAAAGGACGGGAACCATTGAAGGTGCAACGAGATGCCACTACAGAATATACTCGAAGTTGAACTTTTTGATTTATGGGTAATCGACTTTATGGGGCCAGTTATCCCTTCATCCGATAACCTATATATTTTTGTAGCGATGGATTATATCTCATACTGGGTAGAAGCAGTGGCACTCCTAAGAATGATGCCAATGCAGTGACAAAATTCCCTAAAAAGAACATATTTACATGTTTTGGCACTCCAAGGGCTATTATTAGTAATGGAGGTTCCCAATTCTACAATAAGCAATTCTAGGCACTTTTGAGCAAGTACGGAGTACGACATAAGATAGCCATGGCTTATCATCCACAAACAAGTGGACAAGTGGAAATTTCTTATAGGGAGATTAATATGATTCTAGAAAAGATGATGGATCCTTCCCATAAAGATTGGTCTAAGAAATTAGATAATGCATTGTGGGTGCATAAGACTACATACAAAACTCCAATTAGAATGTCACTCTATCGTTTGGAGTTCATGAAGGTTGGTCACCTACCTTTGAAGCTGGAGCACGGTGTTTGTTGGGCAATAACGAAATTGAATATAGATCTCCAATTAGGTGGGGAAGCAAGGTTATTGCAGCTAAATGAGTTGAATGAATTTCACCTCCAAGCTTATGAAAATGCAAAGCTGTACAAAGAGAGGACTAAAAGATGGCATGATCAAAGAATAGTATAAAAGGAGTTTGAGATGGGTCAACAAGTGCTCTTGTTTAATTCAAGTTTGAAGCTCTTCCCTAAATTAATTCACGTTTTGAGCAAGTATGGAGTTCGGGCCCTTTACAGTTCGTACAGATTTTTCTCATAGGACAATTGAAGTCAATAATGAAAACTCGAATGAGCGATTCCTAATGAATGGCCAGCGATTTAAGCATTACTAGAGTGGAGAGATTGATCAGTGCCATTGAGGAATCCATGAGCTTGCTCATATAGTCCGACAAATGACAACTAAAGTGCTTCTCGGGAGGCTATCCAAGTTTTACTTGCATTTTGGTCATTTTTATTTTATTTTTTAGTTTTATTTCTTTTAGCACTTTTTATTTAGGACTAATGTGTGCAAGTTGGTTGGGAGCAACTTTGAAACAAAAAAGAAAAAAAAAGCCGAAGCACATAAATGCAATTTTTGCACGCATAAGCACGAACGAATAAAATTTTTCCAGAATGCATTATGCATACTCGTACAAATTTAACGCACATGCAAAAAAGGCAAGAAAAAAAATAACTAAAAAATGAAGTGTAGAAACACAAAATTTTGACTAAATATGCACAATTGAACAAAAATTGTCTAAAAGGCTTTGCGTACCTACAAAAAAAATGTGAAAATTTTCCAAAAAAAAAAAGAAGGAGAAATCCTAAATTCAATCAAAAGTTAGAGGACTTGGTCAAAATCCCTGATTTCCCTCATTTTCTCACAAAATCTCTTGTCTCTCCTCTAGTTTCTCTCTCTCTCTCTCTCGTTCCACACTAAAGCACCGATGAGACTGCAAGCGGTGCAACCCTTTTCTTTTCATTTCTCTCTTACCACACCAAAAAACCCCTCTCTTGTCCTGATTCTCTCTCAATCTCACTAGCCATAATATCGCCTAAAAATTCCACCACCGATGAATCACACCCTCACCTCCGTAGCACGCCTCAAACCCAAACACATCAGACCCGGAGTGCAAGCATGAAAATCCCAATTCGCCAGTGATTTCAGGTATCCCTCACCCAGTTCAGCGGTGACAACCATCGAATTTTATGCTAATCATTATATGGTATATAAAGATGTAGTATTGGTATGAGGCAAGAAAGTGTGTATCCCTCGAAGCACTATCAAGGCATTCTTTAACATGCCTAATATTGACAAAGATGAGAGCGAGTTTAACAAATGGACTCGGGAAGACTTTTGTGGCACCCCTCTCGCTAGGAGCTTCCTATACGATTAGGGTCCACTAAAGATCATATTGAGTTCCAATCTTATGATCGATACCTAATACGAATGTCCTAATCGATACTACTTGATAGTTACTTATAGCCCAGCGAAAGCAAAATACAAACGCAAGTGATATATAGAACTTTATTGGTTCAAAGAGTAATAATGCAAAATAGCTAAATTCATGATTATATGTAGTATTTCTCTCAACCTGTCTTTTCCTAAATCTAAGGCAGTGAACAGAAAGGAAACGGGGTGGTAAGTCCCAATGACTTAGTAAGGCATAATATATAGTGATATAAATGTTAACAAAAAGGATTTAGAAAATAAGAAAACTGATGACTATTTAAAATAGTAAATCTTGAGAAGTGCATTGTAGTGTGAAATGTGTATTTTAGTAAAATAATTTGATTGAACAATACCGATGGTAAGCCACAAAAGGTGTCTCCAGCCTTATGACTACCCAAAATAATAAAATATCATAAAACCATTATGCCTCCCTTATCAAGGAGCTACCTCGACTACAGTAAACCATAATGGTAGGTGTACCACATGCAATACACTGATCCAACTCCACTACAGCCAACCTCCAACTGTATGTAATAATTGGATCCTGTGGTATGGTATCATATAAAAAGGACTCTATCGTCGGTCCGTTCTGCCTAATATATCCTTCTTATATGTACCAGGCCTGGGCCCTGACTCTCCCAAGGGTGTTAATCGTTTAATAAACAGTATGATATGACTCACAATTTTCAGTAATACAATTACTTGTTTCCAATACTGGTGATAAATAAATCATAACTAAAATAAGATATTATAGCTTCAAGTAGCCAAAAAGGCGAGTATATTTTTCGAAATAGCAAAGGAACCATAACAAAATCAAATAACATAAATCAAACAGGGTAGGCCATGCGGTAATATTTACTACGTGTAGTTCAACGCCGCAGAAAAGAATAGACAAAGCACTCACCTCGAGGGTTTAGATATTTACCAATGTTTAGGGGTTGGGTTGAACTCGGTAACTACCTAAAATTCGTATTAGTAGCTAAGATTAGAACGCAACACCGTAATTTCTCATAACTAGCAGTCGCTCCTAAGGAATAATACCGCTATCTCAGACTTATAATATTTGCACATGTATAGCCTTATAATTAATAGTGATAAGTGAATTAACTTGTGCTTAATATCTACTCTAAGAGGTATACTATGCACGAATGCATAAGTAGGCAATATCTACACATATGTACATATTCGTTGCTTTCAAATAACTTTAACTACATATGTTCATATAATTTTTGGGAATAATCTTAGTCTTTCAAATATGTATGCTTATGTATTGGTGTATAGACAAACTTTAAGCTACTATATGCATGGATTGGTAAAACATGTATATGTACTTGCATGAAATAACGTAAAACATATTCATATATAGACATGAATTGACTACTTAAATTGAAAAGAACTCGAATGCTAAATATATAAGGAAATCTAAAATGAAAACATAACTTCTAATTATGATAGTAGACTTTACGATTTCTTCTGTGTGTGTTGTGTATATGTGTGTGACCGTGTATACGTGTGTAAGTTGTATGTGTTGTGATTTTCAAGTATGGGGGGACCCCTATTGTATAGGTGTGTACTCAAGACACATTCATTATTTTATTAATAAATCTCAAGATAATTCCAAGTGTATAAATCAAGATTTGATAGGGGTTTAGGTGTCCCAAATCTTATCTTTTCAGTATCTAAATGTGTATTTTTGGCTAAATCATGACTATTGGTCTTTTCTTAAGAATTAAGGGTAAGACTATAGCCCTTGGACTAAGATAAGGCTTGTATGGATCATGTACAAGTGTCCTAGGGTTTAGGGTGATGAAAACAAGTGGCCCTCCATGTGTCTTCTAATTCTTGGGGATCACTGTGATGACCCGGTAATCCTTAATATTTAAATAATTGATTTAAAATCTTTTTCTTCTTGAAAATCTTATTATTACTTGTTGTTTTCAAATTTTAGTCTGCTTTTGAGATTAATTTACAATTTGAACAGTAAAGTGTTAATTTTCGAATTTTGATTACTATTCTTGGAAAATTCGTCTATTAAATACTTATGAGTTTTGAAAAATAATATAAATAAGTATTCTATACTTTTATGCATGGAGGAGATGCAATTTTGAATAAATTACATAACTTTCCAAATTTTAGAGGAATTTGACATTCTAACACAATTTTTCGAATCTTATGTCCTACATTGCGACTTTTGAAAAATTATATGTTAAAGTTTAATTTCTGGGAAATATACATATAATTTCAGATTTATAAAGATTAAATTTCATAATTTTGGGATTTTTCTAAATTAATTATGAATTTTCGGACTTTATGCCCTAAAACCCTAATTTTCGATTTTTACAAAAATGAATAAATATAAATTCGAATTTTTAATTAAATAAAGATATCATTTCAGATTTTATAAGATTAGATAAGATTATGATAAGATTAGATAAGATTATGATAAGATTTGGATAGGATTAGATAAGATTATGATAAGATTAGGATAAGATTTGATAAGATAACAATAATTAGAATATGACTTAAAGTATATAATAATTGTATTTCTTGTCCTAAACTCTATAAAAAGGGGGGCATTATCTTCATTTCCACACACACAACACAAATCCCGCCTATAAACACACCCCCTCACTCACTCTACTCTCAACACCCAAAACACTTCATATTTATAAAATATCTTCCACCCACATATTTATATATATAAACACTTCTTTTTACATATATGTATACCTATTATCCTTGCATATAGCCCTTTATATACCCTCTTTTTCTCTAAAAACATTTGAAGGTAGGAATTTTGCTTAATTACATGAGTTTAGTTGTACTATGCTTTTACATACTTAAGTGCTATTATGCTAGAATAAGCCTAGGAATCATGTTTTACTACAAGTTAGATGCCACCATGTTTAAAGTACTCCTTAATTGTATTTATATGCTCTAGTTTATGCTCATGCCTTATTATGTCCAATATATGCTCTCCTAAAGCATGAAATCATGATCTTTATGTGAAAATATGTTTATGCGACAATCTTTATTTGTGCATGCCGGGCCCAAATGTGTTTTCGGTATGGATGGGGCTAGAGTTCAGCCGGGCGGCAATGGGCTTGCCGGTCTTAAAGCAGTTCTCGCCATCCATGTCCTAATCCCATCTTGCATGGACGAAGTGTTCCATGTATTGGTTGTGGGTCGTAGGAAATTGGCATAGTCTCGAGATATGACCACCGATGTGAACGGATGGAATTGGTGTGAATGGACGGAATATTGGGATCAACGATGTGCACGGTTGGTATATTATGAAATGGGAGATATAAGGAAATCAATATCACGATTGTGTGATCCAAAGGTACAATATTATGTGAAACATTATATGACTATGTGCACTTTTTACACACACACACACACACCCCTTATGTGATTAAGTAAAATTTCTACTCAGCCGTGGAGTTGATTCTTCTTTACGTGAATCTTTTTAGACAAAAATGAGATAGCAGATCAGAGTGGCGCAGTGGAAACGTTTAGAGGCCTTTTACACAATAAAGTTACTTTCATATTCTTTTTGAAAATGGTAACTCTTGTATTTTGTACAAATTTTATGAGAAAAATATTATTTATTTTTAATAAAATATGAAGGGTATTTTTTCCGGATCGTGACAATCACCTTATCTTAACTTCATAAGAACAAGTGTCTCATGAGGTAGCTTGATCATATTTCCTACAACTTAAAAAAGATAACATGTGTATAATGACATATGCCCTAAATCTTTTCTAACATATGTAACAATTAAATCTCTTCTGGCATATACTGTGAACAAGTGTTCTAACACATGGAATAAAATAAAACATCCTATTATTATTATTATTATTATTATTATTATTATTATTATTATTATTATTATTATTATTATTATTATTAATTTTATGTCTATTTTACAAATAATTTTCAGATTTTATTAATAAATACACACATATTTATATCTACGGTATTTAGGTATGTATTTATTATAAAATTTCAGTTTTTGTGTGTGTATATCATAGGAACTAACCCTCATTATATTCTAATTATACTTATTATACTATTTCGTGTATATGAAAATCGGGATGTCACAACTTTGACGACATACCCCTAATCGAGTTGGAGGAGGAAATCTATGCGGAAGGTACATGAACAAGTCGTGCAATAACCAAGGAAGTTCCAGTCCAATACCTTAATGACATGAGCAAATGTTGGTTCAAGTTCATCTCAGTGAGATCAATGCCTTGCTCCCATCTCAATGACATTACAAAGGTTAGAGTGATACTTTTGATATTCATTTACAAGGACTATCCCATTGATATCGAGCATGTGATTAACAAAAAAATTCATCAATGTGCCTTTGGAAGTAGCAAGATCCCACACTTAAGCACATCTCTTGCCAAGTAAGTAAGACTCAAAATATTGAATAGTGAATGCAAGCTAAAATCAAATGCTTAATTACTAGTGGAGAAACTTCATAGCCCTCGACCTCAATAAGGTCAGTTTATGCTCATGCCTGATTAGGTTCTCACACGCATTGTTTGGCCAAAATAGAGGAGTGCTTGGATGAGATGGAAGCAAAAATTGAGAGAAATCACACTCATACTCAAAATTAGTTTGAGGCCATTGCACTCATTGAGCTCAACAAGCAATGAGAGATTTTAATTCCTATGCCACTAGAGTTTCGTGCTCATGATACCATTCTACTAGCTATGGATCCACTGTCGAGGACTAAAGAGGATGCCCCTTGTAGTGAGGGAGTGCTTTGAACCTTCTCCTTGTTTGTTTTATTTTTTGTTGATGTTAATTGTTTAGTTGTGTGAGTTAGTCACGTGCCATTGTTGATAGCATATGTCACACTTTAAGGACAAAGAACCCTTCAAGTTTGAGGGGAAATCTTTGCCTCATGCTTGTTTGTATAAGTGCCTTGTTCTTTGATTGTGTTTTAGAGTTGTTCGTGCTAGTATGTTAAAGATTATTTTTCCATAATGCTTAGGTTTAGTTGAGTCGTGTCTTCTTGAAGTTATCAACGTGATTTCCTATGGTTATGATGAATTTTTTGCTATCAAATCAATAGACATGATAGAGGATAGTGTTTTGCATGATAAATTTTTGCGTAGTTCTAGGTGATATTACCAGATATTACCATGAAAGAATTCCCTTGAGTTGATTACTAATTCCTAGCATTCTCTAGAGGCAACTTGTGTAAATATAGTTGATCTAGCCATAAGTTCTATAATCTATCTAAATCCCTATCAAGATGAATACTAGATGGCATTGTGTTAAGGAGATGACATTAGGCCATCTTTGATCCGTTTGAGCCCTTCAAACCCACCAAATGCATGCTTATCCCTATTATTCCTTTTTGAGCCAATATTGTATTTCTTTTCTTGTTTAATCATTTTATACTTGTCTTTTAAACACAATGTTACACTACAAATTCCCATTCTATATTTGTTTTATGCACCATGCGTGTCTTACATACTATAATTGTTGTGATGATTTAAGGGGTGGAAAAGAGGCCTATTTGATGTGTAGTGTGACGAAAAGGAGAAAAATAAGAAGTGAGAATATCAATACATGTGAGCTTGATAAGCCTAAATGTGTACACTTTTATGTGCATGTTGTGTGTTCTTTTCATTGATTTTATTAAGGTTTTAAAGTTCTAAACATGAAATTTTTGCTTTATGGAATAAAACCTTAATTCGATCAATTAAAAGTGTTTTTATGCCCGTTAAGCATGATTTTTCCAAGATTTTGATACCCATATCCACCCACAAGTATTTCATGTTGTTATCACAGGAAATCAGGGCTAAAACTGAGTTGAGAATGCGAGAGAGCGCGTCAAGATGGCCAAAGCCATTTTGATCTGCATTTGACCATCTTGATATGCACCTGGCCATCTTGACGGGTACAGAAGACCCCAAAAACATGCAAAACAGGATGGCAAAAGTCGTCTTGATTAGCAAGAAGTAGTTTCGATGTTCTTGAAGCTATTTCTGTGTACATGCGCATCCAAGAAAATTTCATTCATATTAGGATTCTGAATAAATTCACCCCACCATTATTTAAGGACATCATGTGCACAATTTTAGGGGACATTTGGCTTATTTTAGAAGATGAGTTCAAGGACGAAAGCTCAAGAAGGGTGACAATTCAAGGGCCAAGTTTTTCCATCCCTCAAGATTATCTCCTCAAGCGTAGTTTGCTTTTGTGATTTCTTTGAGTTTTATCATATTTTTGTGTTGTTTTACTTTGGCTATGTCTAGCTAAATAAATTATAGGGTTCTAGGCTATTCATTGATGAAACCCTTGTGATTTTTGTTGAACCCCATTGATTGTGATTTACATACTTTCTATCTATAATTCAAGGTTTTATTACTTGTGAATTTTTGATCAATTTTTACAAGTTTTGAGATTTTATATTCGACTACGAATGAGTATATATAAAATTTGACTATTTGTGTTATAGATATAAAGAATGCATAGGTTAGAAATAATTATGCTCTTATACAATCGGTTAGATTAATTAGTGAGGACTTTTTATCTAACACAACTCTTACACGTAATGGCTCAAGGGTTTCGTATGTGATCACAAAAGTAAACACACAGCATTCGTTGGCACGTTTATTTTACTTTTGAAAGGAGATTACAGATATTTTTGTGAGTTGGATTGTGGGAAGGGTATTATTATTATTATTATTATTATTATTATTATTATTATTATTATTATTATTATTATTATTATCTAGGGGGGTTCAAATAATTACAATGGGTGATTCAATTGACGATGCCTAGGCCCTAGTTTGTTCTTATTGATTTTTCTACTCATATTTATTTGCTTTCTTTTATTTCATAAACTTCAATCAATTTTCAAATCTTAAACAGTAGAAAATTTAAAATTTTGGTGCTTGGAGACCCATTCTTCATGGGAACAATATTTGACTTTCACTTTATTACTTGTGTGACCCGTACACTTGCAGAAAATACACAACAAGTTTTTGGCACCGATGTCGGGGAACGATGATTATCATTATCAAACATGTCTTAGTATCTATTGATTTAAGCACAATTATTTATTTTTACTTTCAATTTTTCTTGTATTTTATTTTTAGTTCATACACTTTGCTTTTCTTTTCATCGTGCAAGTGTAGGTTCACTACTAGAAAAAGAGCAAATAGCCACGGATTTTAGCCACGGATTAGCAACGGTTTTCGGTGAAAATTTTTTTTGAGCTTTAGCCATGGATTGGCCACGGATTACCCGTGGCTAAATGTCGTGGCTAAATTTGGCGCCAGTTTTGCCGCCAATGGTTAGCCACGGCTTGGCCAAGGGCCACGGTTTAGCCACGGCCTAGCCGTGGCTAAAAATTTTTATTTTTTTTTTGCAACAAATATGATTTGAACTCTTGACCTGTTAGTTAAAGTTAGAGCATTAAACCACTACACCACTTTAACTTTTTGTTTAATAATTAATTTTTGCTATACTTAAGTAATATATATATATATATATATTATATTATATATATTGATATATATAATAAATGATTCGATATATTACATACGTATAAGATTAGATATACTTATATATATGTGTATTTATATATAATTAGCTGTATATATATTAGATGTATAAGTACATATATAACATATATTAGATATATAATGCACTAATATATGTTTATTTCATATAGATGATTGATCATATATAGTACATATGATTAGATATATATATATATATTGGATCTATATATACGTACACTACATTTATAACATATATTAGATATGTTCTATATAGATATATACTTATATCATATAGACTATATATAGAGGATTAGAATGTACATATAATATATTAATATATATGAGATACACATTGACATATACGTATATTGATATATGTATATATGATATATATACTTGGAAATATATATATACACATATATTGATATATATATACTTGAACATATGTATATATATACATGATATATATATATATATAAATATAGCCATGGATTAGTCACAAATATATATATATATATATATTGGTACATATATACTTGGATATATAAATATATGTATCAATATAAATTTACATATGTATCAATATATATATATATAAATTTATCTGTGGTGCAAAAAAAAATGAAAAAAAATAATTAGCCACGGATAAATTTTTGTTATTGATATTTTAATTATCTCAATATAAATTATCTATATATACTTGGATACATATATATATTGATACATATATACTTGGACATATTTAAAATAGATACATATCTATCAATATATATACTTGGACATTTATATATATATATATTGATACATATATACATGGACATATTTAAAATAGATACATATATTGATATATATATATATATATGATATATATACTTGACATATATTATATAATACCACACATATACGAAGATATTGACAAATTATCACGAATTGAAGTTGCTATTATCTAAATATAAATTATATAAATAGACTTTTGTTATAATTTTTGTTTTGATATATTAGTTTATTAAATATTTGTCATAAAAAAAAGTTGAATATTGAACGATAAAGTCAAAGGTAAATATCTTTATTTTTTTTAAAAAAATAATTGGTTAATAATTTATAAAAATTACTAAAATTAAATTAAAAAAATTGATAAAACTAATGAAATTTATTAGATAATTTTAGTTTAAAATATTGTAACAATATAGTTTAAGTATAAAAAAAATCAATCAATAACCAAAGAACTCCCTTGGCGCAACGGTTACATTCTCCATTTATAACATTGATGTCCCGTGTTCGAATCTCCTTGAGCGCAAAAAAAATAGCTTGGGTTGGGGCGCGGGTTTCAGGTCCGGGTTGGGGCGCGGGTCCGGGTTGGGCCGCGGGTTTGGGTGTAATTAGCTTTTTTTTTTTTTTTTTCCAGTGGCCACGGATTAGCCACGGATTGGCCACGGCCTGGCCGTGGCTAATCCGTGGCCCTTAGCCACAGCTAGGCTATGTCTAGAAAAAAGTGGCCAAACTTGGCCACGGTTTGCCCGTGGCTATTAGCCGTGGCTTGGCCACGGCTTGGCCGTGGCTAAGCCCAGCCGTGGCTAAAAAGCCGTGGCGAAGGTTAGCCACGCCACTTTTAGCCACGGAAAAAATCCGTGGCTAATCCGTGGCCAATCCGTGGCTAATCTCCTTGGCCACGGATTTTTTGCCAAATCCGTGGCTAAAATCCGTGGCTAAATGCCTTTTTTCTAGTAGTGGTTTATGCGAAGGTCTCGAAGCTATGAATTGGTAGTGTTTGATTTCGAGATAGAGAGAACATTCCATTAACTTCACCGTAATTAAAGACAACAAGAGTAAGAACAAATGCTGGCTTTACCAGTTACAGAGATGGCTCAACAAAATAATCGGACATTAAGGGATTATGCACTAGTTGATGCCGCAGGACATCAAGGGAGCATCGCCATGCCAACTATTGATGCCAACAATTTTGAGATCAAGCTAACAATCATCAACACTATGCAACAACACCAATTTGAGGAAGATAGACAGAGGATCCCAACCCACACTTGTCCCACTTTCTAGCAATTTACACAAATTTGAAGATTAATAAGATCTCTAGTGATGCCATTCATCTTCATTTGTTTTCTTTTTTTTTTGAGAAATCAGGCCAAGGATTGGTGGAGTTCTCTGCCACCGAATTCCATCTCCACATGAGACAATCTTTCCAAAGCCTTTTTGGCGAAGTGCTTCCCACCTCGTAAAGTTTCTGCAATTTGTGAGGAGTTGATGCCTTTCCAATAACAGGACCTAGAGTCCCTAAGTAAAGCTTTGGAATGCTTCAAGGAATTGCAGAGGAAGTGTCCTAACCATGGCTTGTCAGATTGGTTACTCATGCAAAGATTCTACAATGATTTAGCAGAACCTCTCTGAATTATGATTGATGCATTCTTTGGGAGAACGTTGATGTCCAAATCTACTGAGGTTGCATGCCAACTAATTGATGAGATAGCGGCTAATGATTACCAATAGGGAACGAGTACGGGAAATCCTATTTTTGCACAAACTCCAAAGGTTTCAGGTATATTGAGATAGATACCATGCCTTTTATTAATGCTAAATTTGATGCTTTGTTTACAAGATTTGATCAATTAAATATTAATGTTTTATCTAATTCTTATTTGAGTTGTGGCGTTTATGGAAGTCCTCATAGCATGAATGAGTATCCAGGGCCCGTGGAGCAAATTCTTCTGGAGAAAGTTCAATATGTCACTAATAGGATCAAAAATAATCCCTATGCACCCACATATAACCCGAGATGGGGAAATCATCCCAACTTTTCTTAAGCGGTAATCAGAATAGTTAAAACCAACAAATTGGGCAGCCAAGATAAAATTTTCAACCCAAGCCCCCAGGGTTTTCCTCACACCCACCTCAACTTTCACAACTTGACCCCAAAACTTCTTTGGAAACTACCCTTGAAAATTCATGCAAAATGTCATGGATAGATTTGACAAGTCTGTGTACTAATTTAATAAGTTTGAATCTCACCTAAATAGGATTGAATCTCAAGGTAGTACTTCCACTTTCAGGCAACAAGGGTAATTTCCTAGTCAAATAGAGATTAACCAAAGAGAGCATTGCAATGCAATCATCTTGAGGAATGGGTGTGAGCTGCAAGAATTACCAAGAAAAATAAAGAATCTTGATGAGAAAAAAGATAAGAACAAGTCTAAGGGCATCAAGGTGAACATAGAAGAGTTGGAGGAGGTGAAGAAGAAGAAAGTGAATAATGCTAAATTTTATATGACCCTAGTGCCACTCCTACAAAGGTTGATCAAATATAATTGGACAAAGAATTTGGAAAATTCAAGGATTTACTCAAACAACTTCACATCAACATACCCTTCTTGGAAGTCCTTGCACAAATGCCAAAGTATGTGAAGTTCTTGAAAGAAATCTTGTCCAAGAAAAAGAAACTCAAAGCACATTCAACAATCACCCTCACGAAAGAATTCAGCGCTATCCAACAAATAAGTTGCCCCTGAAGTTGAAAGATCCAGAGAGTTTTTCCATTCCTTGCACTATTGGCAATCTTAATTTTGATAAAGCTCTATGTGACTTACGTGCTAGTGTGAGTTTAATGCATTTATCTATTTGCAAAAAACTTGGCTTAGGCAAATTAAAGCCTACAACGATGACTTTGCAGCTTGTAGATAGATTAATCAAGCACCCTTGTGGAATTTTGGAGACCACGCTCATGAAAGTAGGAAAGTTCTATTTTCCAACAGATTTCTTCGTGCTCGAGATGGAAAAGTGCTATGAGTAGCCATTAATTTTGGGGAGACCATTCTTGGCAACCACGGGGGCAATCGTTGATGTCAAAAAAGGGTAAATTGACACTAAGCATTGATGATGAAGAAATTAATTTCACAGTGTTCAAATCCAAAATACCCACCCCCTCAAAGAGACATGCAACTTGCTTCAAATTACCCAAGAGCCACTCCATACTTAACCTTTGCCTCTCAAACTTGAAGAACTCCACAATCCACGAGACTTGGATCCCAAAAAGCAAGGGAAGTGCCGCAAAAGGTAAGAGCCACAATCCACGAGGGTAGTGTTTATAAAGATCCTCTTAATCGGGGTTAAAGATTAGGTTCGCTGTGGGATTAGGGATTACCTGCACCCATTCTAATCGGAGTTAAATGTTGGAGCTTGATCCAGTTAACCGTTAGAAGGTTTTCGAATTTTGAATATGCTATTTAAATTCTATTTAACTAAAAGCATGTGAGTGTGTAATATCATTATATATGTCATTCTGTGAATATGTGACCTCACTACTTGCTTTATGTACTACCTAATTATGGTAAGGGCAGTAAAACCCTTTAGTAAGTGAAGTGTCGCTCACCCCTGTCCCCATCCAATACATTGTAGAGTTAAGCCTAGAACAAATCAATGATAGATTTTTTGGAGATGGTGAAGGAAAGACTTAGATTAGCTATTATTTTATTAAAGACATTTATATTACTATTTATATTTTGAGAGAAAAACCATGTCATAAGGTTTTATTATGATTAATGTTTTGGTATATAATGTCGTGATTGATTTTATGAAGGGCTTAGAGTAATGTTTTGAGATTTTGAGGTTCGCTGACCGCAAATCGCCAGATAAAGGGACAAGGCTGGCTGGACCGCCTCCGCACTACGTGCGCAAGGTGTGACACTACATAACCCCTTAGTGAGTTGGAATTTCCAAAGCAGTTCCTTATTGGAAGTCTTTTCAAAGATTCAAAGCATGCTTTATTTTAATTGTTTCATTATTTGGAATTTCCAAAGTAGTTCCTTATTAGAAGTCTTTTCAAAGATTCAGAGCGTGCTTTATTTTAATTGTTTCATTATACTTACCGTAAAGTCATATGAATCTTCACTTAGCTTATATATCATGTACTCGTAGAGATCTTGTTGATTGAATGCATGTGATGCTTTAAGAACTTTAACACATAACCCAGATTTTGTAATTTGGGCACATATTGGATTTGTAACAATTAAGGAGCACCAAGTAAAATCAAATAAAACAACAACCACCATTTAAATAATTAGGAAGGCAAAGTCATGGATAACAATCTAGATGACCACTAATAAGTTGGGTTGGACCACTTACAGTAATTTAGTGATTGCGTGAACTAGAATGGATTTTCATGCTTGGTCCTTGTATCACATAATTACTAGAAAATGGGTCGGGCCTCCTAGTTTAATCTTAACTTGTGCATGTGTTAACACACAGTCCAATTCAACACGTTTTCACCCATCCTATGAATCTAATAGATATGTACCATCATTCGAGTCCTGCAATGTATTTGTTCTAATTGTAAGTGCACCCACTTGCGCAAAGCAATCGATTTCCGTGCATTTGCAAGCCCACATCGTTCACTGTGTATGCCTATCCCAAGATAGTGCACGTACATGCTTGCTCGCATCTCGACCCGAGCATGCGCCGATGACGTATTGCCAGCATAGTTAGATGTGCATGCCCAACGTGCCTAACGCTCTGAAGCGTGCGCACACTCGTGTACCTTGCGTAAGATAGGGTGCGCACGCCAACGCGCTTGGCACACTATCAAATGCGTATGACAGTGCTTTGTGCGTATTAGCAGAGCATTCCGTGCCTGGCTAAGAGAGATGAACAAGTGTACCATACACATGTAACAATTCTACTATTTTTATTTTTATTTTTATTTTTATTTTATTATTATAAACACATGTAACAAATAAAAGAATTCCTACCATTATTATCATTGTTCATAATTTTTTTTATAAATATATATAGTGTAAAACATTGTTATTATACCTATTTTATTATTAAAATGTCACACAATTCACATGTAAAATTTAGCATGTCCAATAAAATAATGATTGCAAAAACACTAAACAATTAATCATGCACATAGTTATTTCTAAAATATTTGGAAGTATCGGGGCATTACAAATCGGGTGTTGTGGGTGAGTGCAAGAGTGTGACTGCGTGCACGTGCAATTGCCATTGTGTGTGGGGGTGTGTGTAGCTGAAATCCTGTGTGTGTGGCAGCTCAACATACCTAGAGAAGTGAGGATCTAGAATCCGGCGGACATTGCTTTTCAAAAATTGTGCGGAAAGTTCCCTGCATCTCCGTTGGAAAGTATTGGGGCGTGTTCAGTTCCCTGCATCTCCGTTGGAAAGTATTGGGGCGAATGAACACGCCAATTTTTCCAATGTAAATGTATTGGCAATTTCCACATTACTTTTCCTAAAAAAATTATCATAAAAAATCCGACCGAATCCTTGTCAAAATTCAGAAATAAAAACATAAAAAGAAATTTGGTGAAACACTTGTAGGAATGCTGCCTTAATTTCCAAAAAATAAAAATGAAAAAAAAATGCATATTTAGAAAAATTAATAAAATTACAAAATTTAATATATTACATAATTACAAAAATTAATAAAATTCATAAGTTACAAGATAAATATTACAATATATTAATAAAATAGGATTAATTTCATAAATGTATGATAAGTACAAAAATACCAATAATTTCTCATAATTGCCTAGCGATAGCACACTTTTCTTCCCTTTTGGAGGACTGTGCTTCAAGACCCCACACCCATTCTCGGTGCATAATCTTTGGCAACAATCAACAAGTGTTCCGACAATGAGCACTTGTTTTTTGTCCATTTTGCGCTGCACCAAATGGGTGTTCGATGGTGGTCTGACGGAATTTTGGCGAGAGCTGTTTCCGACAAGAGTTTGAAGGATTTTAGAGAGTGATGAAGCATCAGTGAGGATTTTTTATTTTTATTTTAATTTGTTTTATTTTATTTTTTTTTTTGGTGATCCATGTTTAGCCATCTTATTCCGCCGGAAAACCAGCATTTTCTTACAGTGAATTGGTTAGTATGGCATTTGATGTAATGATGTTGCGCTCAATTCACTCATGGAATGACCGACCCTACGATGCTATAATGCACCATGAACCTTTTTGGGGCAAGGGTGTACAAACTTTTCAATCCTACTAATTGTTTTTTTCCCAATTATTTAGTTGGTGTAATTTTCTTTTTTGGGAGAAGTGTCAACAAGCACAACCCACACGACCTTTTTCCTCATGATCTACAAATTTGTTTCCATTTCGTTCCATGATTGACAAAATCTGAATCCATTAAATCAATCATGACACTTGTCCATCCCACAACTCTCCTTAACCAATCTCAAAAATTGGTCTGAAAAATTAGTCAAACTTTATGTTAATAGGTATTTCAACATCAAACAGTAGTGAGCATCCATGGACTTTATACAATATAGACATGACCGTCCAATATGTGCAATATAAGCATGTTTAATTTGGTGGAAAGAACAACAAAAGAAAGAAGAACAAAAAGTTGCGGTGATATACTGACATATTTCGTTACTTTCTCATCGAAGACATATTTTAATAGTTATTTGGTGTATAATAACCATGTAGGTTATGCTCTACTAGTCAACTTATATACTTTAATATATTTTAAATTGTAATTAAGAATGGATATCGACAACCATATTTATCAACTTTGTGATATAAGAGTCCACAAACTAATATTTGATTTTGGTTATGTAACTATTTTCGGACAAGGGTAATATTGCGTCAATCTTCGTTTTTTTCAATCAAAAGAAAACATACGTTTTTTGTGTGTGCATGTTGATATCTAAGTGAAAATGTGAATATGATTAAACAGGACGTGTAAAAACATCATAGTGTCGTATTAACAATAATATTTTATATAATTGTGTTAACTCATGGATTTTGGACTGGAGATAATATTTAAATTCACTATTGGTAATTTATGTATCATATTTCCAAAATATGCATAAATTGTATTTTTATTGTTAATGAAATAATTAATTAATCAAGTATATATATCTATACTATTATAAAAAGAAAGTCATTTTTGTCTTATAATTGGCGATTATTTATGTGATTTTACAAAATTTGTCCTCTAATTTTATCTATACTATTATAAAAAGAAAGTCAATGTTGTCTCACAAATAGTGGTTATTTATGTGATTTTGTAAAATTTTCCCTTCAATTTTATGTAGAATAAATAGAAATATGCAAAATTGTGGCTAAATTGAAAATTCACATGAAATTGATTCAATTTGGATACCAAATTTTGATGTGTCAATTTTACCCTTTTAATTATTAAATACATACAATGAATAAGCAAATAAAAAGGTCAATATTGTAATATTACATCCAATTTAAAAAACTCATGTTCTCAACCTACAAACCACTTTCTCTAATTATAATTACTTGACTTTTTTTTCTTTTTGTGTTTATTCTTTATCATGTAATTTTATTTCATATAATTATTTTATTTTTAAATTATTATAAATTAATAAATTATTTCAAATAATACTTTAAAAAGGTATTCTTATAAAAGAAATTTAATAATATATTTATATTTTCATCCTAAAAATAATTAAGTACTAAATTGAAATATATATTTTTTATGTTTTGCACATACGTAGAGTGCGTGGTGTTGCTAGTGTGGAATAAATAAAGATATGTAAAATTGTCTAAAATTGAAAATTCATATGAAATCGATTTAATTCAGATACCAAATTTTGATGTGTCAATTTTATCCTTTTAATTAGTAAATGCATACAGTAAATAAGCAAATAAAAAAGGTTAATAATGTAATATTACATCTAATTTAAAAAACTTATGTTCTCAACCTACAAACCACTTTCTCTAATAACAATTACTTGATTTTTTTTCTTTTTGTGTTTATTCTTTATCATGTAACTTTATTTCATATAATTATTTTATTTGAAATTTTTATAATTTAATAAATTATTTCAAATTATTCTTATAAAAGAAATTTAATAATATATTTATATTTTTATTCTAAAAAAATTTAAGTATTAAATTAAAATATATATTTTTTATATTTTATATACATGTAGAGTGTACGGTATTTCTAATATTTTCTGATAGTCCTAAATTTTTATATCTTATTTTCCTCACACACAAAAATCAACAATTTTAAAACAAAAGTTCCAAGTATAATCAAACAATTTCTTGTTTGTTCCGTTGTGAAGTTGATTTTTTGCAGAACAGGGCGGAGAGCAGCCTTTTTGGTATTGCAAAGAGGAATGTGGAACCATTTGATTTAAGCTGATAAAATTTCAAACTCATTTTTCTTTTTACAAGTTTAGAAAGATGAGCTTGAAGTGACATGTGGACCACCGACACGTGCCGATTCAAACCGACCCGCACGACAGAGTTTTATGTTTGGTTGACTTCCTTTTTGGGAGGTTGTTTAGCGGACAAAATATCTCACATTTTTTCAATTTCTCCACCGAAAGTGAGAGAGAGAGAGAGAGAGACCTATTAACGTGTTTGTATGTATCTTCAGTTCTCTTTTCTCCTCATATGCTTATCATTTGTCTTGAGATATTTTTATGTTATCCACCACTTTTTTAGTAATTAAATCACTTCGGGAATCGTGATAGACTTGTTCAACAATATAATACTCCCTTAATCCAAATTATTGATTGTTTAAGGTTTTTACACATATATTAATTAAGTTAATTAATTTTAATTGAAAAGAATGAAGGTAAATTTGAAAAAAAAAATCTCTCTTAAATTTGTCAAAATGACAAGTATTATGGAGCAAAATAAAAATTCTCTAAAAACACTAATAATTTGGGACTAAGGAGGAAATATATAATTCAATAAAATATATGTTTATTTGTTTTAATAAAGAAATGGCAGATATATTTAAATTAATTGCATGAAGAAATTTTTAATAATAAATCTTATTGCCAAATACAATACATACATATATATATATATATATAATATTAGGTTAATATTACTAATAGTCCCTAACGTTTAAATTTAGACTCACTTCAGTTCTTAACATTTAAATTGTCATATTTTAGTTCTTTGATGTTGTAAATAAAAACCATTTTAGTTGTTTCGATGATTCTTCGGTCAAATTTCACTAAAAAATACTTATTTAAATTAAGTGAATTTTTCCCAGAGTTTGTTTGGAGCTATTTTACAAAAAATAAGTTGGCAAGTAAACTTGACCAAAAATAAACAAATTAATTAATTAAAGCAAGAAAAAAAAAAAGAAAAACCCTTCAAATAAGTAATTTTTTTGTGAAACTCCACCAAATAATTTACTGCAATAAACTAAATTTTACTAATGATAATACAAATGATTAAAGTGTGATAAGTTAAACTTTAAGAATTAAAGTAATTCTCATACTAAACTTTAGATATTTTAGAAACATTAATCTTATACATTATATCTTTATGATACACTAATATTCATAGATAAAATTTGAATTCATAATTTCAATCATGAAATCTGTCTTACGAAGGACTTATATATGTATGTGCGAATCGAATTCTACTCGAATGGACCGATTATCATGTGTCATTAGCCTTTGCGTAAGATGGGTCGCTCATTGTATATGGCTAGTTGCATGATTGGTATGCATAAATGGAACAGGAATGGAATGGGCATTTCCACGTTCATTTCTAATTACACAATTGGTATAATTTAAAAGTGGGAATACTTATTCAAGTGAAAATCATCATTCTTATATATGTGGATTTAGTAACACCTATCATTCCATGTGAATTTAGCTATTCCCAATAAGTTGACAATAAAATATATTTTTATATTATTAGCACAATACTTATTTAAATTTTCTCATATATTGTAAAATTTATATTTACACTAATTAAATATTAACAAATGCATTAATATGCATTAAATTATATTTATTACATCAAAATCTATATATATACATAAATCATATATATATTATAAGTTACATCTAATATTTCATTTTAAGATGCATAATATATATATATATATATAACATAAGCTAATATATATATTCATACGTACACATATATAATGATATAAAATTAATATTAAATAACTTATTGGTATATTTGATATTCATAATGAAACTATAAATTACATTTATTTTAGATGATATATATTATATCATATATAGTAAATGTCCACATAATTACATATATATATATATATATATGTAATAATTGATACTTGTGCATATTGTACAATAAGTAAACAAAACATAATATAAAGCATATATAAAAAATAATATATTATAATATATAAAAAATGTATAATATATGCATTGATCATCAATATACAAATTAATATATAATTTAAATAAAAAATATATTTTATTTAAATTAACATTTTAAAATAATTTTTTGAATAAAATTTATTGAATCATATGCTTGATTATTTGTATTCTTATGATTTATTACTATTTAATTACTAAATATATGAATGATGTGGATTAAGTTAATTCATTCCGTTCTTTATTTTTTGAGCACATCAAGTACGAAAATATTGTATCAATATCATTCCTTTCCTATCTTCATTTCATTTATAGCTTCATTTAATTCACACCTAAATCCTTTTTTGCACACCAATCATCACCTTTTATTTTGATTTTCGCATTTCAAGTGGTAATCATATCACTCAATTATTATTTTGCTCAATTATTATTTTACATTCCTATTCACGGGAAACAAAAAGTGCACAACTAAAAATTAATTTAATTTAATACATATAATAAAGATTCAAATAAATTATTGTAAGCGGTTTCTTACCTCTATCTATTTTGTAAAAATATATTTTTCTTAAATTTATGCTTTTGTTGAAAAAGTTATTTTCTTATATAAAAAGTGGATAGCATGCTACTTTATGAAATTTTCTCTATACAAAGCCAAATTTTTTGATATTATGTGCTATATGTATATATGTGAACATGCTCTAAATGTTTAAAATAGTATCGGAAGGAACGAGTTTCGAAATTTCTGATCGTGCTACGAGGTACAGTAGCAATTTCCGAACCCATTTAACGGGATTATAATTAAGGCCCTCCTACGGATAATAACAGTAGTATCCAAACGCACTTAATGGGGTTATAGTTAAGACCCTCCTACATATAATAATAATATTGTCCAAACCCACCTAATGGGGATGTAGTTATGGCTTATCAAGTTTGCCCATAGAGATTTCGAATGTTCGCGAGCATGGATATATAAATGAATTTGACTAATTCTGTTTTGGTATCTGTTCCGTTACTTGAAAGTGGAAAACGTTAATTTTTGAAACTTGTCTATGTTTGCAAATTGTGATTTTTATGCTATATATACATATAACTTGCTCAAATCCAATAGAGGGTCAAAAGATCCCTTACTGGGCGAGTGCGCTCACACCACTAATGATTATTTTGTAGAGGATAGTACCGACGAGGATAACGAGGGCTAATTTTGGGGTTGGTGATCATGTTGAAGTCATCGTTGGCTAGAGAACGTAGTATTATTCTTAGTTATGTTGTTTTATTTAAGACTTTATTTATAGAGACTATTATAGCTTAGTCTTTTATTTATGTCTTTAAATTGAAGTTGTAATAGTAGCTAGGGTTATTATCATTTCCACTGCAGTGTTCGACTAAGGTTTTTCAATAAATATTTTATAGTCTTTTAGTATGTTCTGATTTTCGTGGCTTAATATCTCTTAGTCCTTCGGGCTTAGGGGCATCACCGTGCCGCGTCCCGGATTCAAGGCGTGACATATTATATATAATTAAAATTGATTATAAGGTGTTACAACGGATATGCAATTAAGACCTTAGATTTTTTAGTAGTGTCAAATATTTTTCTAAAATATTCCAGATTCTTAATATAAGTTCAACCTTAGATGTTTTAATAGTCATGAACTCATTTAAATATTACATAACCAACGAAGAAGTAAAACTGTTAAAGACATTTTTTTTTAATTTTTATTCATAGATTTAGTTAACCAATAATGAATGATAATTAACAATTATTATTTCCATTTCCTATTATTAGTCATTTTAAAGTAACTTTTTCTTTCATAATACGTCTTTTTTTTATGAAAACAAGATAATATTTGATGTATATTTTTCATATTTACCTCAAATTAAGTGCAACTTACACAACTTGCTAATTATAATTAACACTAATATTTCATAAGGGCAAATTAATTACAAAAATCATACCCATTAAATTTTTCTAACGGGATGTTTGTAAATGCTTAAAAAAAAAATACTTTACTGCTTTTAGCTTAAAAAAAAAAAGTAGAAGTTGACAAATTAGGAGAGAGCTGCTTCTAGCAGCTTAAATGTGCTTCTTGGTATTTTTATAAATAAATCAAACTTTTTGAACAGTGAACTATTAACTTTTAACTTATTTATACTTTTATTTTCAAACACTTCACACTTTTATTATCAATTTTTGACTTATTCTCACTTTTATTTTTAAACACTATCAATTTTTAATGTTCAACTTTTTCTTTACATTTTTCAGGAACTCCAACTTCTCTAAAAACATGAACAATCCCAAATGCCCTCTTAGTATGTGTGATATAATATTAAACAATTATTATTGTGAAACGCATAGACCAATAAGTTATTAGAAAAATAAATCAAATATACAAGCTCACAACTCTAGATAATTAAGGTTGGTTAAACGAGACTGTGACCAGCGGGCGACCCTAATGTAGGCCTCATGGGGTAATGAGAGTGCATTAGTTGCGTGTTTCCGCGGCTACAAACACATCGGATTACCCAAATATTCGGAATGCACGTAAATTGAGACAGCCTATGCAAGATATTACATATCCTTGTACAGTATTATTATTCCACACATGTATGAAAAAGTAATGTTGTACTCCTCGTGTTTGGTCCATGTTTCTCTAATTAATGCATCTTCTATTCTTTTCCTCATTCTGCCGTCTCTTTTACCATGCAACAAAAGAAATGTGTTGAGGAAAAGCAGAAAAGCATTGAAAATGGGATGCAGTAATGATTTCAATTGTAGAAACTAGGTGGTGAAACTCACCAATCGACCAAATAAGTACTCACGTAATAGTAAAATAGATGTCATTTGACTAACAATGCCAAGGGCTCAAGTCATTAATTTTCATGAATGTGGATATTATATTTTTATAATTTTATAGTACTTAGCTCTCATGGGAGGAGCCATATTGATTTAAGGGGTTCTAAGGGAAACCAATGATCCCACTAAAGTTTTATAAATCCTATTATACATGTATATTAAATAAAAAATATTAAAAATTTTGAATTTCGTTTGTTATTGGACCCCAATCAAGAAAAATAAAAATCCTTATATAGTAAGGTCCAAATACCAATTTCATTAATATACATTATAAATTTTGAATTTTGGTGTTTTTAGTGTCTTCTCTTTTTTATCATTTTTCTTTCCCTATTTCCTCTCCTCACTAATCAATGTGGTTTTTTACTTTGTTTTGTAATCTCTCTCCTCTCTTCTTTTTCTCTCCTTTGTCAATATTAGTTTTTTAGTTTCTAACATCTTTCCTTTATCAATTTTTTTAACACTTTCTTCTTATTTTTCTTTATCATATAATTTTAGTTTGACTTGAAAGTATGTTTGTGTTCTAAGTTTTATAAAATATTTAGCAAAAAAGTAAAATGTATTCTTATGTAAAATCCAGTGGATATTTATAATTTTATATTATTACAGTTCATATATATGCATGCGTCTAACTGCTAGTATATATAATCATATACGCATGTGTTTGTATACTAAGTTAACATATAAGACTTAAAGTCCATCACTCCCTTTTTAATTTCTTCATTTCTTTTACCATACAAATTCCACATTACAAACTAGAAGGAAGATTTACTTGAATTTATTTTTCGAGAATTTTTATACAATAGTGATTGCAGATGCAAGTGATTCGAGTTTACTCGTGATTTTAACTATCCTGTTCAAACTCAAGTTTGAAAAATTCGTGCCAAATAATTCTTGTTCATAGACATATGAGTCTTTTATTTTTTAATTTCATTTTTATATTTACACAATCATATATAAAATTATAAAATAATACATTAATTTTTGAACTCAAGTAAAATAATTGAAATTTTTTGGGTTCAAACTCAATCTCAAATCCAAACCTATAATCCATTCACAAATTCAAGTCAAACGAGTCGAGTCGAGTTCAAACCCCACTTTTCTTGACTAGTTGAATTTAAATTTTAGTTTGAACCTAAAAGGCCAAATTTCAACTCAACTAACGTTGTTTGCATTCTTAATGGTGACCCCATTGAGAAAAATCTTTTCATCCGCCACCGGCATTGGTGATGCATTATTTATCGTTTATGTTAGTATTTATACTTCTAAATCTTCACATATTAATGTTGATGTGATTAGAATCTAGTTACTTAATTAGTCGAGGGGAATATCGCTCGAGAGATTGAATTTATCAAAAGAAAGTGGGCTTCATCGCAAAAGAAATAAGCAAACGTGAGATAGTTTGAATGTACCCCCAACTAAAACTTTCGATATTTAAATCGATACTAAAGGGTACAAATAATTAGGAGGGTATTCGATAGAGTTTTGACGTATATCAAATGCAGCTTACCCACAACAATAAATGTTGGGGGTACTTTAATTAAAAATCTTAGTGAAATAGCCATGGATTTTTAGCCACCGATAAAATCGGTTGCCAGCAGCTACGGGCCTAGTCACGAATATTGAAACATGACGAAAACACCTAGCCACGGATTTTTCCGTAGCTAAATGTGGAAAAATTCGTGGCTATATAATTTTTTTTAAATATTAACGTTTTTAGCCACGGATAAAACCGTGGCTAGAAAATATTTAAATTTCTTTAAAATATATATATTAGCCACGGTTTTATCCGTGGCTAAATTTGAGGAAAAACTTTTTTTTATTCATCTTGGCCACGGATAATACTGTGGCTAGTGAATATTTAATTTTTTTTTAAAAATGTATATATTATCCACGGTTGTACCGTGGCTAAACCTAAAAATATAAAAAAAAAATTCTATCTTGGCCACGAATAAAACCGTGGCAAGAAATATTTAATTTTTTTTAAAAATATATACATTGGCCACGGTTTTATCCGCGGCTAAAATGGAAAAAAAAAATTCATCTTGGCCATGGATAAAACCGTGGCTAGTAAATATTTAAATATTTTTTTAAAAAAAATGTATATATTAGCCACAGTTTTATCTATGGCTAAAATTGAAAAAAGAAAAGGTATTTCCATCTTGGCCACGGATAAAACTGTGACTAGTAAATATTTAAATTTTTTTTAAAATATATTTATTAGCCACAGGTTTATCCGTGGCTAAAATTGAAAAAAAAAATTCAATCTTCGCCAAGGATAAAACCATGGCTAGAATTGAAAAAAAAATTATTTTTTCCATCTTGACCATGGATAAAATCGTATCTAAAAAATATTTAAAATATTTTTAAAATGTATATATCAACCACGGATTTTTCCGTCGCTATGTGACAAATTTAATTTTTTTTAAATTTTAAATGGCTCACTTATATCACTTGATCCGACATTTCATGACTTAAAAATGTTTGAACCATTTCAAAATCATATTGTTTTCATCATGATTATTATATTTTCACATCTTATGAGGTAAAAATTACAATTTGTTTAATGAAAATATTTTTTTTCCCTTTCATTGATATATATGAATGACTTCGCAGTTCGGTAACAATGTATGCTAAGGTCAGTTAACTTGTCAAAAATTATCAAAAAATGGACTTTATTTGGTATTTCAAGCATATTTATTAGTTTTCAAGATGTATTATTCCAATCGTACGGTTATGTCTAAGCTAATTATCGAAAACGTCCGATTCGTATACAGTCAACTGATAATTTTGACTAGAAAATAATTGATTTATTTTTTTTTATATAAAATGGGCGCTTAAAACCGTGGCTAAGTATAAAAATATTTTTTTAAATCGGCTTGCTTAGCCACGGATTTTTCTGTGGCTAAGTCACAATTTTTTTTTTTTTAATTTTAAACGGCTCACTTATATCGCTCGATTCGACATTTCGGGACTTAAAAAGGTTTGAACCATTTCAAAATCATATTATTTTCATCATAGTTATTATATTTTCACATCTTATGAGTTAAAAATTATAGTTTGTTTAATGAAAATACGTTTTTCCCTTTCAGTGATATATATGAATGACTTCGTAGTTCGATAACAATGTATGCTAAGGTCAATTAACTTGTCACAAATTATCAAAAAATGGACTTTATTTGGTATTTCAAGCACATTGATTAGTTTTCAAGATGTATTACTCCAATCGTACGGTTACGTCTAAGCTAATTAATGAAAATGCCCGATTTGGATAAAGTAAACTGATAATTTTGACTTTTCGCCACATGGCTAGAAAATAATTTATTATTTTTGTTATAAAAAGGGTGCTTAGCCACGGTTTTATCCGTGGCTAAGTATAAAAATATTCTTTTTTTAAATTGGCTTGCTTAGCCATGGATTTTTCCGTGGCTAAGTCACACATTTAATTTTTTTTTTAATTTTAAACGGCTTACTTATATCGCTCGATCCGACATTTCGCGACTTTAAAAGGTTTGAACCATTTCAAAATCATGTTTTTTTCATCATGATTATTATATTTTCACATCTTATGAGTTAAACATTACAGTTTGTTTTATGAAAATACGTTTTTCCCTTTCAGTGATATATGTGAATGACTTTGTAGCTTGGTAATAGTGTATGGTAAGGTCAATTAACTTGTCACAAATTATCAAAAAATAGACTTTATTTGGTATGTCAAGCATATTGATTAGTTTTCAAGATGTATTACTCGAATTGTATATTTACGTCCAAGCTAATTAACGAAAATGCCTGTTTCGGATAAAGTCAACTGATAATTTTGACTTTCGGCCATGGACAAATCCGTGGCTAGAAACTAATTGATTTTTTTTTTAAAAAGGGCGCTTAGCTACTGTTTTATCCGTGGCTAAGTATAAAAATATATTTTATAAAAATCGGCTTGATTAGCCATGGACTTTTCGGTGGTTAAGTATTACAATTTTTTTTTAAAAATGCGTTGCCTAGCCACGGAAAAATCTGTGACTAAGTCCAAATAATCCATGGCTAAGTGCTTATATATAAGCAATACTTAGCCATTTTTAGATCTAGTTTGTTCACTCTCCAATAGGCAACCTAATCCTCTAACCCCCAACAACACACACACACAACCCCCCCCCCCCCCCCCCCCCCCGCCGCCCCCGCCGGCCCTCCCCTCCTCACCCCCTCCCATCGCGTGCCGCCTGCACCCCCCGTCCCCCTAGCCCCACCCCCAGCCCACCCGCCCCTCCCAAAGACACTCACTCACACATACACACACACATTCTTGTTATTTTTAGCTTTTTATTTTATTTGTTGAGATAAAATTTTAATTTTTTTTGTTGTTTTGGTGTGTTTAGCAATTATTGTTGGTGGATATTATATACATAATTTGTGGAGGTGAAGTTTGAACAATGTATGAATTGTTATGATTTTTGTTGAGGTGAATTTTATTTTGAACAAGTTTAGATTATGAATTGTTATATATGAACAAGTTTGTTTGTATTAGCCATTGTTATAAACATGTTTGAATTATGGATTTTTGTGAACAAATTTGTTTGGATTATGAATTGTTATGCCCAAGTTTGTTTGGATTAATAATGGATTATTATGAACAAGTTTGGATTATGGATTGTTATGAATAAGTTTGTTGGAATTATGGATTGTTATGAACAAGTTTGTTTGGATTAGGGATTGTTATGAACAATTTATGTTGGGGTGAATTTTGTTGTTGAGGTGGGGTAAAAATTGGGTGAAATATATTTGATAGGAAATATGCTGAACAATGTGTGAAATAATTTGCTTTGTTTTACGTCTTTATGGATTGTGCCATTAACAAAGCATGTTGAACAAATATTAATGACAAACTTGTTCTATCTAGATATGAAGTCTAGCAGTGATGTTAACTTACCTTCGTTTTATGTTTACAGAATATGGATATACGAGAAATTCGAAAGTGAGATGTATAATAGGTTAACTGTTGATCGAAAAAATTACACCAAATAATTTATGAATGGTCTTAATGGGTTTATTCAATTCGCAACTACACAACCACATTATATTGCTTATAAAGGCCTTATTAGGTGTTCGTGTTCAAAGTGTACTAATAGGAAATATAAGGATACTAGTAATGTGCGTTGTGATTTGATGAAATTTGAATTTCAACCTGAGTATTGGTATTGGACTTCAGATGGCGAGTTAGCTCCAAAAACTCAAAATGTGGAGCTCAGTGGTGCTAGTTCTTCGAATCAGGCTATTTTTTCATATAGACTCAATAATTACGAGAATTTGGTATATGATGCTATGGGTGTGAATTCATTTCACCATGGTATGCATTATCGTCCCGATTCGAAAGTCAAAGTGAGTCATGATACCAAGATTGAGCGAAACAATGAACAATATCCTAATATGCAAGCCCAATAGTTTTATGACATATTAGAGGCTGCGCATTGACCATTGTGGCCAGGTTGTGACACTTAGACGGAGTTATCAATGACTCTTTAAATGATGTCAATAAAATTCGACTACAATTTATCTCAGGTTTGTTTTGATTGAATGGCAGGACTTGTGAAGTCGTCAAATCCATTGGATAATCATATTCCTAACAACTATTATGAAGCAAAATAAATAGTTAAGAAGTTAGGTATAACATCGGTGAATATTGATTGTTGCATCGAGGGGTGTATGTTGTATTACAGTGAAGATTCATGTTTAGAGGAATGTAAGTTTTGTAGGCATCTAAGATTTAAACCACCTAAGAGAGGTAGTAGGAATCGTGTTCCTTACATAAGGATGCACTACATGCCTTTTATTCCAAGATTGATGCATACTTGCAGCCTCTAATTGATGAGTTGAAAATTCTGTGGTTAGAAAGAGTTAAAACGTATGACATTTTCAAAAGGCAGAATTTTCATTTACGGGCTGCCTTAATGTGGATAATCAATGACTTTCCCGCGTATAGGATATTATCAAGATGGATGACATTGGACCGATTGGCTTGTCCTATATGTATGAGACAAACAAATGCATTTAGACTGAAAAATGGTGGGAAGATTTCTTGATTCGATTGTCATCGTTAGTTTTTGCCTGAAAATCATCTGTTTAGACAAAACGAAGATGCATTTTTCAAAGGACACCGTGAACGATCAAACCCTCAATCAGTAATGACAGGCGATCAGACGTGGAAAAAAGTGCGTGGAATGCCAAAAGTTACTGATATGCTAGTCAAGCATTCAAAATTGCAAGGATATAGCATACATCATAATTAGACCAACCAAAGAATTTTTTGGGAGTTGCCGTATTGGAAATATAATATGGTCTGCCATAATTTGGATCTAATGCATATCGAAAAAATCTCTTTCGACAACATACTCAACTACTGTCATAGGATATCAAAGACAAGATAAAGGATAATCAGAAGGCAAGATTGGATTTAGTTGAGTATTGCAGGTGGCCTTAGTTGCATTTACAAATGATGGCTAATAGTAAGGTGTTAAAACCAAAAGATGGTTACACTTTGACGACCGAATAAAAACGCGATTTATGCACATTTGTTCAAGCTTTGAAGATGCTTGATGGTTATGCATCGAACTTGGGAACTTGTGTTGATCAATCGAGACTCAGGTTGTACAGTATGAAAAGTTATGATTGTCATGTGTTCATGCAACATTTATTACCAATAGCATTTAGTGCACTCCCACAAAATGATTGGAAGCCTCTAACTGAAATAAGTCAGTTCTCCAGAGATTTGTGTTGCACAGAGCTTCGCGAGGAAAGTTTGTCGCAATTGGATAGGAATATTCCTTTGATTTTGTGCAAATTGGAACACATTTTTCCTCTAGCATTTTTTGATTCCATGAAACACTTGCCTTTTGAAGCGGCGATGTGTGGACTTGTTCAATATAGGTGGATGTATCTATTCGAGAGGTAAGTATTTTATTAAAGATTTACCTACCTCTATTTTTCTTTTTTGTGATCCCAAATGAATTAGTAACTTTTTCGTACAAAATATGACTATAGGTTCTTACATGACTTGAAAGATATGGTGAAGAATTGAGCAAGGGTAGAGGGCTCAATATGTGAAGCGTACTTAAATCAAGAATCATCATACTTCACATCGTATTATTTTGAAAGCCACATTCAGTCGAAGACTACAAGAGTTAGACATAATGAGAATGATGGAAGTGCTGAAGAAATACCCTACACATTGTCTGTCTGCAATCAAGTTGGTAAGCTTGGTGGTAAATGCAACGAGCGATTTTTGAGTGATAATGAGTTGAGAAAGTCTGCATTACACGTTTTTATTAATTGTGACGAGGTCGTGCCTATCATCGAGTAAGTATTTAATGACTAATATTAATTTGTTAATAATTTTATTAAATTCTAACTCCTAAAATGTTTATTTCAATATGTAGAATGTGTAGGTTGTTAGTTCGACACCATTAGCCAAATTTAATCGACCAAGAAGTTGAGGAGTCTGTCGAGGAGAATTTGGTAGAATAGTTTAAACAATATGTAAGTACTTTATTAATTATAATATATATATATATACATATAAACATTTGTTATAAATATTATGACAGTGTAATGGATATGCCTTTCATGTAGACGAGAACGTACAACGTATGAACACTTATAATGATGGTGTTTGTGTTTGGGGCGATTGGTCCACAGATTTCTATGGCATACTTAAACAAGTGATTTGTGTACCTTAAAAAGAAGGTTGTCTTATTCAAATGTCATTGATTTGATTCCGTTTCTAAGAGGTGTATGAAGATACACCTACAATATGGCATTGTAGAGATTAAATTTAATGAGAGATATCCAAAAGATGATCCGTTCATTTTGCACAATATGCATCTTAGGTATATTATGTACCGTATCTGAACAAAAGGAGGGATAAATTGAATAGGCGTTTTGTAATTAAAACCAAACCACGAAGTAGAGTAGCCAATTAACAAATTGTTACTGATGATCTGTTGCAAGAATGTTCACCCGTTGAGAATTTTGTGTTCAATAATGAACCTACTGATAAGCTTAAAATGGATACACTTTTATGGGCAAGCTTTGTGTGCTTTTTATTGATTTTTATGAAGGTTTTAAAGTTCTAAGGATGAAATTTGTGCTTTATATAATAGAACCTTAATTCGATCCATTTAAAGTGTTTTTACACCCTTAAAGCTTTATTTTTCCAAGGTTTTGATGTCTATATCAACCCACAAGAGTTTCGTGAGGTTATTGCAAGAAATCAGGGCTGACATTGAGTTGAAAAAAATGGGTTCGCGCGCCGAGACGGCTTAAGCCGTCCCGACGCTCTAGCAGTTGCTGAAATTATTCGATTTAGGACGGCCAAAGCCGTCCCGATGCGATACTCGAACAAGGAAAGTTGTTTTCTATTAGGATTTTAACAACCGTTGCCCTACACCTATATAAGGGACTTATTGTGCACGATTTTAGGGGACTTTTTGCTGATTTTTCAAGAAGAATTCGAGGATGAAAGCTTACGAAGAGTGACAATTCAAAGGCCAAGCTCCTCCATCCCTCAAGATTATCGTCAAAAGCCGAGTTTACTTTTATGTTTTGTTTTAGTTTCATTATGTTGTTGTTTTGTTGTCTTTTCGCTATGTCTAGCTAATTAAATCATACATAGGGTTCTAGGCTAGTCGTTGATGAAACCCTTGTGATTTTTGTTGAACCTCTTTGATTTTAATTTTACATACTTTCTATCTATAATTCAAGATTTTTATTACTTGTGAATTTTGGCCAATCTTTACAAGCTTTGAGATTTTATATTCGACTACGAAAGGGTGTGTATAAAATCTGACTATTTGTGTTATAGACATAGGGGACGCATAGATTAGAAATAATCGTGCTCTTGTGCGATCGGTTAGGTTAACCAGCAAGGACTTTTTAACTAACACAACTCTTATGCGCAATGGGCCAATTGATCTGTATGTGATCACGAAATTAGACACATAGCATTCCTTGGCATGTTTGTTTTACTTTCGAAAGGAGATTACAAATATTGTCGTGAGTTGGATCGTGGGAAGGTGTATTAATTAAAATCAATGAGAGTCTCATTGGTAACAAGGGGGGGATTCAATCGACGATACCGAGGCCCTAGCTTGTTTTTATTGATTTCTTCTCTTTGATTTATTTGTTTATTTTCATTCCACCTTATCTTGATCAATTTTCGAAGCTTAAACAATAGAAAATTTATAAGTTTGTTGCTTGGTAATTCGTTCCTCATGGGAACGACACTCTTACTTTCACTTTATTACTTGAGCGATCTGTACACTTGCGAAAAATACGCAAACACCTACGAATCTTTTGGTAGATGCTGGGGGTCATGCAGAAGAGGTGAATTTTGACAATAATGCATTTCATAATGAATTTGAAGATGATGAAACACGAGATGACGCGAACGAATATTATGATGATGAGGATGATGAATTTGATTATGAACTTGATGACAACAATGACGAAAGAGATGATGCGATCGAATATGACAATGATGATGAAGATGAAGTTGGTGAGAATGAAGATGATGAATAGGATTCATATTTTAATTGTTGATGTAGTTGATGTTTGCAATTTATTGTTATGAATCCTTGTGAATTGTTATTATGTAGTTGATGCTTATGAATTGTTATTTTGTATTTATTCATAATTGATGTGTGATCAATTGTTGTGCAATGTTAACATTTTATTAATTTTCTTGATTATTTGTTGAGAATTTTGAGACAGAAGGCCGAGAGATCGAAAAAAAGGCAAAGAGAAAGTATCGGACACAGGGTCTAATCGGCATATGCCTCTACCGACTAATCTGAACATCAATTTAGGTAGCTAGAGATTAGATTCTCTATCCCCTGCCTTTGGGTCTGCCCCATCGACGCCGATGAATGAAGCCCGATCTACCAACATGTCTCAAAACAGTGATACCGATGGACATCAGATTCTAATAATGCCGTGAGGAAAAGAGTAAATGAATTGATTTATATAACTTTGATGTCTTATCAATAAATAGATATCTATTCTATATATTTTATGTGTATTGTAATGTATAATTTTTTTTCCCACTTGTATAATAGGTTTGACGTCGAGAAGAAATGTATCGAAGAGATTGGTCGGATAATTGAGAATGGTTTCAAGAGACCATGGCCTACTTGGAAGAAGGTCCCGATAGAAACTTGTGAGATGTCGTTTGTTCAGTTTAAGGTATGTGTATTTATTTAGTTTAATTGAGATTTGATTATTACTACAACTTGTTCGTATATGATTTTTTTTTTTGGATTTTTTTTAGAAAAAAAATCTTTTGGCAGCCTGATCATTCGAACTAAATTTGGAAGAATTTCGAGCATAAAGGTTCAAAAATCTTAAAAAATAGAGTGGCTAAAGCTCGTAAGGATAACCGCAGGCCTAATTGGATAGGTAATGAATCTTGGGATGTTTTATGGGTCGTATGGGGCACCCCAGAGTTCCAGAGGGTAAGCCAGTAGAATATGTCAAACCCAACATTGATTTGTGACGGAAAGGGATTCCCTTACCATAAGGGAGGATCCAAATCTCATCTCAGGTAGCAAGACCATTTGGTAAGTAATTACTTTTTTTTCTTGTATTTTATTTAATTAATTGAATTAGTGTTGATTTTTACAGTTTTATCTCATTACTTTTTTTCTTGTATTTTATTTAATTAATTAAAGTAGCCTGACAAGTTTGAGGTAACATTAAAAAGATTATTTGTTAGATATATATGCTTGTTAAAAAATATGTATATACTTTATTAAAAAATATATAAAAATAAAGCTCTAAATATTTTCTTGGAAGCAGATAGTCGGCGGTCCAAAGGAGGGTCATTGGTATGGTGTTGCCGGTGGACCCTCTACCGTGACTGTTGAGTCTTCAGGCATATGGACTAATTTAAATACTTGGGTTGACTTCAAGACAGATGAGCTCACACAAAAGATGAGCGATCTTGAGAAGAAGCATAATGAGAAGATGGCCGAGATGGAAGAAAAGCAAAGTCGAGAGATCTCCGGCCTTCAGAAGATCGTGTCCCTAATGACGGCCAACCTAAAAAAATTTACACATCGATTAGCTCTGCAGCATAAGAAGGGCTCGATTTCGTCTGTTCTTGTTGCTCAGGATGAAAATGAAGACAACGATGACGACGATAATGATTGATAATGACGAGAAAGATGATGGAGACGATGATGTTCATATACATGTATTGTTGTATGAATTATTTTGTATGAATTGTTGTATTTAACTAGTACAATAATATTAATTATTAATTATATATAATAGAATATGACATATGAATTATTAGTATTACATTGATATATAGTTTGTTGGTATTTTGATTTTTGAAAAAAAAATTGCAAAGTGTATTAAAATCAAATTAATTATCAAAAAAAATATCAGATTGGCGATGACTTTTTCCATCACTAATTTTAATTTTTTTAAAATATTTATTTTTAGCAACGAATTTTTTTGTGGCTATAGTTTAATTTTTTTTAAATATTTATTTTTGGCCACGGCTTTATCCGTGGCTATATGTATTTATTATTTTTTGAAAAAATTATTTCTAGCCACGGATTTAGTTTAAATTTTTTTAAAAATATTTATTTTTGACCACGGACTTATCTGTAGCTATATTTATTTATTTTTTAAAAAAAATTATTTTTCGCCACTTTGATGAAACAATAGCCTCAAGTATTAATTAGTAGGTTCAAAAGCCTAAATTATAGGCTGAACGTGTGCATGGCTGATACTAGAAACTATAGGTAGGGGTCTGAAATCTTCCAAGATCAGGATTTAGTTGTGTCATTCAATTCTATGTATCTAATTAATTCTACATCATTTTTAATGCTAGGAGACCTGTATAGTTCAATCATCTCAAAATTGATTAAGGGTGGAGTACTGGATATTACGCATTAAAATTTCTGATGAATATATATAGGAATTAGTGAATATCATTTTTGAGATCGAAGAGTCTCCGCTCCTACTTTTGCACAAGAGGATTTTCACATAAGTTAAAGTGCAATTCACTCTATAATAGAGTTCCAAATCCGAACATATATGATATATTTGCTACTAAACTCATGCGCACTCTAATTAACTAATATTTTTGAGAAAACAAATAGATATGATCATTTATTTATTTGTTTCTAATCATTCATAAAACAAGAAACGATTTTTTTTTTCAATAAATGCTTGAACACATATCAGTTGTCATATTTATGTTTTAAATTCATATCTTATACGTAATTATATTTTCTTATTTACAATCTATTTAATCATATGATACACAAAAATAAATAAAAGTAAAATTCACATCTTTTTAAGCGTAAAGCTTCAACATGATTATTAAGTAAAGGGACAAACAAATAGTTCGATTTTAAATTCTTATATATGTAAATAAATCAATAGTCATGAAATTGAGTTACAGAAAGTAATTGGAAAATTAATAAAGAATTTCTTTTTTAAAAAAGAAAAAATAATAACTAACTTATATCTTGTAAGGTTTAAAAAGAAAAAAAGGAGGAAAAAATACATAGCAATGCATTGGCGAAATGGTTGGGTTGACTTGGGTATTAGCTTTGATTTTATAATAGAAGCAAAACAAATGACCCAATTACCATTAGGCAGCACTCTAGTACGGAACTGACACTGTTTAATGGGGTTGTATTTGGTTGTTGCCAAAAAAAAAATAAAAAATGAAGGGTTGCATTTGGTGGTTTGTGCCGGCACTCCGTACCATGATGTGGTGCTTTCTGATTGGCCAACTTGTCATTGGAATCTCAAATCTTCATATAATGTCGACAAATTCCACGGTGTCTGTATGTCGATCCTAGTACTCCGTCGTGCCACCCTCGTTCATTTTTCTAGTGACGAAGATTTTTGTGCAAAAGTACGTCAAAAGTTGTCAATAATTTTAAAAAAGAAAAGGAAATCCTTAGTTAGAAACAATTTTCGTATTTAGTTGAGTTTATAAAATATTTTGAAGACATGTTTAATCTGAAAATTTGATTATAAAATGTAAATTTCTAATTATTTGTAGCGCTATTTTGTAAATTTATTTGATTTTACATTTTAGAAATTCTAACTTAAGTCTCCTCAACATCACCTTTAAAGACGGTTTTTTATAAGCTACCTAACGATGTCGAAGTCTTGGCCTGCTCCTCGAGAGTGATGTAGACTGGCAACTCGACCATCAGGAAAGGAAGAGTCCCCACCTTACTAGGATGAAAAATACATGAGTCTAGCTAGAACCGTCTTCGACGAAAATCCTCCGACGCCTAAATCTGCGAATTGGGTGATAATATGGCAAGAATTAGAAAGAATCGAGCAGAGAGTTAGCTTGTCTGTATATGTTACTTTTCTTGACATATACATGTGGTATTTATAGTGTTCCCCAACTCTTGGAATTTATGAGATTTAGGGTACCTAGGATTGCAGATCCTAGGTATAAGTTGGACTTTCAATCCCAATTGGCGGTGGCAGAGTAGGTGTAGCCCTACAAGAATAAAGAGGTGAGACAAAGTACGGAAGATGTTGATAGGAGGTTGGGCGGTCGTCGATGGTTCGATCCCTAGTCGAGAAGAACAAACTCTCAAGGAGAGCTTTATCAAGCATCGATCATATTGATGATCGACTCCAAATATCGAGGGTAGTATTCCTCAAGGAGACCGCGACGTGATGGCATGACATGTGGCACTACGTGTGGGTCCCTAAGGACACATGTTGGATATCCCATGTCATTAGTCCTCCAACTCTGGAACATGCTAGTGAAGCAGCATGTTCTAGAGTATTCAGAAGGTTAAAAAATGGGGAGTATATAGGATACCAGCAGGTCGGAAGCCTGAATTTTTGAATTTCAAAAATGATGATCGAGGAGGCAAAGGTCAAACTGATTTGACAGTTGTAACATCGAGCAGAAAGGAAAATCATCAAGACAATTGAGGGTTCTTGTTCGTGTTAGCCAAGAACAAAAGGAAACTGCTCGATGTCCTCACTTTCTACCATAGTGGCGACTGGAAGGAGCAATGGGTTTATATGAAGAGTGAGGAGCCTTGGAATGTGAGGACAAGGTGGAGTCGAGCCAAGAGTGCATCCTTAGCGGGGAGGATGAGGTCGACCATAACCCAAAGTGGTGTCGACCAGAGGAGGCCTTTTCCAAGGCCTAAAGTTAAGGAATTGATGCTCAAGGTTGTACTTGCTTGGGCAGGACTGTCACCTGCAAAGCATACTCAGAACCCGATTAGAATCGGTACAAAGTAGAAATCATTAGGGATTATATGCATACATTTGTAACTCTATCCTCGATTATTGACTATTCATGTGTGTTCATTTCGTAGATACCGACTTGTTGAATAGTCGAGGGCCTAATCAGGTTTCTGCTATATTGGCGGGATCAGGTGGTGCCTAAAGGAGAAGCAGGGTACGCCCAGCTCAAGCTGCACCGACCGTAGAACAAGCTGAAAATTTCATGGATGTAGGAGCCTCGAGTTCTCCTACCCCACTAGCAAAACAAACCTCATCTAGGGGCGAGGGCAGCGCAACATTTGGAGATTCCCCTCGATCGGAAGGGGCCCCAAAGAGCCCAAGGTTTCCCCCACTCGGGTAGTTCTTGATCCCAAGTAGGCTCACAAATGCAAAGAGTTGCTTGCTATTTAGGGTAAGGGCAAAGGCAAAATGGTTGAGGAGCCCCCGAACAAGAAAAAGAAGAAGACCTCTAAGATGACAGAGGCTCTGAGGCTAAGTGAAAGAGGGGTAGGTCAGTCGGAACCGTACTACCAGCTTCCCAAAGTCCTTGATCGACCCCTTAGTGAGTTATAAGCCAAACTATTGAAATTCCCTTGAACCTCAGAGTCCAGATTTGGGGAGGTGAGTGGCGAAAGGGCCTCCGTCCTCACTAGTAACAACCTGGAGCTCATTCGGAACCTGGCCATATACTCTCAACTCCCGCTCAACCATGAGTACTTGGTATAGATAATGAATCGCCAATTCGAGCATGCACTCCTATCGCTGGTATACACTGATTGGTTCAAGGAGATTTTTAATCTGGACCTTCTCGACATCACGAAGGATGAGTTCCTCAAAGACTACCCTGCAGTTGAGAGAGGTGGCCTCCCCAGCAACCTCGACCAGACGAGTTCACATGTGTCATCCCTATCATCAAGGGGATGCTCATGCTCTAAATTGTGTAGACGTTGGGGAGGCATTCTTAGAAGAGCTTGAGTGCGCAAATTCAAGCACCATGATGCTCCTGGTGAGCAGGAGAATAATGCACAAGCGGCATCTAAAAGGAGCCATTAGTCGATCTATTGTAATCCACCCCTCCCCATTGTAAATATTATTTTTTCCTTTGTAAAGTTAAGGAAAGTTTCAGAGTACATGTAATCTTTTGAATTTATGCAGCAAACTACCTTGTTCTAAATGGTTTTCATATGGAAATTTAAATTGGAAAATATCTTAGAAGATTATGCTCGATATATCTTTAGAACAAATTCTTATACTCAAGACTTCAGTGACTTCAAATGAAAACTAAGTTTATCATCACTAAAAAACATCTTTCGTAAATCATCTCGAGTCAAAGAGGATAGAAACTGCTGTCTGTTGGTAACCTTGACCTACTAATTGGATCGATGGTTTCCTACCGATGTGAATTGTTACTCGATCCTTAAGCTCTAACACCAGTCTCGTGTCTTTTAGCTTTGAATTGCATCCCGTTGTCAGACATAAGGACCCGAGGGAGGCCAAAAGTATAGAACACGTTCCTCCATAGAAATTTGATAATGACTTTGTCAGTGGTTTTGGGAATAGCCTCAGTTTTGGCACACTTCGTGAAATACTCGACTGCTATTACTATGAACTTATTCTATCCAGAAAAGGGCTGGAAAGGATCTAGGATGTCAATTCCTCACTGATCGAAGGCCAAGATATTTCGATTGCCACCATCGGGGTTGTTGGTTAATGGGAGAGATTGGAGTGTTTTGGCATTCTATGCATCTCTTTACAAATCTCATGCAGTCTTTCACCGTAACCCAAAAGTAGCCTGCCCGACTTACTTTCTTTGCTAGAGCTCTAGTACCTCTATGGTTCCCGCAGCATCCAACATAGACTACTTTGAGGGCCTCATGTGCTTCATGTTTGGTTAATCACCACCTCGGCCAACCGAGGAAGGACTTGCGAAAGAAGCGGCCCTCTAAATCAAGAGTAAATCTTGAGGCCTGATATCTCACTTGGCGGGCTCTAACAAGATTGTTTGGGAGGATTCCCTCCTCGAGGAAAGCTTTCAATTTTGACATCCAACCCAGGAGTTGTCTAATGGGCATTACTTTGGCGGCCGGCCAACTAGGGAGGTCGACCACGGGTTGCCAGACACTAGGAGGGTCATCTTTTTTCTCTAGTTGTCTTGAAGGAACTGGCTAGTTTCAAGAGTGAATTAGTGCTTTCATTCTTTGATCGTGGGTATCTGTTGGAGTGGAACATCTTGAATTCCCTACTTAACTTTTTTACTTCCTCGAGGTATATGACCATCCTGGTTTCCTTAGCCTCAAAGGAACCATCAAACTACACAACCGCTAACTGAGAGTTAGTGAGGGCTGCCAGGTCATTCGCACAAGCCTGTAAGGCCATCTTCGTTCTGGCTATTGGGGCCTCATGCTTAGCCTCATTGCTTGTGCATTGAAAATTCAGTTTGATGGTGAAATCGAGCTCTTGTCTATTAGAATTGTGTAGGGCGATGCCTACTCCTCCCTCCAAACATGTCGGGGAATCATCGACCATGGGAGTCCAAATTAGGCTCAGTTTAGGTTTATCTTCTTCCGCTACCTTGAGGAGAAAGTTTGCAAAGACTTGGGCGTGGATAGTCGTCTTAGGCTAAAAGGAAATGTCGAACTCCCCCATTTCGACCCCCCACTTCGTTAGTCTCCTAGATACATCAGGCTTAGCCAAGACTTGCTTTAAAAGCTCAATAGAGTGGGCTCAGAAGTATTGAAGGAGCTTAATGGTAGAATGAAGTAGAGCCAATGTGCATTTCTCGATCGAGAGAGTTTTTCTCGAGGCCTTGAAGAAGCTTACTGAGATAATAAACTGGTTGATTTTTATCATCGACCATGGTGACACTAGTACCAAATTGATAGTGTTATTTGAAATAGCCAGCAGCTACATCAGGTACTATTTGAGGTCGAGGAGGGCCTGATTGCACTCTTCAGAGCATACAAAATCTCGGGCCTTTCTCAGGGCCTTGAAAAGTGGCATGTTCCAATTAGCGGACCATGATATGAATCGATTAAGGGCGATAACCCTTTCTACCTGTCTTTGAATGTCTTTTACTGAGCCAGGTGGGTTAATGTTGAGGATGGCTTGGATCTTTGTTGGATTCGCCTTGATACCCTTTTGGCTTACCGTGTAACCTATCCCCCCTAGAACCTAAAAAATGCCCTTGGATGGATTTAACTTTAGACCAAACTTCTGAGCATGGAGAAGGTTCTGGAGAGATGTTTGAAGTGTTCGACCTCTCTCTTGCTTCTCACTATCATGTCATTAACATAAACCTCCATGGTCTTGCCGATCTTGTCTTTGAACATGAGGTTCACTAACCTCTGATATGCGGCGCTGGCATTTTTAAGACCGAAAGGCATGACCAGAAAACAATAGACCCTATTAGGCATAATGAAGGTCATCTTGTCCCTATCTTCAACGGCCATGAATATTTGATAGTAGCCCTACAAGGCGTCCATCATGCTCATCAACTCGCACCTTGCCGTCAAATCGACCAACATGTCAATTCGAAGGAGGGCAACATGTCGATTTGAAGGAGGGCATAAGGATCCTTGGGACAAGCTTTGTTGAGGTCAGTGAAGTCATTGCACATTCTCCACCTTCCGTCACCCTTGGTGATGAGGACGATATTGCAAAGCCACTCCATATACTAAGCAGGTATAACGTAACTAGCCTCAACCAATTTGTTCACTTCTTCTTCGATTGCTTTGTTCCTTTCCTCACAAAAGGTTCTCTATTTTTGTCAAACAGGGTGAAACTAATGGTCCACGTTGAGCCTATGAACGATAACCTCAGGTCAATACCAGAGAAGTTAGAAGCTTTCAGGCGAATACATCAAAGTACTCTTGGAGGAACTGGATGAGCAACATTTCCTTTGCGGGCTCGATGCGGGAACTAATGCAGGTGTTGTTTTTTCGGATTACCCTCTTCAAGCTGGATGGTCTGATACTCCTCGACTGGCTCCATTTTCACTATTAAAAAAATCACTTTCAGCCACAGATTTGGCAAAACTCCGTGGCCAACTTTAACTAACCACGACTTAGCCATGGCCTTTCGTCAGCCACGGTCAGGCTGTGGCTAGAGGCCATGAATTTTCAGACACGAGCATTAGCCACAGTCATGTCGTGGCTAATCAATAAAAAAGCTAAATATATATTTTATTAATTTTATCTATTTTTATAATTTATTATTTTTACTAATTTTTCATTTATTAACCAATTGTTATTTTTAATTTAAAATAAATAGGTAAAATAATTATTTCAACAATTTCAAATACTAGTTTTATTTTCCTATTTGGTAAAATGAATAATAATCCTAAATCAATTTAAATACATAAATCAAATATTTGAATTTATTTCATTGAATTAATTATTTAAATTAATTTTTGACAACTTATATCAAATGATTTTTGACTAGTTAAATCAAACTTGATTTATTCTTTTGGTTCATTAGCCCAATCAACTATAGTTCTAACTTTATATTATGGGATAACTTTCATAATTTAATGAAATTATTTATTTTGTTTGACAAGTAGTATCAGGACCATCGAAGAGTTGTAGCCACATTTTATCTTATATTCCAAATACATGTTTCATTTTCTTCTTTATTGCATGAATATACATCAATTATAAAGATTTTATCAAGTGTATGATTACGAAAATAATTTTAAACACATAGTTGTCTAGTATAAATGTGTATTATAAAATAGAAATAAAATATCATCTGAAATTGGATATCTTACTAGGGTCATAGCCTTCAAATATTTAGAAAATCCAATAGATATCATGTTATATGTCATGGTCCAGTCCTTTATTTTTTTTTCTAATCTTTGTCTTTTCTTATATTGAAAAGTATATAGTGATTGAACTAATAATTTGTTAATTATAACAAATATTTAATAAATTAATAGCAAAAACTAATATTATCAAAAAAATTTATTTAGATAATTTATATCAAAAAAATTCTAATTTACATTTAAAATTTTGCATAATTTAAATTAGTTAATTATAGAAAAAACTAATTCTCATACAAAAAACTAAAGTGGTATGGTGGTTTGATACTCTAATCTCAACCAAGAGGTCAAGAGTTACTATGGCTAACAACTAGCCATGGCTAGCTCGTGGCTAATGGCCACAATCCATGGCCACGGCTAGATCGTGGCTAATTGTACAAGTCCGTGGTTAGTAGCCACGATCAAGCCATGGCTAATTTTACACTAAAATACTGTAAATTATCAATAACATTACATGTCATTGAATTATATATAAAAATATAGTATAAGTATGGCAATTGATCAATTACAAACTTTTAAAACCAGATATTAACTTGTATATATATACAAGTGATCATAATAATATGTATATATACACACACATATATATAGTAAAAATAAATTGTGATATTATAATAAAGTGATAAAGTCTAAACAAATAATTATGAAACTTAAGTTCTGATTTAACTCAATAGAACATTATAATATCGTGAAATAATTGAAACGATCATTGGTCGTTCGAATTGATATTCAACACACAAACGTATAATGATTCAATTATATAACAATTTACAAGATTTGTTTGAGTAATAATAGTAAATTAAATGAGGATTATTATTTATTATATATAATACAATATTTATGAAAACAAATTACACGTTTGTATTCAAAGAACATATTAAAACGAAAACGAATAAAAAAATGAATAGTTAAACAATAAAATAGCCACGGCCAATCCGTGGCTAAATAAAAAAAAAATTAATTGGCCACAGATTAGGCCGTGGCTAATTGTGGCTAAATTAGCCACAGTTAGGCCGTAGCTAATCCGTGGCTATTCCATGGATAATTTTTTTCATATCCGTGGCTAATCCATTGCTATTCCATAGCTATTTGCCACGGATTAACCATGGAAAAAATCCATGGCTAAATTTAATTTTTCTAGTAGTGTATTTGGTCTTCGATTCTCCTTTTAGATCAGTCTACGAATACTCCATGATATCTGTGTGCAAGTTGCCTGAAATTGAAGCTCGATGAGGGGTCATTTTCATGTCTTCGATTGAAATTGTGCAGCACTTCCATGCTTCCAGTACTCGATAGATGACTTCCCCCAACCTAGTGATGGTTGGGAGCTTTATCTTAAAATGATAAGTGGAGACGACTGCTTGGGAAGAAATGATGGCGGGGCACCTCTAAATAATGTTTTAGGCAAATGGTGCATCAACTACGACATAAGGGACTATGACAGTCCTTCCTTTTGGCGCCTTGCCCAATGAAGTGGGTAGGTGGATCAGGGAGTTTTGATCAGTCCCCCAATTCGAGCACTTCCTTAGCTGTTTCTTGATCATTTTCCTTGTTCCTCGAGAGTTGGTAGATTGTGGTCGATAGCTTGGAGTCTGCTTCGTCTTTTCTCTGTACCCCTATTTTTCTTTCCAACTACTCTAACAAATTTCTGGACATCAGGGTGGCCGTTGTCAATAAGGCATTGAGTTTCTTACTTTAGGGCGAAACAACTGTCGGTATCATGGTTCCCATGCTGGTGGTGGAAGGTGCAGTATTTGTTGTCTCTTTTCTCTCTCGGTCGCTCAAAAACCAGCTTTGAGTGGCGAAAAAGCATGGGGATGCTCGACTGCCAGTGTGGTGTATATTCTCATCGATGAAAGACTAGTGGGGTAAAATCTTTGGGGTCCTTCCCAGTTTTGTCCTTAGTTCTTCCCTGGGGGGAAGGTTCCTTAGAGTATCTTCTATGTTCATATACTGCTGAACGATACTCATTATTCTTGCCTGAGTTTGCGATTGTTTGTGCAGGATGTGTTTCGCACAATCTCTATTTTTTAATGCTAAGTACAAGATATCGAGGAGAAAATCTATTTGGACATGCTCGACCTTGAAGAGTTCTATATTGAATCTTATGAAAAAGTCTCACGATGACTCACCCTCTTTTTGCTTAATCTTGTGAAGGTAGCTCGAGGGCAACTTGGCCAGAGTCCAGGGGTAAAAATGGTTGATAAATTTCTAGCACAGATCATCAAAACTTTCACTCGAGGCTGGTGGCTAGCGGTTATAGCATGAGGATGTCATTCCGTGTAACGTGACACAAAGAGTGTAACTGCAAAAATCATCGTCTATATTATGAACCTAGATCATGCATTCGAAATAGACTAGGTGCTCTCGAGGGTCCGCTTCTCTACCATACCGAGGTAAGCTAGTAGGAATCTTACATCCAGGGGCTACACAGGCATCGCACAACTCAAGGCATAATGGGCAGGTGTCATCTCCTCGATGTCACCATTTAGGTTGCGTGGAACTGGCCATATCCGAGCTAGCCGTGACCTTGTTTAATCTCTTGTTTAGATCCTCGAGCTGCTAGAAAAGCTCGTGGATGGTTGGATGGGCTTGTTCATGCCTCCTAAGCTTGTCTACTCGGCATTGCATCTCTGAAACTTGTTGAGAAATGTCCTCACCCTCGTCTCTTAATACTTGGGGAAGATATCCGAATCTCTGCATGGAAACTGAATGGCGTGGGCTACTGTGATTTGAGCTTGAGATTCGGTCTGGGGACTCGGCTACTCCCTTCTGGTAGGGAGGGTTGTTAGTTGTCCTCTCGCTGGGGCGAGGAGGGCCTTCTTGCACGACAGTAGGGGCATCTGGAACGTCGAGTACATGGGGTGGCTTAAGGGTCGGGGTTAGCTTGGCGTCCTGTACACACCTCGTTGAGTAGTAAAGTGAGCTGCTCGTGCATCAAGGCAATGTAGTTTTTGGAGTAGGAGCTTCCCTAGATGGGGTTGGAAGGCCTTGTTCCCGCAAGTGACTTTAAACTTCACCATTGTTCTAAGATCTCTTATTAGGACAGTCACGGGGATGCGATGGTCCATCTGTTGTTGTGCGTCGGGTGTTCACCATGGTTACGCTAGCTTAAGGAGGGTTCTCAATGAAAGCACCAAAATGATGATGTCAAAGTTTTGACTTGCTTCTCGAGGGTGACGTAGACCAGCAACTCAATGATCAGAAAAGGAAGAGTCCCCGCCCTACTAGGATAGAAAACATATGAGTCTAACCGCAAGCGTCTTCCGCGAAGACCCTCCGATGCCTAACTTAATGAATTGGGTGATAATATGGCAAGTATTAGAGAGAATATTTCAAAGAATTGGCTTGTCTGTATATGTTACTCTTTTGGAGACATGCATGTAGTATTTATAGTGTTCCCCAACCTTTGGAGTTGGTGAGATTTAAGGTAACTAGGACTGCAGATCCTAGGCACAAATTGGACTTTCAATCCAATTGTCGGTGGCAGAGTAGGTGTAGCCCTACAAGGATATGGCGGTGGGACAGAGTACGGAAGATGTTGATAAGAGGCTGGGCGGTACTCATGGTCCAATCCCTAGTCGAGGAGAACAAATGCTCAAGGAGAGCTTTATCGAGCATCGATTGTATTGATGATCAGCTCCAAATATCAAGGGGAGTCATTCTTTGAGGATACCGCGGCATGGTGGCATGACATGTGGCACTAGGTGTGGCTCCCTAATGACACGTGTCAGATATCCCACGTCACTACCATTTCAAATTTCAAATTTAAGCTATATTTTGAGTTGAAACTCAAAATAGAAAGCATGACAATGTGTAATTGATAGTGTAGAACTATCACAACCAAGTGAATACACATCTTGAAAGTCTATGAGACGTTGACACGTATTTGACAACATTTTTAGCTAAGAAATAGCGAAGTCTTAAACTAAAATGTTTAGGAACTCGTAAGATGTTTATAAGTTGATAAAGTTTTTCTAGAAAAGTAAGATTTACAAGCTCTTTGATTTCAACTAAATTAATTACGGAATTATCATTACTAACATGTTATAAAACTCTATCATCTTATTTATCCAAATACTTTACACAAGTATTTTTTATAATAAGATCCAATATTTTACAAACTCCTGAAATATATCTCATAAGATGAAAAAAGTTTATAAAATATTTCAGATAACTTTAGTCAAACGTCTTTTCCCTCCAATCACTGGGCTAGTGTTACTATATTCAATATGTGATTAATACGGATGCAGTTAAACTCAATTTGGACAACAATTTAGCCAAACACCCTCTTATTGAATTACTTGACCATCATTTTTATATTTATTATATGATTGATATTGATATAATTGAACCCAATTTAAATTAGAATTTCTCCAATTATAAGAGCAAGAAAAAGTTCCAAAAAAAAAAAAGAAGAAAACAGGAAACACAATAAAGAAGACTAGGGTAGAGTAAAAGGAAAGGCAGCAGAAAAAAAAAAAAAAAAAAAAACAGCAGTAGAAAAGAAGAAGCCGTGTGGGACCGAAGAGAGCTAACACTAGACCAACCACGATCCTTCTACAGTTCTACACACGGAAAATTCTTGCCCAGACCCGGCTTGGCCGCACCCAATCAATCATATAGCAAGTGTTAATACACTTGTCATGTGATTGGTCACTCTCCCTAAACTGTACACCAATCACATGGCAAGTGTAAAACACTCACCACCTAATTAGTCATGGTGTGGCCGAACCCGGTGCGGGTAAGAATTTCCCTCTACACACAACCAAATCTTTTTCTGCCCTCTCCTTATAAACACCCCCACTCTTCTCCTTCGACTTTCTCTCACTTCAAATATCATCAAAATCCTCTCCGCTTTCTCTCTCCTCTAGATAACCTTCTCCACCAATCGTACACTTAAATTTTATCACAGCAAATTTGGGATTCACATTTTCAGCTTAGAAAACAGCCGCTCGCTCTCTTACATACACAGATTATTACATCTTAGTAGTAATAAGACATTTTTTGGGATGGATTATTGTTTTCATCTCTGTTGCTGCTCTGTTTTCACGATTTCCCAGTGAATTTTAGCTTCTGGGACGCGAAATTTCTCTGGTTTTTTCATCTGTGCTTCATTCTTTTTTTTTTTTTGCTTTTTTTTTTGTTTCTTATTTCTCGGAGTTCTTGATCCATCCCGAAAACACTGTCTGTGTTCTTACAATTCTTCTCTCTTCCCCTGAATTTAAGGGAGCGAGCGGTGAAAAAACAAATAGGAAAAAAAAAACTGTTAGCTTTTCTTCGGACTGGTGTCAATGGATGCAGGTAAGGACAAAGGCAAATCGAAGAAGACGATCGAACAGGGTAGCCAAATGGATTGGGAATTAGACGAAGGGAAAGAGCCAGAGAGGCAAAAATGGAGCTCTGTTTTTGATGAAGTTTCCATGTCCGGTAGGCCTTTCAAGAAAGCCAAAAGCCCCGAAGAAGAAGAACAAAAACAACAGCAGCAGCAACAATCTTCTCTCTCTTCTCTCTCTTCTCACTCTCTTCCTCAGTCTCACCCTCCACCTTATTCGGGCCTCGTCTTCCCCTTCGCCCTCGACAACACTTCCCAGCAAGCATTCTTCCCACCACAGCAAACTCAGCAGCAGCAAATGATCTCATTCGCACCGCAGTACCCGCCGCAGAGCTTCGCGTTCCCCCCGTATTTTGCAGGGGAGGCATCGGCATCAGCATCGGTACCAGCACCAACACCAGCACAGCAGCAGCAATTGCTGCAGTATTGGAGCAACGCGTTGAATTTGAGCCCGAGGGGAAGAATGATGATGATCAACCGGCTCGGACAGAACGGGCCTGGCCCAGGCCTGTTCCGTCCCCCGATCGTCCCTTTCAACACCACGAAGCTCTACCGCGGAGTGAGGCAGAGGCACTGGGGCAAATGGGTCGCGGAGATTCGCCTGCCGAGGAACCGGACCCGCCTCTGGCTGGGCACGTTCGACACGGCCGAGGACGCCGCCCTGGCCTACGACCGGGAAGCGTTTAAGCTCAGAGGTGAGAATGCCAGGCTCAACTTTCCGGACCTCTTCATCGGTAAAGATAGAGAGACATCAACATCAGCATCAGCAGCAGCAGCACCAGCAACAACGACAACATCAACAACAACAACGGCTGTAGTTCCTGATGTAGCATCCACCTGCGAGCCGGAGCCGGAGCCTGAACCTAGCAAGGAAAGTGTGGAGTTGCCAACTTCGGGTGACAGATCGGGATTAGGGTCGGCAGAACACGATCGAGTTTCGCATTCCTCTGAGCTGGTTTGGGGCGGTATGGGAGAGGCTTGGTTTGACGCCATACCGGCGAGTTGGGGCCCGGTGAGCCCGGTTTGGGATAATTTGGATGCAAATAATGATCTGTTGCTGCCTCCTAATCTTGCTCCCTTTGGGAGTACCAAGCAACAAGATGATATTGATTCTCACAAGCAAGAAAACAATAAAGGTTCATCATCATCTTGTGCTTCTTCTTCTTCTTCTTCTTCAAGGCCCTTCTTTTGGAAGGATCAAGACTGATTAACTCGATCCAACTTCATATTTTTTTGACCACTGATACACTCAATTGCGTGTCTCCCCACACACGCTCGCACGCGAACGCACACACACACTACACTCGCATTACACACAAACTTTCCTTGGATATTCACCATTTTCTCACCCTGCTCTCCTCTTGCTTGTTATCGGAATTCGAGACCTGCTCCCTCTCTCTCTCTCTCTCTCTCTCTCTCTCTCTCTCTCTCTCTAGACTTCCTCATTGGTTGCACATTTTTCTGATGACAGCCATTGAGTTGCTTGCCATGATCAGCTGCAGAAGGCTGAATATTTAAGGCCATCTGCATGGCTATTCCCATCTTAAATTAGGTTCATTTAGCTTTACATTCATAGCAATAATATTTCAGTTGGTAGCACATATATCACTCATCATGATCATATTTGTTTGGAGTGTGGTCGGATCAGAAGGAGACGGTTTTGTGTTCTCCTTATCAGTCAAATATCCATCGTTAGATCTGTTTTTTCTGATCTTACAAGATGGAAAGCAGACTTTTGTATATTTTTTGCTTTGTATGTCGATGTTATGCTATTTTATTTTATTTGATGTCATTTTATTTTATTTTAAGTTGTCTATTTCTACTTAATTTAGTAATAGTTGCATTACAACATTTCCCGATTTTGCTTTTTATAGGTATACAAATAACATCAATCAAACAACGAAATTATGATGATTCTTGTTTTTTTTTTTGTTTAATATCTCCACAATAATAAAGGCAATCCCCACTTGCTTGTAAAAAAGTTGAAATTGTTGAAAAAATTAAAAAAAAATTGATCAGTAAAAGTCGGTAGTGTTTGAAAATAAAAATGAAAATCAATTAAAAGTTGATAGTAAAAAGTGTAGTCAAAAGTTGGCAGTTAATTGTTCAAAAAGTTCATTTTACGAAAATATCAAGAAGTAATTTTAAGCTGATAGAAGTAGCTTCATCTTAAATTCTCAAATTTTATTTTATTTTTTTTAAATTTAATTTATGTAGAAGTTGTGTAATCAAATATTTAAAATAACTTTTATAAAGTTAAAAACAGCAAAATGCTTTTTTTAAGCAATTGCAAACACCCGTAATCATGAATTGTCTCTTTCATTTTTGGGTATAAATATAATCCAGGTTTAAATATTTACTTAAGCAGAATATTTGACAACTTAGCGATTATCAATGGGGTTCATGAAAGATGAATAAAAGTTTAAAATAGATGACTGAATTGGTTTTCTTTCACCAACTCAACAATGAAAATAGGCAGTTGAATCACTCATGTATATCTAATCAAATTAAGATCTTTGTGATTGGGTTGCAAATCAAATAAATAAACTAAAGCATTCTTTACTAATATTGAGTTGAGATAATATTCGTTTGCAACCAAGTTATGGATGTAGGAAATGAAAAAAAAGAGTTTAAAAAATTAAAAATTAAAAAATGAATAAAATTATGTGGCTTGAGGTAGGCACACTACCATTATATATATATATATATTAATAAACAATTAGATGACAATAGAAAAATTACAAGTAATAATATATTTTAAGTAACAATATTTTTTATTTTTCTCATTAACCTTATTTATTAAGTGACAATAAATTTTTATTTTCTCATTATTTAGTTTAATAGTGATAAAAATTAATATTTTAACTGTCATTGTTGATGATTAATGATATTATATAGTAACAGTTTGGTGACAAAATAACTATTACCATAGTTATATAACAAATTTTTGTATCAAATTGTTATTATATGAGTATCTTTAATTATTATTGATAACAACATATATACAAATTTTATGGCTATTAATATTGTTAATATTATTGTTATGACAAAAATATATTTTTTTTATCACTTGATACGTATTCTAATTAATGACGATAAGTTTTATATTGTCACCAAAATTCGTTATTCTTGTAGTGGGATATATAATCGAGGGGATTAAAGTCTGATACATCTTAAAACCATGCATCATTTAAATTCGTGGGGGTGTACGAATGTCGTCACAAATATTAGATCGCAATTTATTTTTCTTTACTGTTTTACTAATATTTTGAGGGCGTTTACAAATGATTAGATCGCAATTTATTTTTCTTTACTATTTTACAAATGATTAATATTCTAAGAAAAATTAAAGTCGTAAAAATAGTTGAAAAACATTAGAATAGTTAAAAAAAAAAAAAGTGGGATTTTTTTTTTTTAAAAAAAGAGTAAGAAATAGAGAAAGGAGTAGCTAATTTGCGTGCTCAGAAGAAAAAAATTACCGTTGGAAGTGGTTGAATGTATTTACAACAACTTTTATATCCAAAAGTTACCAATTATATATTTGGTTAAAAAAAAATGATATGTCACAAAAACAATTTAGTAAAAATTGTGTAATAAGTTATAATAATTAGTGATACTCTTTTAATGATGACCTAGTAGCAATAATATTTGTTATAAATTCATCTAGATAATCTCTTTTATTACGTAATTATCACTATATATAGGGTGTCACGTACTGTTAATGATGATAGTTAACACATATTAATTCTTGTTACTATGAATTATATTTCGACGGAATAAAAATTGTCATCTAATAAATATCTTATTGACAACATAAAAAAGATATTGTTGAAAATTAATTCTTGTTAGTGACAAGTTTCGAATTCTACTTAAATTTTTGTCATTAATTACGATCATCTGTTTAGGTTGATCTTTGAATGGATAAATTAATCAAAATAATATTATATATATATGGAATAAAATGTCATGATACTTGATAGCAACGCAAGTTCCACTTCGTTCATGTCATGACACACTTGGTCCACACAATTTATCTAAGGAAAATTAATAACTATCTTTAGTTGTAACATTATCAAAGTTGCACCATATTCATTGAAGGGCATGCGTAGCTAAGTTTAATTAATTATTTTGTTAATCTTCCAATTTGGATTATAATAATTAATGGGTGTGCAATGGATGGGACCCCTCAACCGGCCCATGAGATCATCATTTTAATTTCTTAATCACGACTTCTAGGTATCCAAACACGATTGATTGAGACAATGGTGATATCATTAAAAAATTTGTTTATTGTTTAAAAAACTTGAAAATATCTAATGTTTGTGGTGAATAACAATTACTTGGTCTGCCGCCTTTTTTCTTCCTCCTTATCCCCACAGTTTGTGGAGTGTGTGTGTGTGTGTGTGTGTCTATATATATATATATATATATATATATATATATAATGAAAGACGAAACGTAGGATTTGCATGTAAAGTGGTATTGGTTTATTTCAAGTTTTTGAATCTAAAGAACAAGTTTATGTCCAATAATAAAATAACACAAGTTTTGTCATATAATTTGTGCAAAACTCGACGATGATGGTCAATATCTGGGATTGTATATGGTAGATTGATTAGTTATCCTTTGAAAATCAGGAGAAGAAAAAAAAAGGTGGATTGATTAGGACACTGACCAAACTCGAATTTTCACTCTTAAAAGGAACCTTTTTTTCGCATAATTGAATAGTGGCGAGGGTGTATATGTAAGACTTTTAATTATTGACTTAATTTTGATATTATATTATAAATGGCTTATATATATACATACATACATATATATATGCACTTTTAAAAAATGTTATAGTAATGACAAATGATTTGGTGGTGATGTAAAAGTTGGGTTTTCACATGTTCTAAATAATATTATCTTTTATTTTGTTATGACTCATTGGGTGACATCAACTTTTATTTCTTTCTAATATGAAGCAATTGTGATAAGAATTAGTGCATTATTTTTCAAAATTAATAATTAGTGAAACCAATATAATGGTAATTTGGCGTCGAAAATATTGTCACTATAAAATTGTAATAAGATTTTTATTAGGTGTCACTATATATATGTATATATAGATGTCTTTTTTTGATTGAGTATATATATATATATATATATATAGATAGATAGATCTCACTTAATGGTAATAATTTCACACATTTGTTTCATTAATGATCTTGTGAAATTATTATTATTATGTTATAATACATACATCATAACTCACGCACGTACACTTATTAAAAGATGAACCTCAGCATTATACTCCTCATGCCTTGGAAATGGAATATGCCTATTAAGCCAAAGGCCTTGTACAAATCAAACAAATAAAAAGAAATCACTTAATATACATAATTATTGATAGTAATTTTCACATTGCTACTTAGCATACTGTCATTAACAATCTTTTTTTAACCGAATAATTTCAAAATCTAAATTTTTGAAAATGATAAACTCAAAATTGAATCCGACATATGCTTGATTCAAGCCTTCAACATTCAACAATGTGGCCGTGGCGATGACTTCTTTGCATTGTGTCTTTATAATATTTGAGAACCAATCATAGGACGTATACAATCCCCTTGACGAAGAAATTTATTTCATAGGGTTAATTTGGATTTTTCGATTTTTTTTAAATAAAAAGAAATGGGTCAACTCGATTAAATTAAAAAAAAAATTGCTAAAACCTTAGGGAAGACGGTGAATCTGCAATTTCAAAACCGGCCAGTAGGTGTATGTGCTACTTTTCATGTAAGCGGGACATATGGTAATTTCCAGCTCGGATCCTCTATTGTATAATCGTGTTACATCTTTTATTATACTCATCAATACACGCTATGTATATTGGTGAACGGTTGAACTAAGAAAAGAGAAGTTTTATATTTTTTTTTCCATATCATTAGTTTTTCTTTTTTCTTATCTCAACCGCTCATCAATACACTTTTCAATATCATTAGTTTTTTTCTTTTCTTATCTCAACCGCTCACCAATACACGTGGCGTGTATTGATAAGTGTAATAGAACATGTAGCACAATTATGCAATACATGATCCGAACTTGGTAATTTCGTATTTTCTCGGAAGGTATAGATATAATTAACCTTTTTTTGGTCGAAGAGAGCGAGACCGTCAGTTTTACTGGAAACTTTCAATTTTCTTAAAAATAAAAATTATAGGGGCAAATCGGTCAAGTTATAAAATGTTCACGGAAACCGTGTCAGAGATGGGTGAATTTGTAATTTTAAAATTGACCAATGGATGCGTGTGTAATTTTTCGTGCAAGAAGGATACCAGTTGATAATTTTGTATTTTTCCATTGAGCGTAGATAGAGTTAACCCTATTTAATAAAATTGCATTGAAAATTCATTAATTAAATATACAAGTCAAAGTGAATATGCATTTTTGTGGAGGGAATGATATTTGGATTAAGGACAAAGCCAGAGCAGGCCCGGACCGCCCACACTTGGTTAGTTGGAGTTTCATTTTCAATTTGGCTATGAAATTTGACTGGCAGCCATTAATAAGGCCTATAACAAAGACTAAACAGCCATATTTGAAGCTTATGATATAGGTTTATAGCTCCATGAGGCCCCTCCTCTACGCTCATTTCCCTATAACAATTCTTTTTCCAGTCAGATTTGGCATCAACGTTGCAATTAATTGGAGATACACATGTTTTCACAAAGGTGGACATAGTTTTGGAACATGAATGCACATGAATCGAGTTGAAGTCAAGCTTTTAAAAACTTTTTAAGTCAAGTTGAATCTCATATGAAAATTTAAGCGTAAAATAAAGTTTAAACTCATCGATATTGTAAATTTAGGTTCAAGTTCAAATTCATTGCGAAAATTTCACACGTTGGTTCGATTGATTGTTAGTCGTGTCCATTTGAGTTCGAGCTCAAAGTTGAATTCATATCTACCAGGATGTTATTATGAATTCATCTCAAAGTTGATACTTACATCAATATGACCTATATAATTTTGACATTTCAAATATAATCTTATTTCTTTTTTTTTTTCTTTCATAATATTATACGCGCTCTAGTATTATCATAAATGTTTGTAGTATAATTTGATAATTTTAACAATTATTACTATTGTGGTAGTATAATTATTTTATTATTATCATTCACCTATTCTATCATTATTTATACTACTATTATTTCTTATAGTATATTTTAAAATAACAAAATAAGTTAAAGCACATTAGCTGACTCGTGATAAAGCACATGAGCTGATTCGTGAGCTATTGAATATCTACCTTTATGCACAAACTTAGCTTGCCGAAACAGTTCAACCTCGACAAGCACGAGCTCGAACTAAAAAAATTTCGAATTTAAGTCGAGCTTCACCTAAATTAGTTTTATTGTGATTTCAAACTAACTCGACTCATCTGCACTCCTAGCTCAAAAAGAGTTGAGTTTTGTATTTGATGTGAAAATCTTCACATTCTGTAGGTTGAGCCACACATGGATTCAATTGATTCACACCAACACAATGAAATCATGAAAACTCAACCTATTTCGTTATTTGATTCATTTTATATAATCACAAATATCGACGTATGTATTAGATTTTGAGAAATGTCATATTTAGTCCTCAATATTTCATTTTAGTATTACTTTACTCCCTAAAGTACCATTTGTAACCTTACAATCCTTGAATTTATAAATTGATTCCATATTCGTCCATCTGGTAAAGTTTTTGATACGTTTATTGCCTGACATAGTAACATTTGACACGCATGTGCCTATTTTATAGGCAAAATTGCCATTCCATGATTGTACAATTTAGATATCAAAAATTAATTGACTGAAAAGAGAAGTTTTTAGTTTTATTTGACTAATTTAAAAAAGGCAAAAAAAGAAAATTTTAATTTTTTATGCCTATTTCTAATTGTTTGGTCAATTAAATTTTTTTTTTGTCTAAATTGTATAATCATGGAATGACAACCATGCTTTTAAAATAGACACATGCTTGTCATGTGATAACATTTTAGGCAAGAGTGCATCGAAAAAATTCACCAAAGAGACGAATATGGAACCAATTTAGAAGTTCAGAGACTATAAGGTCACAAATGGTACTTTAGGGACTCAAGTGATGCAAAAATAAAATATTAAGAACTAAATATGAAATTTGCTCTAGAATTTCCCATATAAAACAGGGAAAATTATAAGATGGATTTTTTTTAAAAGAAAAAAATTATATTATAAGTTTTTTCATGTTTTTGGCTCGGACATTTCTGACTCGCTTAAACAAATTTTGGATTGGAAGATCAATGAAATGTACTTAAATTCAACCTACTCGAATTCATTTATTAAATCGAAATCCAACCCAATTCAACTCAATTGCATAAACTTAATTAGCTCACGATTACTGACCATATTGTCCTCCTATTTTTTTATTTTATATATATATGTGATTTAAAATTATCAAAACTAATTGGATTAAATTAATGGATACAGATGTCTAATTGGGTCATAAGTCAAACGCAACACATTACACATGTATGAAGATCTATAGAAGCACAATTCAAAACAACTTAGCATTGCACACTGGTCTGACAAATCAATTTATTTGGTTTTCCTACAATGTAAGGCACCCTAAGCATATTCAAGAGGCATTTATTATTGCAAAGATTAAAACAATCTCATTATCATGCAACACATTGTGTAGCCTTTAAATTAGAGAAGCTTCCTCAACTATAGACTACTCATGATTCAGATATCCAAAATAGTTTTGACGGCATCCCATTCTTTGCATTGTCAGAGATGCTGAATACTGAATAAATAATCTTTTTCAATAGTATTCATTTTTGATTAACTAGTAATTTAATCACGCTACAAATTAAACAAACAAGAAGGTTTTTGTTTCAAATCTTTACAACTATACACTATGATGAACGGATATGGATACAGGGATATGAATACGACATAATATAGACACGACGATATGAAAATTTTAAAATTTTAGAGCACGATACGACTCCAATATAGCTATTAAAATAATATAATATGTTGGAAAGTGACTTGAATCCAAATCCAAACTTGGCTAAATAAATTGGATGCACATCTTGCCAGCCAAAAGTGCATACTTGGTGGCTCATTAATGCCTTGCATGCCTTGTCTCCAAAATAATTGTGGATCATGCTTGGTGGTTACATTGAAGCACATGAAGATTTGTAGCACACTTTGTCAACATATTGTTGGCAATTAAATTTTCGCCTAGTTAAAAAATTGATAAGTGTAAATTAAATTATTAAATATTAATTAATTTTTATATATTTATATTTTGAAATTTTCTAAATTTAATTCCAATATTAAATAGTTAATTTGAATTGATATTTTAATATTTATTTTATCAGCAAATGAGAAGCCGCCAAATGTCAGTATGAAGTGTCTTGACCAATCAAGTCAAGTCTTGCAGCCCGAAAGTCTAAAACTAATCATATGATGACAAGTGGTGCATTTGGTCACTGGGACCAATCAAATCATGACATGTAAATAATATTTTTCTATTTAAAAATAATTTATATTAATGAGATAAATATCAAAAAAGTTGATAGCAATCCAAAGACCCTGCATAAACCCCTATAAAAGGGGCACAACGAAAATAAATCAAGAAGTCTTGCAGAGCCAGAGAAATCAAAGGAAGTCTGGAAGTCCTCTCAAGTCAAGCTCAAGAAGATTTGCGATGATCAAGGCAAAATTCTAGGCGTTCTTCAAGAAAATCATCAAAATTTGGAGTTGGACCTGCAATCAAGGCGCTAAACTGGCAAATCAACTCTTTTCCAAGTCAAATTCAAGTCAAATCTACTGTGTTCATGGTGTTTCTTCTCGGCATTCATTGAAATTCCCGGTGTTTGATTCGTAAGCAAGCTACATAGCATACGAATCGCATTATTAGAGTGTCAAATCAAATTCAGAGAAAAGAATTAGGGGATTAATCTTTTAGGAGATTATTTTTCATTAAATTATATTATTTTTCCTTAAATTCAAACGTATTTTTCTTGTCTTGTACCTTGTAATTTGCAGACTCGAAATTTTGGGGGAACAAATTTCTGGCACTGCTCAGTGGGGACTCAACCTACCCCTCATCTTTTTTCTCCTTGCAAACGTGTCAAATCACTTATTTAGCAAGTTCAATAGCTCCCAAGAAGACTAATGTCACTTTGGCCAAAAGGGACGACACTAACAAGCCTGCTGAGGATGTCGTCAATCACTCCTAAACCAAAGCCAAGGTCTCTGAGTTGGATTCCTACCATGGTTCCAACCTTCCGAGCCCAATGACGTCTGCCTCCAAAGCAATCCATTTTGCTAAGGCAACTATTATGGATGAGCAGTTGGCTCAGATGGCCCAGGCTATAGCAAACCTACAAAAAACTATTGAGGATAAGGACTTTCAAATCACTCAGCTTATGGATAGGTTAGAACACTTAAACGTTGGGGAGCCATGTCACAAGCATCTGCCTTCTCATGTTCAAGTCGCACTACTAGAAAAAAGGCTTTTAGCCACGGATTTGGCAAAAAATCCGTGGCCAAGGAGATTAGCCACGGATTGGCCACGGATTAGCCACGAAATTTTTCCGTGGCTAAAAGTGGCGTGGCTAATCTTCGCCACGGTTTTTTAGCCACAGTTGGGCTTAGCCACAGCCAGGCCGTGGCCAATCCGTGGCCAATTTTGGCCACCTTTTTGTTGGACGGGCGTGGCCGTGGCTAAGGGCCACGGCTTTGCCACGGTCCGGCCGTGGCTAATCCGTGGCCACTGAAAAAAAAAAAACAAAAAAGCTAATCAGACCGTACCCGCATCCCAACCCGCGCCCGCGCCCTAAACCTGTACCCGCGTCCCCCAAGCTTTTTTTTTTCGCTCAAGGAGATTCGAACACGGGACATCAATGTTGTAATTGGAGCATGCAACCGTTGCGCCAAAGGAAATCTTTGGTTATGGATTTTTTTTTTATACTTAAACTATATTTTACAATATTTTAAACTTAAATTATCTAATAAATTTCATTAGTATTATCAATTTTTTGTAATTTTTTTGTAGTAATTTTTATAAATTATTAACCAATTGTTTTTTTAAAATTAAAGATATTTACCTACGACTTTATCATTCAATATTCAATTTTTCTTTTTAGGCAAAATTGCAAAATTGGTCCTTTAACTTTACCTGTTTGGGGTTTTAGTCCTCTAACTTTTGATTTTGCAAAAATACCCCGTATCTTTTGATTTTTTGGCAATTTTAGTCCTTGCAACCGGGACTTCCCTCTTTCCGGTTAAAATGCCTATGTGGCGAGTGATGTGTATGCAAAATTTGCAAAATTGGTCCTTTAACTTTACCCATTTGGGGTTTTTAGTCCTTCAACTTTTGATTTTGCAAAAATACCCCATATTTTGTGGTCGTCTGGCAATTTTAATCCTAGGCAACCTGGATTTTTCTATTTCCGATTTAAGGTATAACATGCACTAGACCACATGTATAACTTGCACTACAAGAAAACGCTCAATTTTCGGCGGATTAAATTAAAAATAAATAAAAAATAATATTTTTTAAAATTTTCGTTGGAAAATTTGGCCGAAAAATTTAACAAATTAAAAATAAATAAAAAATAATATTTTTTAAATAAAAAATAAGTTTTTAAATTTTTCGGCGGAATTTTCGACTCAAAATTCCGCCGAAAAATTTAAAAAATTAAAAATAATTAAAAAATAATTTTTTTAAAAATTTTCGGCCGAAATTCCTCCTAAAAATTTAAAAAATTAAAAATAAATAAAAAATAATATTTTTCAAATAAAAAAGAATTAAAAAATATGAAAATAATTGTGTTCGTCGCAAAAGGTGTGATCACGCCTTAGGGTCAGAAGTTTCTTCGCGGTTAATTCAAGCCAACGTTTAAACAAGGATTGTGTGATCTAATCGAAAATAGGAAAATTCAAGTTTCCTAGGACTAAAATTGCCAGTCTACCAAAAGATACCAGGTATTTTGGCAAAATCAAAAGTTAGAGGACTAAAAATCCTAAATGGGTAAAGTTAAAGGACCAATTTTGCAACTTTTTCCATACACATCACTTGCCACGTAAGCATTTTAACCGGAAAGAGGGAAGTCCCGGTTGCAAGGACTAAAATTGCCAAAAAACCAAAAGATACGGGGTATTTTTGCAAAATCAAAAGTTAGAGGACTAAAATCCAAAACAGATAAAGTTAAAGGACCAATTTTGCTATTTTGCCTTTCTTTTAATGACAAATATTTAATAAATTAATATATCAAAAACAAAAATTATAACAAAAATCTATTTATATAATTTATATTTAGATAATAGCAACTTTAATTCGTGATCATTTGCCAATATATTCGTATATGTGTGGTATTATATATATATATATGTCAAGTATACATATCATATATATATATATATCAATATATGTATCTATTTTAAATATGTCCAAGTATATATGTATCAATATATATATATATATATATATATAAATGTCCAAGTATATATATGTCCAAGTATATATAGATAATTTAAATTTAGATAATTAAAATATCAAAGACAAAAATTTATATACGTGTGGTATTATATATATATATATATATGTCAAGTATACATATCATATATATATATATATATCAATATATGTATCTATTTTAAATATGTCCAAGTATATATGTATCAATATATATATATATATATATATATAAATGTCCAAGTATATATATATATGTCCAAGTATTATAGATAATTTAAATTTAGATAATTAAAATATCAATAACAAAAATTTATATATGTGTGGTATTATATATATAAATGTCAAGTATACATATCATATATATATATATATATATCAATATATGTATCTATTTTAAAGATGTCCAAGTATATATGTATCAATATATATATATATATATAAATGTCCAAGTATATATATGTCCAATATCTTCGTTTATGTGTGGTATTATATATATATATATATGTCAAGTATACATATCATATTATATATCAATATATGTATCTATTTTAAATATGTCCAAGTATATATGTATCAATATATATATATATATATATATATAAATGTCCAAGTATATATATATATATATATGTCCAAGTATATATATATATATATATGTCCAAGTATATATATATATATATATGTCCAAGTATATATAGATAATTTAAATTTAGATAATTAAAATATCAATAACAAAAATTTAGATAATTAAAATGTCAAAAAAAAAAAAAAATTAGCCACGGCTAATCCGTGGCTAATAGCCACGGATTGGCCACGGCTAGGCCGTGGCTAATTTAGCCACGGATTAGCCACGGCCTGATTTTTTTTTTTTCATTTTTTTCATTTTTTGCACCACATATAAATTTATATATATATATATATATTGATACATATATAAAATTATTTTGATACATATATATGTGTATATATATGTATCAATATATGTGTATATATACGTCCAAGTATATATATATCATATAAATACATATATCAATATATATATGTCAATGTGTATCTTATATATATATTAATATATTATATGTACATTCTAATCCTATATATATAGTCTATGTGATATAACTATATATCTATATATAACATATCTAATATATGTTAGCAATGTGGAGTACGTGTATATCGATCATATATATATATATATATATATTTAATCATATGTACTATATATGATCAATCATCTATATGAAATAAGCATATATTAGTGTATTATATATCTAATATATGTTATATATGTACTTATATATCTAAAATATATACATCTAATTATACATAAATATACATATATATAAGTATATCTAATCTTGTACGTATGTAATATATCGAATCATTTATTATTTATATCAATATATATAATATACATATATTACTTAAGTATAGCAAAAATTAATTATTAAACAAAAAGTTAAAGTGGTGTAGTGGTTTAATACTCTAACTTCAATTAACATGTCAAGAGTTCAAACCATACCTGGTGCAAAAAAAAAACAAATTGCCCAGGAATTTTTAGCCACGGATTAGCCACGGTCAGGCCGTGGCTAATCCGTGGCTAAAAATTGGCGCCAAATTTCGCGCTAATTTTAGCCACCAAAAATAGCCACGGATTGGCCGTGGCTAAATTAGCCACGGTCAGGCCGTGGCCAATCCGTGGCTAATTATTTTTTTTTAATTTTTTTTAAATCGTGGCTAATCCGTGGCTAGTAGCCACGGATTAGCCACGGATTTTTTCCGTGGCTAAAATCCGTGGCTAATTTGTGTTTTTCTAGTAAGTGTCGTAAATGAAGGGCAAACTCATGGAACACATTAAAAATAGGAGTATATGCCAAGGCTTCAGCAATTAGCCACCTCCATCGCCACACTGTCCGTGCACCAACTATAGGATATGATTGCCAACACCACAAAAGCACAATACGGTGTCCCAATGTAGAATTATTCGACATACTCAAAACCCCACACAAGACGCATTGTGTGGCACCTCTCGTTCTAGGACCTCCCTATATGATTGGGCTTCACTGACGATTGTATTGAGTACCAATCATCTGATCGATACCCAATACGAACGTCATAATCGATATTGCTTAGTAGTCATTTATAGTACAACGGAAGCGAGATAGAAATGCAAACGCAAGTAACTTTATTAGTTTAAAGGGTAATAATGCAAAACGCCCAAATTCTTCATTTAATATAGTAACTCTAAGATTTATTAAACACGCTAAAAGAACTAAACACTATTATCTTGGATTACTCGTATTGCCTTATTTGAGTTCCTCTCAACCTGCCTATCTTGAATATGAGGCAGTGAACAAAAAAGAGACGAGGTGGTAAGTCCAAGTGACTTAGTAAGGCGTAATATACAGTGACATAAATTTTAACGAAAAGGGTTCAGAAAATAAGAAAACTATTTAAATAGTAAAACATGATGAAGTGCACTGTAGTGTTAAACCTGTATTTTCTAATACAGTTTAGAGGATAATCAATACTAATAATGAGCCATGAATAGTACTTCCAACCTTATGACTACCTAAAATAATAAAATATCATAAAACCCTTATGCTCCTAATGTCAAGGAGCGGCCTTGACTACGGTAAATGGTAACGGTAGGTGTACCATGTGTGATACACCTATCCAACCCCACTATAGCCAACCTTTAACTATATGTAGTAATTGGATCCTGTGGTATGGTATCATATAAAAAGGACTCTATCATCGGTTCGTTCTGCTCGATATATCCTTCTTAATTATATGTATCGGGCCCTGACTCTCCCAAGGGCATCCCCAAGTGTGTCAATCATTCAATAAATAGTACGGTATGACTCACAATTTTCAATAATACAATAGCTTGTTTCAAAAACCAGGGATTCATTAAACATAAAAAATATACAATATCCCCAAGGTGCCAATAAATCATATCAAAACAGATGTAGTTGATATTTTAGATATGCAATATTTTTTGAATATAATTTGACTTAAAATTCAAAAAATATTTCGTTGAAACATAGGGAGTAAAATATAAATCCAAAAAAATTGGACAACATAAATCAGACATGGTAGGCTATACGAAGATATTTACTACATATAGTTCAATGCCCCAGTAAGGAAAGTAAAAGGCACTCACCTTGGCGGTTTATGTCTCACCAAGTTTATGTTGGCTTGCAACTGCCTAAATTTTGCATTAACAGTTAAGGTTAAAATATTATGCTTTAATTGCTCATAACTAGTAGTTATTAGTTAGGACATAATATGACTAATTAGACCCTTGAAGTAATATAATACTTACATGGTTATAACATGTAACCTAGGGGTGATAAGTAAACTAACTTGTACTTAACAACTAATTTAAGAAAATATTACATAAGCACATGAATAAGCAATATTTATGCATAGGTGCACATTGATAATTTTTAAAATAACTTTATGTACATGTATGCATATAGTTTAAATGAACAATCCTAGTTTTCCAAGTATGTATGCGTATATACGGGTATATAGATAAGTCTTAAGTTACTATACTTATGCATAAGTAAAACATGTATATGAATGCTTTCATAAACTAACTAAACATAAACATATGAATATTTAGGCATGAATTAGCTACTTAAAATAAAATAAAATTTTATCTAAAACATATAGGGAGTCTAGGGTACCTTTTAGTAGTGTGTGTACAAACTATAGGATTTTCTTTTATGTGTGTATATGTATGTGTACCGTGGGGGGTGGTGTGTGTGATAGCAGCTGTATGCAATGTGTGTGTGCCATGTATATGTGTTTGTGTGGAGTGTGTGTTGTGTTTTTCAATTGAGGGGAGGGTTCCCTATTTATAGATGTTTGCCCTAGACACACACATTATTTTATTAGCAAATGAAGTATTCTAACACATGTAGTAAATGAAATTCTTTTAATATATTAATATAATAATAATTTCAAAATTTATACATATTTTTCATGTAATTTTTGAAAATATACATATATATTTCATATAATTTTCAAATTTTATGTATCAAAAATATATTTTTGATTTTACACACAAAGACTATAAAATTTCGATTTTGAAGCAAGTATAGTATAGAAATCTGATTTTTGTTAGTATACCATAGTTATTAGACCTATTTTATGTATAAATGCACATATTTATCCTTTACACACATATACTATATAATTTCGGTTCTTATGCTCGTATGTTATAGAAATCGATAAATGTAGTTAGTATACCCATTTTGCGTATATAAAAATTGGGATGTCACACATTGACTTATTGAGGATGCTGGTAGGCTACCAACCTCCAAACTTTCAACAGTTTGATGGGAAGGGCAACCCGAAGTAGCATGTCATGCATTTTGTAGAGACATGCAACAATGCAGGAACTTATGGTGATCACTTGGTGAAGCAATTTGTGCGTTCATTAAAGGGAAATGCTTTTGACTGGTATGTCGATCCGGAGCCTGAGTTCTTAATAGTTGGGATCAAATGGAGAGGGAGTTTCTAAACCTTTTCTACAGTACACGCCACACCATAAGTATAATTAAGTATGAGCCAGTCGTGGATTCCATCAATCGATGGCGTGCGTTGAGCCTAAATTGCAAAGATAAACTCTCAAAGATATTTGCTGTGGAGATGTACATCCAAGGAGTGAATTGTGACGATCCAAAACTTCTAGCTAATTATAGGATCATGCTAATCGCAGTTATTAAGAAAATTAACTACTCAAACTCTTATTAAAGAGCCAAAATATGTACATGAGTTGTTTATTATACAAACATGACGGTTACAACAACAACCCTAACATAACTAACTAAATGCCTCGAATCGCCTTCCTATGTCTTCTTCGCTCGGAACTTCTTTCGCCTCAATTTCGGCTAAAACATCACATGAAACACGTCAACAACATGTTGAGTAGAAACTTTGTATATAACATGAGGTGCTCATGTGAGGTTTGTGCATATTGCCATAGAAATTTCAAACATATAATCACATAATTTCACGTTTTATTTCTTCCACCTCGACGGGCAGCTACTGTATCAGTTCGTGCTGATATTTCCAACCAAACACTCCAATTCCCAACCAATCACTCCGGTGGTCATATCCCGGGCATATGCCGATTATACATAGACAATCCGTCCATGCAAGGAGGGATTAGGCAACGATGGAGGATTGAGAATGAATTTAAGACCGACAAGCCCGATGCCGCCTGGCCGAACTCGACCGTATCCACCCCTAGCACTTTGGGGCTCGACATGCACACAAAAATTTCATGAATTTCACATATTTTCACAGATTTTCGGCAGATTTCCACATAATTTTCGTTTGATCGAACATAACTTCCAACTTCTACGAACTGAAATTTTCAGCTTTCGGAAAACTGAATTTCCAACTTGGAACATGCTGAAATTCCACACGGATATTTTCAACGTTGTAAAATAGACTTTTAGCTTGCAAAATTTTGAATTTCCAGCTTATAGGACCTGGAAATTTCAGACTATGACGCAAAATGTTTTAGTGTGCAACTTTTGAAAATTCCAGTTTTCATAACTAAAATTTCCAGTTTTGAAAACACTGCAATTCCAGCTTATTATACACTGAAATTCCAGCTTATAAAACAGGTTTTTAGTTGGTAAAAATTGGAATTTTCTGGCTTGCAAAAAGAGGATTTTTCAGCCTGAAAACAAAATTTTCAGCACGCAAACAGTACTTCCAGCAGGTACATGACTAGAAATTCAGCTTGAAAAACTGAATTTTTCAGCTTCTATCACATAATTAAGACCCTAGCAAAGTGTAAACATGATAACACATAATTTCAAGCATCACTCTTGCACAATTTCAGCAATTTCCAGCATGCTTTTCATGAATTCTAACATAAGATGCTCATAGATACACCATTTGCATATAGCTAAAACATCTTGTATTCCCTTAGACCCAAGATGGAAACCAACTTGTGGTTACCTTCTAGGTGCTAATAGGGGAGATAAAATGCTTACACTTTCATAAAAACCTAATTCTAACTCATGCCATAGCAAGATTTCTACTTTGTATCAAATATGAAGCATATCAAGTCACACTCCTTTCTATAAGGTATAATATCTATGAATTAAAGTAAGAACCTTTACTTATGAAATTAAGTAAGGTCCCTACTTTAATTAAATATTCTTCTACCTCTCCAAGAGTGTTTTATGTAGTTAAGAGGATGTTTAGGGGGCTAATATGTATATAAGTATGTAAAAAGAAGGGTTTAGGTATATATAGATGTGGGTTGAAGATATACTATAAATATGGAGTGTTTTGTATGTTGAAAGTAAGGTAAGTGTGGGTGTTGGTGTCTTAGGCGGGATTTAGTGTGTGTGTGTGGATGTGTTTGTGTGTGTTATGTGATGAAAATGAAGTGCTAAATTCTCAATTTATCCCCTATTTATAGTAGTTGTGTTAAGAAATAAGATTATTAAATAATTAAGTCATTTTCTAATTATTATCATCTTTCCACCTAAGGTTACAACTAAAGGTTATAATAAATGAAATCTTTCAACTCAATACCCAACTCAATACCTAATTCTAGCTTAAGTGTGAGTCTAATTGCACACTTCATAATCTAGTTTAATCTAAACCTTACATGTATAAACATATCTAGAAGAAATCTTACATGTGTGAATATTCATTTGATGCAAGGAGAATTGGGGAGCAAGTAATGATATACACCATATATTTATATTATATATATTTATACATACAATTTCGTTCTCCCCCCTCCTCTTTTTATATTTTTAGGATATTTTTACACCTAGTATAATTATTCCAGTGTTTATGATGAAAAATACCTAAAGAAATGAAAATATAATCTTATATATTTATGTGTATAAAGTTTCTTTAAAATATGTACATATATAGTGTAAGATATATATATATATATATATATATATATATGAATCATAGTCTTATGACCTATTTAAAAATAAATTTCAAAATAATTATTATAGTGTGAAATGACACATTTTAGTGAAAATGACAATACCAAGAAAAATAATCTAACCCTTATATATATATATATATATATATAAATTCGTGTATATGTATATATATATATGTGTATGTGTGTGTTTGAATTTTTATGCATTTTATGATTATTAAATGAAGTAGAAAATAATTCCAATAATTATGCGTTTTGTAAATAAAAATAGGCATATATTGCAAAGTATTTATTGCAATAGAAATTAATCATATAACATTTAAATAATACATATTTAAGCATCAATTAGTGTATATATATATATATATATCTACATCATCTAAAATACAAAAATGACCTAGGATATATATAATTTCAAAAATATACATATATATATTTATATATACTTCAATATATAAAAATACTATATATATGATTTTATTACAACTAATTCCTATCATTATAATTTTGAAAAATGTATGTGTAGAATTATATATGTATATATTGATTTATATGCATATACGTAGAATCCAATGGTGGTATAAAAACATAGTAGTTATTACACATTTCACATATAAGATAATAAAACACTAAACAATTTAATCACATAGTTAACATATAAACTAATAATCACATAAAAAACTAAATAATTTAATCATATAATTAACTTTTAAAATACCTAGAAATACCGGGTCATTACATGAACTGAGGGCTTCTATACATCCTCCAAGGAATCAAACCTCGCAATTTCGAAGAGCTGGCTACTCGTGCCCATGACATGGAACTTAGCATTACCAATCATGGAGCCAACTTCCCTGATGGAGATCAAAAGAAAGAGAAAAAGGATGCAAAGAAAAGTGTGAAACACTTTAAGGCCTCCACTAAGGAGTTAATGACTATTAAGGCGAATCTGGTCTAAATCCCTACCAATGATCAGAAGAGTCGAGTAAAGTTTGGAAATCAACGAAACCCAAATGAGAGGTGTCGACCTTCTCTAGAAAGGTAGGAGAAGGAATACCCATTCCTAGACTCCGATGTCTCCCACATATTTGAGGAGCTATTGGCAAGAAAGTTGATTTAGATACAGGAGCCAAATCGACCCAAAGAGAGTGGAAGGGTAAGCGACCCAAAATACTACAAGTACTATTGGGTTGTTAGTTACCCAGTAGAAAAGTGTTTCATGATAAAAGATAAAATCATGGCACTAGCAAGGTATGGAAAAATAATCTTTGATAGTGAAGACGCTGCGGATGCAAATACTGCAAGAATAGCAGTTGTTGTGAATCCTGGGGCTACACCCCAATGCAAAAATGATGTTAGTCCGTCTTCAATGCCTATGGGGGTATTGATGATGATTCAATTTGAAATTTTAGAACATAATTCATCAAAAACATGTTAACTAATGATGCAGGGGTTGAAAAATGTGCAGATTAAGCTTCTAAAACTGAGAATGAGGGTGAGTGGATCCTTGTAATGCATCGTCGAAGGCTAAAGCAACATATTAAATAGTTTCATCCCTTGCCAGCAAAGAAACTAAGCCAAGCCAAATTTGAAGAGAGAAATTCAAAAGTTGCATGAGTTAACTCAAAGAAAACATTGAAGAGCCGGAAATATCGTCCTATCACTTTGGGCGACTTTTTCCTTGAGAAAATCTTTCAGCCAAAGATCAAAACAGTATATACTGCATCTTGTGAAGAAGAAGGTGAAAGCTTTGCTTCTTGCTGCACCACCAACGCTGCTATTGCCTTTACAGACAAGGACTTTTTGTGTGGATCAAAACCCCAAAATCGACCACTTTTCATCTCGGGCTTTATGCAAGAGCAAAAAGCCAACCATATAGCGATTGATGGAGATTTTGCCACAAATATCATGCCAAAATCCACCATGAGAGACCTGGGAATCTTAGTAGAAAAACTAGCTCGGAGTCATCTGACAATCCAAGGATTCAACCAAGGGGGGTAATGAGCCATCGACATGATTCTCCTAGACCTTACAATTGGAGAGTTAAAGGCAAGCACTTTGTTTCATGTCATTGATGTAAAAACCTCCTACCATCTGCTCTTGGGGTGACCATGGCTTCATGAAAATGGCATTGTACTGTCCACTCTTCATCAATGCTTCAAGTATGTAAGAAATGGAGATATCTTGAAATAGATGTGGACATGTAGCCGTTTACATATGCAGAGTCACACTTTGAGGATGCAAAACTTTACATGGAAGTAGGGATGTTCAAAATATCAAAAAATCGACCGAACGATCGAAACCGAATAAAACCAAATTGAACTGAACCAAACTACATATGATTCGGTTCGATTTTCGATTATTTATGTTAAAAACCGAGTTGAATTAGTTGGGTTTGATTTTTTCCTCGATTAAAACTGAGAAAAATTGAAAACTGAAAAAGAATCGAGAAAATATTAAAAAAAAGTAAAAGTCAAATACATTTTTATACCTCAGGTGGTGTTTTCTTTTCTTCTTTTTCTGTTAACTAGGTTCTCTAATTCTCTCTCTCTGTCTCTCACTTCTTATCATCTCTGATCTCTCTCTCTCTCTCTTTCTTTTTACCAAACAACAATAAACAACCCTGATCTTTTTCTCTCGGTCTCTCCACCCGCGTCTCCGGTCTTTCTCTCCGAGACTCCAACTTTGTCTCCAGCAGTCGTGAGCCGACAATAGCTGAGTAGCAGGCTAGCAGTACCAAACTCGAGTACTTTCTCTCTCTTTTTAAGAAGGTTGATACTTTGATGGGAATTGGGTAATTTAGGTTGTTTGATTGTTAGAAGGTGATTGATTGATGGTGTTAAGAATCGTTAATGCATTTTGGATTGAATTGTTATTGAACCTCTTTGTGGCAATCATACAAACACTTGGTGAGCAAACAAGGTAAGAAATAGGTTGCAAGGAAAATTAAGAAATTACAAAATGTACAATTTTTTTTTTTAATTATAGGCAATTATCGGTTAAAATTGAAAACCAAACCAAATCGGTTCTAGTATAACCATGTTCGGTTTGGTTGGTTTACCATCCAAAAAACTGCACCGTGCGGTTAACCGAACCGAACCTCATGTTCAGTTCTGGTATAACCGTTTGAAGACCCCTTACATGGAACCCAACTCAGTGAATGAGGTGATGCCTACGGAGATCCCAATCGGCCACCTCACTAAAAAAGAAAGAATCATGTCAAAGGGAAGAGAGACCTGCATCATTTCTTCAAACAAGTGATAAGGGAAATGGAAGCATAAGTGGCCCAGTTGATTGTTAAATTTTGAAATCAGGACTGACCATGCCTATTATTAGATTGAACCTAACACCACCTTTCTCTTCTACAAGTATCTCACAATGAAATCTTTGGGGGCCATTTATTCCTAAAGTTTATACATTGTTGCAAAAGTGTGGTTATGATTTTTCAAACCTATCCAGGTTAGGTAGTTTGAAACTTGAGTTGACTGGCAAGAAAATCTTTGGACTCAGCAAGGCACAACTGAAACTGAGAAAATAGGGTTTCGTGTTGATCAACCACAAATCGGTTTAGGATATGCGCCAGAGGAACCAATCAGGATACGAGTTTCCAAGAAAGATAAATGTGCTAATGTCCAACACATCCCAAAAATTAAAAATGAAAACAAGAAAGGGAAGAGAAAATATGGGCAACACATCTCTAAGTTTGATCGTTTAGGCACTCCATCTACTCATACTTTTGTATTTAAGAGACTTGGTTGAAGACCTTTGATGTATGACAGGATCGTCAATAATCGTCTTTCAGTGTTTGACTGACACGGGGATTACAAATTGAGGCATCAAATAGAGCACAACCATGAGAATGCCGAAGACATGCCAAAGGTAGAAAAAGAAGATCAAATAATTCATTTGTCTCAAACACCTGGAAGTAAATCCTCACTATTGCTTATTTTTATGAATGGGACAATAAGTGTAAAGCAATGCATCATGGATAATTTTCGTCTGTCAAATAGAGATGATTTAGGTGATAATGAGGTGGAAGTTATTCTCAACTCTTGTTATGCAAGTGTTGTGGAGTAACCAAAAGTGAAAGCTCCTTGACAAGCCATAAGAAAACTAAAAAAGTTAGTCAATGCTGGTTTTGTGCAAAAGGCAAGTAGCTTAGGTTAGAAGGTAGAGTTATGCCCGACCATGAATGCGGATGGAGCATTAAGATGAACTGTTAAATACAACATGTCTAGGGCCTCTAACAAATATAATCCAAGTGCGTAGTTTGATGATGATATGATTGAAGAAGCCCAAACTTGTAATCACGTCACAATTAATGATGATGATTCCAGCTCTAAGGTTTCTGAAGATGACATTGAAGACGCCCCTCCACAACTTGAAGATGGTGGATAAACAACTGTGGTTGAGTTCGAAGAAGTGGATCTTGGGATGGTAGAATAGCCATAGCCTATATTTGTTAGTGTATTTCTGAGTTTCGAAGAAAAAGTTCAATACATCGAGCTCTTGACCAAATGCAGTAATGTCTTTACCTAGACGTACAAAGAAATGCCCAGATTAGACCCAAAAATTGCACTTCATAACCTTAGGATAAAGCAAGGAGTAAGGCCGGTGAAGCAACCACAACGGATACTCCACCCAAAACTAGTTTCGCTTATTGAAGCTGAAGTCAACAAGCTTGTTGATGCTGGGTTCATCAGAGAGGTTAAATATCCAAATTGGATCTCTAGTATAGTGCCTGTCCAGAAGAAGAATGGCCACACACACATATGTGTTGACTTTCGAGACCTAAGCAGGACATGCCCAAAGGATAACTTTCCGCTTCCTATCATCGAGCTCATGGTTGATATGGTCACGATATATGAAGCTCTGTCTTTCATGGATGGACTATCGAGATACAATCAAATCAGAATGGCACCAGAAGATGAAGAATGCACGACATTTCGCACTCCAAAGGGTAGTTACTGTTGTAAAGTTATATGCCTTTCGGACTAAAGAACGCAGGTGCTACCTACCAACACACCAAGCAAAATATTTTTGACGACATGCTTCATAACAAAGTGGAGTGTTATGTGGATGATGTCATCGGCAAAATAAAGAAAATAAGTGATCACCTGGCAGATCTCCATGCGGTTTTTGATCGGCTATAAAAATAAAACTTGAAGATGAACTCGCTCAAATGCGTTTTTGGCTTCACCTCGGGAAAACTTTTTGAGAATTAAAGTTGATCCAACTAAGATTGATGGAATTCAGAAGATGCTTGCATCGAGAAATCTTAAGGAACTATGGAGTTTTCAAGGTAATATTACGTTTATTAGAATGTTCATATCAAATATCGCTGGACAATGTCAGCCGTTCCGCCATCTGATGAAGAAAGGTGTCCTGTTTGTGTGGGATAAAGGATGCCAGAATGCCTTTGAAAGTATAAAAAAGCATTTGGTAAACCCACCAGTTTTGGGAGCTCCGACACTAGAAAAGACACTCATATTGTATATTGCTACTTAGGAAAGCTCAGTTGTTGCTCTAAAGGCTCAAGAGAATGAAGAAAAAAAATGCTCTAAAGGCTCAAGAGAATGAAGAAGAAAAATGCTCTAAAGGCTCAAGAGAATGAAGAAGAAAAAGAAAGGACCTTGTATTATCTGAGCTGCCGTTTGATGGAAAATGAGCTGAAATGCTCCCTTGATGAGAAGATATGCTTGGTTTTGTTTTATGCGATTAAGAAGTTGAAACACTACTTTAAAGCATATTCCATACAGCTCATGTCTCATGCAGATCCTATCAAATTTGTGATGTCAAAACCTATACTTTTAGGAAGACTAGCCGGATGGTCCATTAGATTCAACCAGTATGATATCACGTACGTGCCATACACGGCCGCCAAAGTGCAAGCACTTTGACGATTTCTTGCTAATAATCCTATTCTAGCAGAGTGGGAGCTATATGACAATCTTCCAAATGAAGACGCACTCTTTATTGAAATCTTGCCAGTATGGAAGATGTTCCTGGATGGAGCAGCTCGAGCAAATGGAGTTGTTTTTGTCACCCCAGAAAAACTAGTATTGACATATTTAATCATATTGGGTGAGTTGTGCTCCAATAATGTGGCTGAGTATCAAGCTTTGATAATCGATCTCCAGATGGCTGCAGAAATGGAGATTATAGATCCCGAGGTCTATGGTGAATCAAAACTGATTATCAATCATATTTTGAATGAATATAAAGTTTAAAAAGAGAATCTCATTCCTTATTTTCGGCAAGCCTCATGCTTGGTAAAGAAATTTGAAAATATTATCCCAAGTCACATTCCACGAAAAGAAAATACGATGACAGATGCACTAGCTAATCTAGCCACTACTCTAGCACTGTTAGAAGGGGAAACAAAAAATGTACTAGTATGTAACCGATGGGTGCTGCCATCACTAGATGAACCAAATCATGAAGATTTAGTAGCCACATCAGTTGCGGTATGTAAAGACAATGACTAGAAAACGTTGTTGATTGAGTACTTGAAGCACAAAATGTTGCTGCAAAACCCACTTTATAAGGCAAAGGTACGACAGAGATATTCTCGTTTTATCATATACAAAGATATATTGTACCGACGCTCTTTTGAGTGAAACTACCAATGTAGCTTAGGCGGCAAAGAAGCAGTTGAAGCCATGATGGAAGCACATTGTGGAATTTGTGGAGCTCACCAGTTAGGTCCGAAGCTCCATCTTCATATCAAATGGATGGGCTATTATTAACCCATGATGGTTCAAGATTGCTTGAACTTTGCAAAGAGATGTGAGGCTTGTCAAATGCATGCTAACCTCATACACCAACCTCCAGAACCTCTACACCCTATAGTAGCTTCATAGCCATTTGGTGAATGGGGTCTTGATGTGGTGGGGCCAATTACTCCAAGTCTTCAGGCGGGCACGCTTATATATTGGTAGCTATAGATTATGTTTCGAAGTGGATAGAGGCGATCCTGCTAAAAGAAGTGAAGAAGGAAATGGTAGTTGAGATCATTCGTTGCAACTCGATTTTCACGTATGGAGTGCCTCGATACATTATCACCGACAACAGATGGCCCTTCTACAATAAGTTGATGGATAAGCTATGCCTTCAGTTTGGATTTAAACAACACAACTCACCCACATATAATGCTACTGCAATTGGCTTCGCGAAAGCATTCAACAAAACACTGTGCACAATAGAAAGAAAATATGAATTTGATTATGAAAGTCTAAAGTAATAATGCTCATGACAAGGAAAAAAAATGGAAAAAAATACAAAAAGAAGAAAAAAAAGGGGGGAGATACAAAGTCCTAAACTAGTTTCAAGCAAATTGATGCAAGTTTTGCAACTCTTCCTTGGCCGCCTCCAGTCGTGCTACTAAAATCTTCATATCTTCAATCACCTTGTCACTCAGTGAAGAAGTATTTTGGATTCCGGTAATTTTCTCTTGGATTTCATGAAACTGAGCTTGAGCATTCTGAAGAAGTTCCTGTTGTCTCTCTAATAATGCAGATAAATATTTCTTTCTCCCTTTCAATTGATTAAACTTCTTCTTGATCTGCCGCAACTCATTATTGGTGGACTGAACAAGATTAACCTTTTTGCTCTCTTTAGTTTGGGCGCTGCAAATACGACTTAATTGACTGGCAACAAATCCTCAGATGCCTTCTCCAAAGATGCATACCTTGTCTCATTATAAGCGGTTGCCTTGGAGAATAGAAACTTGAGTGATCCCTCCACGTAGAAGATGTCAAAACCATTGAAGCTATTCATGGAGTTAACCACCAAATCAACATCATCTTCAATCGAGGAAACGGAGTCAAGTGGAGTAGTTGATATCTTAATAAAATGGTCACTCCACAACTTCTTGAGAAATTCCTTTTGATGATTATGAATGAACTTCTCACCTTGAAACACTGAAACTTCAGGGCAAGGAACTGCTAGCTTCGCTTGGCTTAAGTTGGACATTTCCTTTAGCACCTTCTTAGCAAGGGGAGTATTCACAACCAATGAGTTAGGTCCTGCAGTTAACCCTTGGCTATCTTCAAATCCCTCAACATCATCAAGGTTGAGCTTTTCATTCTCTAAATGAAACAATGCATGCTTTAAACTCAAAGAATAATGAGAAAAAAAGGAAACAATCGAAAAAAAAAGGAGAATAGTTAAAAAGTAACCTCGTCGGCGAAGTTCTTAACCTCGTTGCTGTTGCTGCTACCACTTTCCTCTACTAAATGAATAACAGTCTTCCTTTTTTCTCTTTCAGCTTGTTCCCTGCATAGGGCAGGAGCTTTAAGCAACTTCAAGACAGCTAACTTCGCAATATTCTTGTTGAAGAAGTCTCCATGTATTTTGGCCCAACACTCTTTATAATTGGTTGTAGAAAACTTCTTTGCATTTATAGGAATGGAAGAAAGGCACGCTTTGGACATAACTTGGACAAAGTGCACAAACACCAATATTGGATCCTTTTATCTAAATAAGCCTTGTGAATATCCCACTTGAGGACCCCCGACACTTCTTGGTAATACCCAAATTGATGGCTGAATCGGTGAGAACTGTATGACTCCACAATAAAATGTTTACCTTGCCACAAAGGTAAGTAGCTAGAACAAATGGCAGGAAAGTAATCCTGGTCAAACCCCTCAAATTACCGTTGTCAACATACGTGAAGGTGTTCTTTTTAATGATCATGTTGCAAGTCCAAGAAATAAGATCCCCTTTGTGGATTTTCCCGCAAGCCTCATTTGGATCATAATCCTTTGTGTATGCTTCACTAGAAAATTAAGTCATCTTCAGACTGTGTACATTGTGCCTGATTGGATAATGAGTCTTGAAATAATACGCCAACCAACCATAGAAATAGTGAATCGGGAATGGCTAGTACGCGCGCATTAGTCTTGGTGCATCAGAAATCATGTTAAACCTACTCTTCGTTCACTCGCTAGAATGCTTGCAACCTTGAAGGTACTTAGGCATATCTAGTTGACATCATCAAATGGAAGGGTGAAGGTGCAAAGCCAGCAAGCCGAGTGCGCTACCAAATATATTTCTTTTTCGAAACTCCCCATGATGCCAAGCTTTGAGAATAACTCTTTCTCCGCCACAGAACATCTTTCATGAATGCCAAAGTTGCCAAGAGGATCGTAAGTTGGCTTCAGACGGGCTGACTTTTTCTCCCATTGCGGTAGCGGTTGGCAAATACTTTACATCCTTCTTATACCAGAAACTCACGCAATCGCCGATGGTGACTGGAAAACATTAACCTCTATTGGCACTCCCTTGCAGTAGGTAGAAGGCTTGGAACAAGTATTTGCAACAACGAGGAAGAAATCTCGTCCCATTCTTATCAACTCTATTCAACTCCATGGCGCTAGGAAACACCTCGTCATAAAGAAGTCCCATCACTAGAAGGCTCGTCAAGGAGCATAAATCCCACACCGATATTAATAACTCTCCAAAGGAAGTTAGAAAAGTGTGGTAGTTGGATGCCATGCCTCATAGAACACATTGACAATCTCTGGGTTGTGGTTGTACGTGAACAACGAAGCATACACAATATCGTATATTCCAATTGCCGCCAACTTGTGTTTAAATCAGCTAAGGATGTCCTTTGTCCACTCCCAACAGCCTTTAATGTATTAGAATTCACTGCGAAATTGAATGTTGTCTCCCCACTTGACTTTGCATTCTATAATACACCGACCTAACGCTTGTAAGAAGCTTGGCTCATTTGATTACTTGTGATAAGTTTTTTGCAAAGTCCATACCTTGGATGTCTTTCTCAAAGAAATCTCCCGGGACCAATCTTCTGCATGTAATGGATTCGTCAACTTCGGCCACCCCTTCGTGTATCGGCCAATAGTGGGGACATGGATTGCCAAGAATGTACCTTTCTCCATAGGCTCGTTTTCATCATTTAGAATCTTCAAGTGCTTTTCTCTAGAGTGGGATGTGGTATCTTTGTAATACACCATGATTTGATATGGCAAATTCAAAGCTAAGATATCAGAGAGACCAGTAGAACAAAAGAAGAGTTCATCCACTTTTGATTCAACAAAAAATGAGAGTCCAAATATATATATATATATATAAAGAGAAAGTTTCAATTGTCAATAGATAGCAAGCACATTCTACATGAGGAAAATATTGCAAGCAAAGCGAGAGACAAAGGTGTGGTTAATTGGTTGCTAACTAAGTAAGCAATTCTTTAAAATCCAAAAGGAATCATAGCCATTGTTCTAAAAAAACAAAGAAATTTGAGATGATCATTGCAGAAGATGTGGAAACACAAAAAACACCTCTTGCAGTGAAAACTTATCTCCTACAGTGAAGAGAAAACAAAGAGTGTCAATTACTCACTTGAAGAACCGAAAAGAAAAAACCATAAAGAGCGACGAAAAATTCTCTCAAAATTTGAAAGAAAGCAAGCACATAAGTACGATGAATTATAGCAAGTGATTGTGTAAGCACATAATTACAGTGTTGATACATCAAAATACACAACCTATGAAGGGATGATAAAGTCTGACAGTGTGACCCATCAAAGAAATATTTGGGATGCTAGAAAGATGAAGACCATGATGCTTGTGCTAATCGTTGAGGCATTTTCTCAAACAAGGAATTGGCATGTAAAAAAAATAAGTACACTTTGGTGAATTATGTAGATGACTACCTCAATGAATTTGCAACCGATTGATGCAATCTGATGATGTAGCCGAGTCCCACTGGTGGCTTTTTATAATGTTTTACAGTCCTTGAGTTCAATTGAAATCGAAATTCCAACATGGATTGAATCACAGACTTTAATTCTAATTTAGATTGTTAAGACACCAATTCAAATAGAAACTCTAATTCTTGGAGTAAGAGAGATTTCACCCTTATGAGTTGGAGTTGGAAAATGAAACTGAATCGAACAAGACAAAAGTTGAAAAAATTTAATAAGAAGATGTGTCGTTGCTGGGTTGTGAAGAAGAATTGGCTAAGAATCCATATTCAATAGTTTGTGAAGACTCTAGGCATAACAGAAAGGAAAAAAAAACTTGTGGTCCCAACTTCATTAAGGAACAAGAATGTGATTTGTCTCTATTTGAAAAACAGTGCAATATACATAGGGCACTTGTGGTTCCGCATGGTTGAAGCAAAAGGAGTCTAAAGTGAAATTGGAATGTAGAATCCAAGTCTTGTACTATTGTCGTACTAGAGAAATTTGCATTAAGTGTTAAAGCAAGTGTAAATTTTGATTCAGATGCTAAGTCATGGGCCACGTTTCTTTCTTACAAGTCTAAATTTGAAGTCCGAATTGACCTAAGTGAGGATACTATTGGGTTTATTTTTTTATTATTATTTTATTAAAAAAGTCCATAATTATTTCTCGAGGTCCAAAATGAATTTGAAGCGACTAGATTCTTTTCTTTAAAACAAAAATAAAAGAAAAAAGAAAAAAATTAGTACTTTATGTCCCGCCTCTCTCCCACAAATTTTCGGCACGTTCTTCACCGAGCCTTGAAGTAGGGCTTATTTGTTGGCGATTAAATTTTTGCTTAATTAAAAAATTGACCTGTGTAAATTAAAATATTAAATATTAATTAATTTTTGTATTTTATATTTTGAAATTTTCTAAATTTGATTTCAACATTAAATAGTTAATTTTAATTGATATTTTAATATTTATTTTACTGACAAATAAAAAGCCACCAAGTGTCAGTATGAAGCGTCCGTATCAATCAAGTCAAGTCTTGCAGTCCGAAAGTCCATAACTAATCAAATGGTGATAGGTGGTACATTTGGTCACGTGGACCAATCAAATCATGACACGCAACTAATATTTTTCTCTTTAAAAATAATTTTTATTGAAAAGGTAAATTTCAAGAAGTTGGTAGAAATTCGAAGACCCTGCGTAAATGCCTATAAAAGGGGGTCACTTGGGGCTCTAAGAGGAAAAAAATCAAGAAGTCTTCAAGAGCCAAAGAAGTTGAAGGAAATCCCGAAGTTCTCTCAAGTCAAGCTCAAGAAGATTTACGAAGATTAAGGCTAAATTTCGGGCGTTCTTTGCAGAAATCATCAAAATAAGGCATTCGATCTACAATCAAGGTGCTAAACCAGAAAATCGACAATTTTTCCCTAGTCAAATTCAAGTCAAATCCACGATGTTCACGGAGTTCTTCATGGCGTTCATCAAAATTCTTGACTTTTGATTACGTAATCAAGCTATATTTCATTATGTTTCAAATCAAATTATATTCTTTTAATCAGGGGATTAATCTTTTAGGAGATTATCTTTCATTAAATTATATTCTTTTTCCTTAAATCCAAATATTTGTCATATATTTTTCTTGTAACTTGTAACATATATTTGAACACATATGTGTGTAGGCATTGAAATTTTGTGTCAAATATAAATTGACATGTGCAATTTTTTTTAAATAATCAATTATATTTTTATTTATATTTTGGAATCTTTCCAGATAAATTACAAAATTAAATAAAATATTTAATTGGTAATTAAGTATTTTCATGTTAAAAAATTTGGTAATAAAAGTTATATCTTGCAAATAAGGAAGCCATGTATTGATATTTTTGCAATTCAAATTACATCTTGTGATCAAGGTAGTAAATTGTTACCAAATATTGAAAGACCAATCAAATCATTCCAACTCATTAGGTGAATATGGCAAAAGACTCTCTCCTACACCTATAAATTGGGGTCTTCTTTACAAGTCAAAGACACACAACAAGAGAGACATACAAAAGAGTCTTCGTTCAAAGAAGTCTCGCAGTTCTCTCAAGTCAAATCCATGGTGATCAAGGCAAGCTCCTGGTGTTGGTCACAAAACATCATTCATATCAAAGTGTTCAATCTACAGACAATGTGCCAAACCTGCAAATTGGCATTCTTCTCAAATTTACATTAAATCAAGTCCACGGTGTTTAAGAAGTCCTTCCTGATGTTCATTGAAATTCTTGGCGTTTGATTTGTAATCAAGCTGCGAAACCTACGAATCCTATTATTGAAGATCAAATCAAGTCCCAAAAAGATCAAACCACCAAATCTTCTTCGAAAGTGTTTGAATTTTGAAGTTTTCAACTCGTGAAGGTAAAATCAGAGGATCAAATAGAGACCATAACCTGCATTCTTTTATTTAATTATTGAAATTGAATTTGTACTATTTTTCCTGCCTGCTAATTCAATAGACATGAAAACTTGTGTTACAATGTGTGCTGCAAATTTGCTATAAAATGGTGCCTTCGCAAGTGCACCAAGTGAGCAATCTTGGGAGATTGAAAGATTGACAGATCAAAATAATTGTGATATTATTTTGTGAGGCTTGAAAAAGAGAGAGTTGGAAAACACTTGAGAGATAATTTCTTGTGAGTGAATTGTGAGATTATTTTCTTGAGGTGTTGGGTTTAATTGGAGAATAATTTCTCTAATTGTAATAATTCTGTACAATTTATTGTAGCGGAATCGTTCCCCTTAATCTATAGACGTAGGCTTATTACTAGCTAAATCATGTAAATAATTGTGTCATTTAATTTTTTTTCATTTATTATCATTTTATTGTCATTTATTTAAATAATTGTATCACTTAATCTAGTTGCAAGTCTAACAAACTGGTATCAGAGCATTGGTTGGTGGCACATTTATTTTGTTAAATCCAACTAAGTTGATGTCGATGACTAAATTTGATGTTGAGAAGTTTGATCGAAAAATCAACTTCACATTATGGCAAGTAAGGATGCGTGCTGCCCTTGTTTGGAACATAGTCCAAAAAGCCTTAACATGTGAAAAACCAAAAGGCACGACTAAGAATAAATGGGAGGAGATGGATGAGAAAGCCTGTTCGGCTATTCAACTGTCTTTGGCAATAAAGTTTTGCGAGAGGTTATCTAGGAAAAGACAACCAAGGCGCTATGGAACAAATTGGAGTCTCTCTACCTAAAGAAGACTCTCACAAACAAGCTATACAAGAAACAATGCTTATATTCACTATGAATATGTACCTCTCTCAATTCTCATATTGATAAATTTGAGTCTATTATTATGGATTTGCATAATCTAGATGTTAATATTGACGATGAAGATAAAACCTTGTTATTGTTGTGTTCATTACCCTCTTCACATACACATTTTAGAAAGAAAAAACTATGTTATATGGAAAAGATACAATTTCTCTAAATGACGTTAAAATTGTATTGGAAACAAAAGAAAAAATTAACCATGATATAACTGAGCAATCAAGTGATAGTCAGGCAAAAGGTCTACATGTAAGGCCTAGATCTATACAGAGAGGGTCAAACAAAGGCACAGTAACGTCTAGATCTATATCTAAAAATAAAATAATTTTTTTGTTGGAATTGCAAAGAATCGGAGCATATTCGCTAGGACAGTGCAAAGTTGCACAAGAAAAGACATGCTCCACAAGGAAAAAATGAAGACTCTGGTGAGGCTAGTATTGTTGAAGATGGAGGTACCAATGATGTGCTTCTTACAAAGAAGCGTGCCAAATTGAATGATGAGTGGATCGTGAATATCGGTTGTTTTTATCATATGTGTCCTAGTCAGGATTGGTTTTCAACGTATGAGTCTAGTGCTGGAGGAGTTGTTTTGATGGGGAATAATGATGCCAACAAAATTATTGGTATAGGAACAATCCGAATCCGAATCCGAATCCGAATGCATGATAGCATTATCAAAACATGACCAAGGTCAAACATGTTCCTGATATGAAAAAGAATCTCACCTCATTGGGCACCCTTGGTGCCAATGAGTGCAACGTTTCAACTGAAAGTGGAGTACTAAAAGTGACCAATTGGTTTAATGAGAGCCAAAAAAATTATTAACCTATATGTGTTGCAAGCTAGGCTCCACTATTATAGGTTCTGCGACAATTTCTTTAGTATCTATGTCAAATTCTAATGTTACAAAACTCTGGCATATGAGACCTGGGCACATGAGCAAGAAGGGTTTGATTCTATTAAGCAAGCGAGGTTTGCTTTATGACCAAAGTACTAGAAAGATGGATTTCTGTGAGCATTGTGTGTTCGGAAAGTAGAAAAGGCTCAACTTTGGCTCTGGGATCTGTAGAACCAAAGGTTCTTTGGATTACATTCACTTTGATTTGTGTGGATTATCACCAATTCCATCAAAAGGAGGAACCTGATATTTGCTAACCTTTATTGATGCCTTTTCAAGGAAGGTATGGGTTTATTTTCTAAAGCATACAAATGATATATTTGATATTTTCAAGAAGTGGAAAATGTAGATCGAAAAGCAGATTGGAAAGCTTATTAAAAGACTTCGGATCGATAATGGTTTGGAATTCTGCGAGGGCAATTTTAATAGGTTCTATAAGGCTGTAGGTATTGTCAGACATCATATTGTTGTCAAAACCCCTCAAAAAAATGGTGTCGCAAAACATACTAATCGAACTCTCTTAGAAAGGGCTCGATGTATGCTTTCCAATGTAGGATTGTCCAAAGAATTTTGGGCTGAAGCAGTTTGCACAACTTGTTTATGAGTGAATTGTTTACCGTTTAGCCTGATTGAGTTCAAAACCCCTGAAGTGGTATGGTTTGGGAAACTCGTTGATTATTCAAATTTGAGAATATTTGGATGTTTTATTTATATGCATGTTAGTGACGAAAAGTCAAAGCCTCGTGCTAAAAAAAGTATTTTTCTTGCTCATGTATCTTGAGTAAAAGGATATAGGTTGTGGTATCATGATCCTAAGTTACCTAAATTTGTTTTTAGTATAGATGTTAAACTTGATGAATTTGCTCTGCTAAGCTATAGAATATAGTCCATAGTTTCTTTTGATACAGAGAAGATAAGTAGTACATCAGAATAATGGAGCTTGAAGGTCCTAGTCCACCAGTGACGTGAGAAGAACCTAGTGCTCTTCAAAATGACCCCGATCCTATTGAATATACACTTCGTAAGGAGGAGGGGAGCATTGCTAGAGAAAGACCAAGAAGAAAAATCAAACTACCATAGTGATGTACTGATTTTGTCTCATATGCTTTGTCAGTTGGAGAAGAAATAGATTCTAGGAAAAATTACACTGACCACCCCTGAGGTTTGGCTAATTTATGAAAAACCCCCTACTTTTTCAAAAATTACCAAAAACCCCCTAAGGTTTCAAAAATATTACAAACTTATTCAAATTTCCGAAAATACCCCTTTTCCTTTTTTGGGTGATTTACATTGACCACCCTGAGATTAGGCTAATTTACGAGAAACCCCCTGTGGTTTCAAAAATTACCAAAACCCCCTTGAGGTTATATTAATATTACAACTAGTACCTACTTAGGTTGACTTATCAACAATATTAATTCTTTTTTTTCCCTCTGTAATATTGTTATCATAAAATTTTAATTTAATAGATTTGGAAAATAGAAATATGCATCGTATATATCCATTATGTGAAATGAGAAATATAAACATTGATTGAAATAAAAAATTGAAATTAAATAATGCACTTGAAAACTTTATTTAGCTTGAGGACTCTAATTCATTTCTCTTAAAATTTACTCCGTATTAGCGATAATATAACATACTTGATGTGTTGGTATATACCTTTAATGCATTAAATTCAGAATATTTATTTGAATAAATAATCACATTTTTTTTTCAAATCTATTACATAAAAATTTTATGATAACAATATTACAGAGGGAAAAAAAAAGATTTAATATTGTTAATAAGTCAACCTAAATAGGTGCTAGTTGTAATATTGGTATAACTTCGGGGGAGTTTTGGTAATTTTTGAAACCATAGGGGGTTTCTCGTAAATTAATCAAATCTTAGGGTGGTCAGTGTAAATCACCCAAAAAAAGGAAAGGGGTATTTTCGGAAATTTGAATAAGTTTGTAATATTTTTGAAACCTTAGGGGGTTTTTGGTAATTTTTGAAAAAGTAGGGGTTTTTTGTAAATTAGCCAAACCTCAGGGGTAGTCAATGTAATTCGCCCTAGATTCTATTAACAAGCCATCTTCATACTCCGCAGCTATTTCTTCTATTGGTTCTACAAAGTGGTTGATTTCTATGCAATTAGAAATTGAGTGCCTTCTCAAGAACGATACTTGGTTATTTATGTCATGCCTTGAATCCAAGACGCGGCACGATGGTGCCCCTTAGCCTGAAAGGACTCAGAGATACCAAGCCACGGAAATCAGAACATAGTAAAAATCATAAAATATTTATTGAAGAACCTTAGTCTCGCAGCGGATACGATAATAACCTTAACTATTACATCTTAGTTCTAAAACATAAATCGTAAACTAATCTATAATAAATATTCTTAATAGATAGTCATAAAAGAAAACTTCAAAACAAATAACCATAACTAAAGTCTCTAAGCAGGGACCTTCAATCTAATCACCAAAACCAAAATTGTTCCTCATCACCTTCTTCAATACTATCCTCTGCAAAATAGTTATTAGTGTTGTGAGCGCACTCGCCCAGTAGGGAATTTCTTGACCCTCTATCGGATTCGAGCAAGTTACATACATATATATAATATAAAAATCATATTTACAAATCAAACAAGTTTCAAAGTCAAAATTTTACATTTTCAAGTAGCAAAACAGATAACAGAACAGAATCAAGCACATTTATTTGCATATCCATACTCGTGACTACTTGGAATTTCTATTGGCCAACTTGATCAAGCCCTAGCTATAACCCCATTAAGTGGGTTTGGATACTACTATTATTACCTGTAGACGGGCCTTAACTACAACCCCGTTAAGTGGGTTCGAAAACTATTATTGTTACCCCTAGGAGGGCCTTAAATATAACCCCATTAAGTGGGTTCTGAAACTACTATTATTGCCCGTATGAGGGCCTTAACTATAATCCCGTTAAGTGGGTTCAGAGATTGCTACTATACCCCGTAACACAATCGAAAATTTTGGAACTTGTTCCTACCAATATTATTCCAAGTGCTCAAAGTATGATCATATATACACATATAACATGTCATAAAATAATTTTAGTTTTTCATATAGAAAATTTGTAAAATAGCATGCTCAAATCCACTTTTTATATACGAAAATAACTTTTTCAACGAAGACATAACTTTAAGAAGAACGTATTTTTATAAAATAAATAGAGGGAAGAAACCACTTACTCCAATCAATAAGTATTCTTAAAACTCTAATGACTTCGTAGTTAAGTCCTATTGCCGATCAATCGAATCTATAATAAGAAATAAATATGGATAAGAAAATGCTCCTCAATATGAGATCTTATATGGAATAAGAAATTTAATGACACCAATTAACCTCAATAAAATTATTATCTTAGAATTAAACAAATCTAATCCTAACTTCTCGAATAATAATTTATAATATTCGCATAAATATAAACAAACCCTAATAAAGTAATTTAGAGTGAGTCTAATTACCCTAATCACGATAATATGGTTATAGCTCAAGTCTAGAATCATACCCCCAAATTCTATAACATGGATTACGGTAACCATATGCCCCATAACATACTACTAATCAGACTCATCATGGAAATCATAAATACTTGTGAAAACAAACCTAATAACGTAAACATAAAATCAAGAACATGTATTATGGTATTGCTATTACGACAAGATGCATAACTAAGCATACAACAAAAGTTCTAATTCACGTATCTCATTATGATGCATCTAGAAGATTAAAGTCAATTGCTGAAAGTTTAACTAACATATATTACCTTTATATTCACTACACCTCAAGTCATGATTCATTAATCATGATGGATCTACTGAACATGGTACGTAAAATTTAAGCCCAAGGCTTACACATATATTGTGATATGAATAATGGTGGTGCTTACCCCTAAACAATAAAGTTATGGTTCATAAGAAAATTGATGCAGTGATCTTGTGCATCAATCAGGAGTTCTGCTGTCTCTCTCACGTGTATGACATATTTTCTATTATTGTTTATATATATAACACTAATTCCTAAACTTAATATGATTAACTCAATAGTCCTAAGCCTAATAATATTAGTCCAATAGTCTTAACGTAATGTGATTGGCCCAATAATCCTGAGCCTAATAGGATAGCCCAATATCCCTAAATCCAATAGGATTTAACTAATATTAATAATAATTAAAATAATAATAATAATAATAATAATAATAATAATAATATATCTCATAAACAGGTTCGGGTATCACAATTTGTGAAGCCACTAGCTAAGCAAATAATTGTCGGGTGTAAATGGATCTTCGAATGAAAGGAATGAATTCCTGGAGTGGAAGAAGTAAGATACAAAGTTAGATTACTAGCTAAATGCTATAGTCAAGTACTGAGTGTAGAATTCAATGATATTTTCTCACCTGATGTGAAACATAGTTCTAATCATACCTTGATTGCTTTATTTGCCATGCATGATTTGGAGTTAGAACAGCTTAACATTAAAACTGCATTTTTGCATGGTGAATTAGAAGAACAAATTTATATGCAACAACTAGAGGGTTTTGTTGTTGAAGGAAAAGAAGATCATGTTTACTTGGGGAAAAAATCATTGTACAATTTAAAAAAAATCTCCGAGACAATGGTACAAACAATTTGATTCATTTATGGTTAGTAATGGATATTCATGGAGTGATTGTGACAGTTGTTTATATTTTAGAAGGACTCATTATGGCTCATTTGTCTGTTTGCCTCTTTATGTTGAAGACATGGTACTTGTAGCTACAAGTATGCCATATATTGATGAATTAAAGAAGTAATTGAAGAAAGAGTTTGAAATAAAGGATCTTGGTGCAACAAAGAAGATTCTTGGCATGAAGATCAAAACAAATCGACAAAGTGCCAAACTATATTTAACTCAGAAGAGTTATATCAAAAAAATTGGAGAGAGTCGATATAAAAGATGTTAACCCAGCATCTACTATGTTAGCTGTGCATTTCAAATTATCAGCTTCATTATCACCAAAGTCAGATGATAAAAAGAGGTACATGTCTAGAGGTCCATATTCCAGTGCATTTGATAGTATTATCGATGCTATGGTTTGTACTCATTAAGATATTTCAAAAGCTGTTAGTGTGGTGAGTTAATCTATGTCTTGTCATGGAAAATCACATTTGTATGCTGTGAAGTGGATTTTGAGATATTTGTGAAGAACTTCAGAAGTTTGTCTGGAGTTTGGGCACAATAATGGTCCTCTTGTTGAACATGTTGATTCTGATTATGCAGATGCTCTTAATAATAAGAGATCACTCATAGGCTATGTATTCACCCTTGGTGGAACTGCAATTAGTTGAAAAGCTTCATTGTAACCTGTGGTTGCATTATCAATGACAGAAGTAGTATATATTGCAATGACATATGTGATCACATAAGGAATTTGGATTAAAGCGTTGCTGGGTGAACTTAGTTCTTACTCTGTTGCAACTATTTTCTGTGATAGTCAAAGTGCGATTCATTTCACTAAAGATCGGACGTTTAATGAAAGAACTAAGCATATCGATATCAAGTTTCGCTTTATTTTTGATGTTATTGCTTAGGGTTATATTTTAATAAGAAAAATTTGAACTTACGAGAATTCTGCAAAAATTTTGACTAAGCCACTTTCAAATATCAAGTTCAAGCATTGCTTGGACTTGATTGTTATTGCAAAAAATTGAGTAACTTCGATGAAGGTGGAGCAAGAGTATAATTTTGAATTGTGGAATTCAAGTCAAGGTGTAAATTTGTTGGAAACAGACTTGAATCTAAATACAGATCCAAATCTAACCTAAATAAATTGGATGCGCATCTTGCCGGCTAGAAATTAATGCTTGGTGGCTCATCAATGCCGCCCCCAGAAGCAGAGGCTGAAGAACCACCAGGTCGAAAACCCTCGAAGTATGATCTGGCGATACATTGAAAGGTAAAAGGGTGGGGGCCACCTTAGTCCTTAGAATCTAATTCTAAACTAGTGTAGCTTTGCTCGATGCTTCGGCCTTGCATGCCTTGCATGCCTTGTCTCCAAATTAATTGTGGATCATGCTTGGTGGCTACATTGAAGCACACTTTGTCAAAATGTGTGCGCTATAAATTTGTTATAAAATGGTGCCTTCGAACATTGTAGAAAGTGCACCAAGTGAGCAATCTTGAGAGATCAAAATAATTATGATATTATTTGGATGTTATTTTGTGAGGCTTGGAAAATAGAGAGTTGGAGAACACTTGAGAAATAATTTATTGTGAGTGAATTTTGAGATTATTTTCTTGGAGTGTTGGGTTTAATTGGATAATAATTTCTCTAATTATTGTAATTTTCTATAAAATTCATTATAGTGGAATTGCTCCCCTTCATCCATGGACGTAGACTTATTACTAGCTGTGACATCCCAATTTTTACACTTCAAATAGTTCTACCAACTACATAAAAATCGGGACTTATGATACACGTGCATGATAAATTACACTTCATGTTTTATATGCATGTTTTATATGATCCTTATTTTGTTTGAGAATTATGTGATATGATAATTATGTTTAACATAAACAATTGAATTTATGATACATATATAAATCGAGATATATATATATATATGTGTGTGTATATACATGTGTTTTCAAGAATTACATCTTATTAATTTATTTGTAATAAAGTCATGTGCATAAATATATTTATATTTCAAAAATATAGCTATATATAAATGTAATTTTCGAATTTATATGTATATATTATATAATAGGTCATGTTTTATCATATGTATATATATATACATACTTATCCATAAATGTCATTTTTTCCTAAGAAATGTTCTTAAATGGTAAGATCTTGATAAGATTCTTGATAAACATAACAAATAGGATAATTATAAAAATATCTTGTCTTATCTTATCTTATCCTATCTTATCCTATCCTATCTTATCCTATCCTCTATTCATTTATTATAAAAATATATGGTAAAGCTATTAGGAATGATGAACTTAAGTATAGTTTTCTATTTTAGGCAAAGTGTGTACTAATTAAATGACGATTCTCTTGTGATAATTATGTTTCTTAGCCAATTCTTTTCATATGTCCTCATCATTAGTTATTCAAAAGATCTCTAAAATTCATTTTGCTTAGAAACAACTTTTTGTAATCTCCATAGGAGATATACTTGTTAATCGAACCCTTGAAACCTATATTCTCTTTGTGATTTGTTTCTAAAACTATAAATTTGATTATTACCTATTATTTTTACCTCTATATATCTTCCCATTATCGATAGTACTTCGAGATATCTTTTACAACCCATATCTATCATTTGATATAAGCAAAAGGAAAGCCAATTTTGTCTTTGACTTTCTTTTAAAACAATAACTTCAATAACAACTAATACTTTTTGTTTTTATAATCATTCTCTTTTACTTCTAAGGTACTCTTGAAAGTTTCCTCAATTAACGTCCCTTTTATCTCCTCCTTGAGATGTTCGTCATATAGGGAATTTCCAAATTATTTTGCTTCTTATTGAAAGCTCGAATCTTCTAAGAGTCACACCAATCTAATTTTTTGTTTCTTTACTTCGAAGATGCTATTCAAACTTTTACACACTCTTGTTTGTATCAGTGATGATCCACTAAAAGTCTTTTATTCCATTCTTACTTTTAAACTCCAAACCTGCGAATCTTTCGAAGCTAGTCTTGAGGATTGATGAGTTATTCTTGATATCTAATTCTTCCTGTATATTCCTAAATAATATTTGATTTGAAAATGTTGACAAATATTTTGCAAATCCTACTACATTTATGGCCCACTTCTTACACTTGTCGATCCTTTGTTCATATTAACTTGCATAAAATTTGTTTTCTGCTTTGCCATATACATTTTAGATTTGACTCTGTATACCTCCGAATTGTCACAACCCTTTCCAATATTTGAGTAAAACTTGAACATATCACCAGGGAGTTCATCATAGGATTACTTTCAACCCAACAAGGCAATGATGCAATATGGATAGTCGTGGATAGATTTATGAAAGGTTTCCACTTGATTGTGTAATCTAGAATGGCAGAAAATTATAAACAAGACATAGTTGGACTTCATGTTGTCTCGATTAGTATAGTCTTAAATAGAAACCCATTGTTTATTTCTAAATTTTGACAAGGACTACAAAATGTTTGGACCAAACACTAGTATTCCCCTCAAAACCTCAAACTGGTGGACAATTAGAAAGAATCAACAAACCCTTGAGGAGATGCTTCGATGTTTTTTAAGAAAGTTTAGATCGACACCTCTCACTAGCCAAATTTTAACTATTAAACTATAGTTGGCATGACCCAGTCGAAGCACTTTATGAACAAAGATATAGATCTATAGTATTTTGGAATGAAGTTGGCAAAAGTAAAGCTGAAGTTAGTGCGGGAAATTACCAAAATAGTTCAAAGGTGAATGACAGCAGCACAAAGTCGCTAAAAGAATTATGCAGATAAGAAAAGATTTGGAGTTTGAATTAGGAAAAGTAGTCTTAAAAGTTAGAAACACAAAGCGTAACCTAAGATATGACGGTCCTTGTGAAATATGGAAAAGGATACAAAAAGTAGCTAATAAGTTAGCATTACCATCAACCTATCGGAAATTCATAACGTCTTTCATGTTCCAAAACTTAAGAATGAATTTCGAGGATGAAATTCCTTTTAGAGGGGGGGCGGGGGAAGTTGTGACATCCCAATTTTTACACATCAAATAGTTCTACCAACCATATAAAAATTGGGACTTATGAGACACGTGCATGATGAATTATACTTCATGTTTTATATGCATGTTTTATATGATCTTTATTTTGTTTGAGAATTATGTGATATGATAATTATGTTTAACATAAACAATTGAATTTATGATACTTATATAAATCGAGAGACATATATATGTACATACATGTGTTTTCAAGAATTACATATTATTAATTTATTTGTAATAAATTCATATGCATAAATATATTTATATTTCGAAAATATAGCTATATATAAATGTAATTTTCGAATTTATATGTATATATTATATAATAGGCCATGTTTTATTATATATATATATACATACTTATCCAAAAATGTCATTTTGTTCTAAGAAATGTTCTTAAATGCTAAGATCTTGATAAGATTCTTGATAAACATAACAAATAGGATAATTATAAAAATATCTTATCCTATCTTATCCTATCCTATCTTATCTTCTATGCATTTATTATAAATTGATCTTATAATATAAAACTCATATTTCTTATCCTAAACTCTATAAAAAGGGGCCATTGCCTTTATTTTCCCACACACACACAAAAATCCCGACTAAAAACACACACCCACACTCACTCCACTCTCAACACACAAAACACTCTCTATTTATAACATATCTTCCACACCTATATGTATATTAATAAACCCTTCTGTTTTCATATATATATACCTATTAGCCTTCTATATACTCCCGTATTTCCCTCAAACACTCTTGAAAAGGTAGAATTATCTCATAAGTTGCTATTCTCGTGGTAGATTAATTATCATTCTTTACAAGTTGAGGGCAATAACTTTATGCTTAACAAATAATGATAAGCATGAAGTTATTATGCCTAAAGTCATATTATGTATTATTATGCTCTAATTATGCTCTATTATGTTACTACAAGATGTTACATGCTTAGTCATTGTTTCAAAAATATGATTTTAGTATACTTTTATGTTTTAAAGAATATATGTTCTTTATGTGAAATTATATGAGAATATGTGCAATATTTTCCTTAAAGTGGATACTAGGTATAAATTAGTTCATCATTGTATAGAATTATGACTATGTAACTATTGTGTTACTTAGAGAAGGTAAATAGTTAATTTATATCTTTAAATACATATGTATATGTGCTTTAGGCTATCTTATGGTAATACTTGTATACATGTTTTGCCTATACATGTAGAACCAACTTATATGCTTAAATATAGTAACATGAGGATTATTCATAAACCTATGTATATACTTATAAAACTAAAAGATTAAGATTGTTCTTCATAAATTATATACATATATGAAGTTAACGTTATTTGAAAGCTATGAATATGTACGAATTTGTAGACATTGTTACTTGTGCATCTATGCATAGTATTCTTTTTAAAGTGGCTATGTTATCCCCTAAATAACGATTACTAGTTATGGCGTAGTACCCTAAGTTTAGCTATTGATGCAAATTCTAGGATATTACCAAGATGACATAATCAACCTAATTCATAAACTTGGTGAGACAATAAGCTCTTAAAGTGAGTGCCTTTTACATTCCTTACTGGAGCAATGAACTATATGCTATAAATATTATTATTTGTATAGCCTACCCTGTTGTATTTCTATTATCCAATCTTTCTGAAATTATATCTTGCTCCTCGCGTTTCAGCAAAATGTTTCTCCAAATTATAAGTCAAGTTATATCTAAAAATATTGCATTTATGATATTGTCAATTATATCTATCCTGAAATTATTTCTTGACACCTTTGGGATATCATATTTTAATTATATTTTTTATGTATCCCGGGTGTAAAAACAAGTTATTTCTTTATCAATAATTTGTGAGCCATATATGTTCTGTTATACTTCCGTCTACCCTTGGGGATGCCCTTGGGAAGTTTGGGCCCAGGTACTTATAAGGGGAATTCTATCGGGCGGAACGGACCGTCGATAGAACCTTTTATATGATACCATTTCTTGAAACCAATTTCTACATACAACTAGAGGATGACTGTAGTAGAGATTGGAGTGATGTATTGCACGGACGCGTGATACATCTCCATCCAGTTTAATGTCGAGGTCGCTCCTTGACGAGGGAGGCATAAAGGTTTCTATTATGTTTATCTGTTTTGGGTAGTCATAAGGTTGGAGATTCCGTTCATGGCTCACTATCCGTCTTGTTCAAGTTTGTATATACGCGCTTCATACTACAACGCACTTTTCCGTGATTCATTACTTTATTGATTTTATGAATATTTTTTCTTGCAAATATATTGATCTATATGTATATTTTCGGCCTCACTAAGTCATTTGGACTTACCACCCCAAGTTCTTTCTGTTCATTGCCTCAGTTTCAAGAAAAGAGGTTGAGGGAACTCGGTTAAGACGATCGGTGTGTTGCAAGTCATTAGTATATAGTCCTTTGTTTTGTATAAAAGATTCGCTAGTTTAATGGAAAACATAAGCACACTATTTAAAGTGTTGTGCTTGGATAGATTATTAACATATAATTCTATGTATGTCAATTGCGTGTTTATTTTATCGCAATTTTGTTATTGGGCAAAATAAGTATGCAAGTATCGGGTACCGTTCGGAAAAAAAAAAGTACTCAGCAAAACCGTTGACTGAGCCCTACTCGTATAGGAAGATCCTAGCGAGGGGGGTGTCACACTAGCTGAATCACATAAATATTTGTGTCATTTCATTTTCATTTTTTATTATCATTTTATTGCCGCCTATTTAAATAAATGTAACAGTTGATCCGGTTGCCAGCCTGACTTAATATACTAACATTAAACCTGTGCCAAGGCATGGACCAAGTGCCAATAGTATATTTAGTAATTGAATCTATAACACCGTGTTAATTAAATGAAACAAATATACATATATATGAAATTTGACTGAAATTTTTAAAATAAAATAAATGGTATGAAGCATGATTTTATTGATGTATAGTCTAATTTAAACATGTTACCCAATATGATTATTTTTTAAGTAAAATTTATTGTTCATCTCAATTTAATAACAATAATAATAATAATAATAATAATAGTAAAAGAGAAGGTTAGTATTAACCTAAGCTTGTTTCTATAAATAATAACAACACATGCTTACTTAACTATGGTACTAGTAAATCCATAAAAGCTATGAAATTCAGAAGTACAACTGAATTTCGAGACAAAAAAACAAAAAAAAAAAACATTGACATAATGAACTGAATATTTGTGTTTGAATAATATTACACAGAAATCATCAAAGAATTCCAAAAATAATGGTAGTTACATGAACTTAAATATGAATTGTTCAATATTATTACTATAGAAGCTTCATAAGATTAATTGACATAATGAACTAAATCCATTATTTCTTTCGAGGGAAAGAAAGCATCCAACTTCTTGCTTATGGAGTATCATCAGACTCTTGCATTAAATTGTATTGAATCCCATCAGTGGCGAAAATAATTGAATGAACATCATAATATATATAAAATCCAATGTAATCCCCCATCTCTATCTATCATTTTAGCTTAATATGTTGAATTTGTATTAAAAATTCAAATAAAATAAACATCAAAATTGAATACACTCAAAAATAATAATTCTTAAATTGTATGAACATCTTCATTTGGAGCGGAACCTTTTCACCAGTGGTTCTTCGTTAAGGAGGCCATTCTTGATCAAATCAACTTTAATTGAGTCTAAACTAATGTTCGCGCCTATAGGTGAAGTGATTTAGCTAGTATTAGAACAACTTAACGAACGAACTTCAATTAACTACTCAAGAAAACAACTCAAAAATTATTTATTGATATGAGAATTTGGTACAATTTTGGTATTTTCACGGTCTTACCTATTTTAAAAGGTAATGGCCTTCCAGCTTGTAGTCCAATTTGATAACTCTATTCACGGTAAACTTTTGCTTCCTTATTGGGTGTTGAATCTGGTAAACTTTATATGAAAGACGAATGGTTAAAATCTTAGCTTGTTGAATGTTTGAACAACATCCTCATGTCATTCTCTAGCCTGTAGCTGGCAAATATATTTCACAACGAAAATTAACAGAAAATGTACTTATGAGATCACAATGCAAAATTACACTAGAACATATAATGTTTCTTTAAGAGTTCATTATTTTATCAGAGATCTCAAGAAGAGATGATGTACTACAATTTATAAGTTTTTCAACTTCTTTGTCAAGAATGACAAATGAAGCACCACCAGTGAAATCTTTACAGTAATGTGAGTTTATGTCTGTGATCATGTAATGACCCAATATCTCAAGGTATTTTAAAAGTTAATTATATGATTAAATTACTTAGTGTTTTATGTGATTATTATTTTATATGTGAACTGTGTGATTAAATTATTTAGTGTTTATTATCTTATATGTGAAATGTGTAATAACTACTATGTTTTTATATCAACCATTTGATTCTACATATATGCATATAAATCAATATATATATATATATAATTCTATACATGCATTTTTCAAAATTATAATAATAGGAATTATTTGTATATGTATATTTTCGAAATAAAATTATATATATAAAGTGTATTTTCGAAATATAGGTAAATAGGATCATTAATTGTAGATTTTTATGAATTATACCTTATAAATGAAATAAGAATAATATATTACAATACATATATACATATATATTAGAAATTATTTGAAAATATTATGTATAACTAGAAATTGTTTTAAATAATACATATATGCTAAATATGTGCATACATGTATTTTAAAGAACAATATATCGACATATATGTGTGTATATATATATATAATAGTAAGGACGCAATTTTCTCTTGCATTTTCTATGCTATCTATTTATTATTTGATGCTTAAATATGTACTATTTAAATGTTTATATGATCAATCTATGCATATTAGTAACATTTTTTCTTTCCATAAATACTTTGTAATATATGTCTATTTTTCACAACATGCATAATTATTGGAATTATTTTCCTATTTCATTTAGTAATCATAAAATGCACAAATTTCAAACATACATATGTGTGTATATATACAGATACACGAATATATATATATAGAGTTAGATTAATTTTTCTATAAACATCTTGTTAATATCATTTTCACTAAAATGTGTTATTTTCACACTATAATAATTATTCTGAAAATGCTAGGTCATAAGACTATGATATATATATACACAAAAATATATTGCATTATATATGTGTGTGTATATATATAATTTCGAAAATTTATCTACATAAATATATAAGATTATATTTTTATTTCTTTAGGTAGTTTTCATCATAAACATTGGAATAATTATACAATGTGTAAAAATATCCTAAAAATATAGAAAGAGGAGGGGGGAACAAAATCGTATGTATATATATATATATAATATAAATATATGTTGTATATTATTATTTGCTTCCCAACTCTCCTTGCATTAAATGAATATTCACACATGTAAGATTTCTTCTAGATATGTTGATACGTGTAAGGTTTAGATTAAACTAGATTATGAAGTGTGCATTTAGACTCACACTTAAGCTAGAATTAGATATTGAGTTGGCCATTGAGTTGGAAGATTTCATTTATTATAACTCTTAATTATAACCTTAGGTGGAAAGACGATAATAATTAGAAAATGACTTAATTATTCAATAGTCTTATTTCTTAGCACAACTAATATAAACAGGGGATAAATTGGAAATTTAAAACTTCATTTTCATCACACAACACACACACACACACAAACACATCCACACACACTAAATCCTACCTAAAGCACACCCACCCACACTCACTCACCTTGTTCTCAACATACAAAACACTTCATATTTATGGTATATCTTCTACCCACATATATATATATACATCCATAAACCCTTCTTTCTACATACACATATACATATTAGTCGTGTATACATCCCCTTAATTTCATAAAATACTCTTGAAAGATAGAAGTATATTTAATTAGAGTAGGGACCTTACTTAATTTCATCAGGAAAGGTTCTTACTTTAATTCATAGATATTATGCCCCTATATTTATGCAAGGTAGGAATTTTACCTAGTTTCATGAGTTAGTTCTAGTTGTTTATAATGCCATACTAGATTATATGATGCTAGTACAAGTTAGTAGTTGTCATGAGTCTAGTTATCTACATATTCTTATATTTATGAAACAAAATGCTTAGGAAAGTAGTGATTTCTCTAAATACATAAGTTAGTTTAGTCTTGCAGTTTGCTATCATGCCTTATTGCAATTTGCTATCATGTTGTTATGCCTTATTATGTTGATAAAAGTTTTTAGAAAGCATGTTCCTAGTTGTATTTGCACTTTATGTTCATAAAGTTAGGGAGAAAGCATGCTTAGTTATTATTTCAAAATATGTTTTAGTATGTTTCAAAATTATGAATATGAAAATAAGTTTTATATGAAATTATGAAAAATTATATGAAAATATGTGAAATCTTTATTTGTGCATGCCAGACCCAAATGTGTTCAGGATGTACTGAAGTGGGTTGTAGAAAATTCGGCATATACCCGGGATATGACCACTGAAGTGTTTTGGTTGGGATTGGTAGATTTTGGAGTGTTTTGGTTGGAAATTGTGAATGATGGCACGACAAGATAAGGTAGACACACCGAGATGTGGAAAAAGGTAAAAAATGTGAAAATATGTGATTACATGCTTGGTTGATTACGTGATTATATGGTTGATTACGTGATTATATGCTCGAGTGATTATATGAAATATGCACTAATATCACACACGCACCTCATGTTATTATGTGAAATTTCTACTCAACATATTTGTTGATGTTTTCTTTATATGATGTTTTAGCCGGAATTGAGGCAAAAATTGCGAGTGATAAAGACGAAGAGGGACAGTTCGCAGCTTTTGGCTAATTATGGATAGTCAGGATTTTGTAATTACAAATATGTAATAAGTGACTTACATGTAAAGTTTAGTTTTCTTAATAAAATCTTGAGTTGTATGTTTTCATAAAATTAGCTAGAAGTTTCGGGTCATCACAATTTGCCTTCGATACTTTGCAGCTAGGTCCTTATGTACTAAAGTATGAATATGATCATACTACATAAAACGTTTTACTAAGTGATCATACTAGGCCAAATATCAATTAGGTTGACGAATAGTGGTAGAATGTGAAAGAAATACCCACATGCTCATCTAACAAAATGATGTCAAGACTAAATAGCTCTCGGATGTTTCAGTTTATTGCGTTCCACATTCTTGTAACCCTAGCTTTAATTTTTCATCCATCTCTTTTTGATGAAATCTATTGCACAACATTATTTCCTTGATTGATGATTGATTGCTCTCACCTATACCAAACAAACAAACAAATAAATATAATGAGCAGAAAAAGCAATTTAAATAAACTTGACGAGTATTAAAAATTAAAAAAAATATAAAAAGGTATTACTTCAAGGCAAATTATTAAAAGTTTCTTTATATACAATATTTTTTGTATAACAGTCATCACATTTTTCACCATTACCAATTAAAATCTTTAACCCATGAGGTGAAGTAACATGTGGCGATGCAACATAGAGTTGACCATGACAAAACACCGGTTTTGTTAGGTAAACTCCAATATTATTGAAGGTTTGTCCTCGACTCTTATTGATGGTCATTGCAAAGCATACCTTAACTGGTGATTGTCATCTCCAAAATTTGAAAGGCCACTTAGACTCAATGGGTTCATTTCCATTCGATGAATGAAATGGTTTTAACCAACATGGATACTCATTATAATCTCCTCCTCAGTCATAGTTGTCAACATACTTGTTACAATCAGCCTTGTATGATTGCATAATAATCCTCTTTTTTGGTTGAGATTTTTAACAATATGATAGGAACACCTTTCTTGAGGTCAATCTCATGATTAGGTATCCATGAAAATTTTAGTGTATTCAAGAACTCTGTGGGATATGAAAGAAATCGATCTTCAACTACCTTTTTTTCACTGGGGCATATTGAGTTAGAACTACGATACCTTTTTGTCTTACCAAGAATAGATAATAATACATAACAATTGATTTCATACACAATTTCATTATTTAGAGCTAAGATTACATGTTCTGCAAAGTATGTTAGATCGCAAAATTTGAATGAAAGATCATGATATGTGCTTGCAATAATATCCTTAACTGGATCACTTCTAGTACATATCAGTAGGTCATAACCTCAACGTTCACAGCGTTTAAAGATGTGTCTATCAAATTCATATTAGTTTTCAGTTCCAAAACTCGATAATGTGGCCTAATATTTGGGACTTACTTATAGATGCAACAACAATATCTTTTCTACACCTTTAACAACCACAAGTAATATTTGTCTAAAGTCACCCAACTCACTTATCACTCTTTTACCATATGATATTTTTTCTTTTGCACCTACATCCCAGACAAAGATATCTCATTATATGTATGAAACTTCTACCTATTGTCTAAATAACCAAACTTGCCTTTTGTATGAGTTCTACTAAGAGTGGTCCTTGGTGGATGTTGCATATACTTTTTTCATCTACAACTATAGGAATCTTGAACATTTAATGAATTCTTATACCGCGGGACAAGAGAAGTGAAGTAATTCAGAAGTGAAGTAATTCCTACGAACCAAGTTAACAAAATTCTTACTAATATAATTAACCAAAAAGAATTCAAAAAGGTAACACATTTAACACATATATAATAAGAAATCAGAAATAAGAACCTAAAGACACCACGACTAACACAATATTTCCTTGTGACCGTAATCGGGCATTGGTTGTCTTTCACAAGTAAGTTTTCTCAGTGCTTCCACTTCCATAAACAAAATACAGCGCACCTACACTCGAATCCACAAATCCAAGGACATCATTGTATACTTCTTTGTTCAGAATTTAAGATACTATATAGTTCAACGTGAATTTAAGACCTATATGGTTCAACGTGCTCATTCGATAATATATTTATGTCGTAACTCAACTTCCTGTAATCAATATATTCGTTACTTCATGTATCAAGAAAAAGTCAGGGTATGGAATTGTAGGAAATTCTCAATGACTTGTTGCTTACGTTCATCAATTTTCAATCTCATATAGTGTATAATTTTGAATTTGAGTTGAAGTCAAGTGAACATTAGGATTTCTCTGCAACCTCACAAAATAGAAACATTGTAACAAATAACTTTCTTATTTGATAACCTACTTGCCAATTTGCAGATTCTTGTATTGCTTGATACTATTTATCATCACCAGCTAATAACCCAATGCTTAATTTAACTTGTAAGAGTTATGAACTACACCATTCACTATCTTAATATCTTCTTCATACTTTTCACCTCTGAAAATATTTAGCAACATCCTTGATTAGAAGTTCTCAGTAGAGGATGGGTATGCACTACAAATTCTACCAATTAATTTTCCTATTTTCCTCTTCAGCCAAACCTTTTTTGATTTGTTCCATACAATTTTTTTTGGGAAGTTTTTCAAACGTTATCTTAATGTCATATACGTGTTCAAATTGTTCCATACAATATTATGGTTTGTTCACTTGGAAGATGGAATGATAACCTCTGGAGCGCTGGTCTTCAAAATTAGATATCAAAATCAAAAACTTTCCAACAAGCCTTCAAAGCTGATAGATAACGATGTATTTATTTCATTAACTTCTCGGATCACTTGATTTTCTCCACTTGCATGACATTAGTTGCCCCATCTCTACCTTTGTTCACGTACTTGAACTGATACTTTATAGATCTTTATTGGTTGCACCACTCAACATTTATATGTGCTTGATATTTAATAATTAAATCCACATTGTGTTGAATGATCCTTCTGTTATCAACCTCAATCCTATCTTTTATTGTTCTCTTGTCATCATTTCTCATTCTATATACAAGATATCTGATGTGGCCGAATCTGCCTGGGCCACGTGTATGCCTCCTCAGCTCACACGTCGGCTCCAGCTCAGTGCAAGATGCCAATCTTGGGTTGCCACGCGGGTAGCCTAATCCGGTCAGAGCCAAGCTCAGTCAGAAGCCATCACGTCTCCTCAGCTTATATGATCTCCTCAAGGTTAGAACATCGTCGATGTCGATCCCACTCCATCCTCGGAGTCAATACCCAAACATCCACCTTCAGCAATGGATGCACCCGACGCGCCCACACCGCGTGTCAAGGGGCACTCCTATAACCAGCAACGGGACTGGGCCAACCTAACCCTAGTCCGGCCCACCTGTTTTTAATTATTATAAATAGTGCCACGGTATTGTTCATTGGGTAAGATACTTTTAATCCATTATTACGCCTGCTACTCCTTACCATCTGCCTGCCCGAATACTAACTTGAGCGCCGGAGGGTCTTCGCCGGAGACACTTCCGGCTAGTCTCACGTGTACTCCATCCTTGCAGAATAGAACCCGACCAGCTTTCGTATACCCTTACGCGGACTTCTTTGCTTGGATTCGGACATCCATACTCTGATCGAGCTGACGTGCACAGAGGATCAAAACTGACCACATCATTTTGGCGCTAGAAGGAGGGTCCTATTCGAGCAAGTGAGACAATGGCGAACACACGAAGGACTGGAACAGAGTCGGGGGCCCCACAAACCACCACCAATCCTGCTCCCGAGACTCACACCGTTCCACCCCACACTGTTCCGCAGGTCACTGGGCCGGCATGTACACCTCCCGCCAGGCAGAACCTCGTCGTTCTGACGGCAGATCAGTTCAGTACGCTCTTACGCGAGATCAGACGGGGGAACCCAGACCCCGCCCCGGCTGCCGCTGCTGAAGACCCTCACTCTGTAAGGGAGGAAATTCGCCCCCTGCGAGGTGTTCGGGCAACGGATGCCGAGCGGGATGACGCGCAGGTGTGCGAACGGGTCCCCGCCACAAGGGAGGCCCGAAGAGAAAGGTGGCCCCCGCCTCCTCGACTCACTAAGGAAGTCGACGAATCCTCCATGGGGGCATCCTCGGGTCATCCTGCACGAAGTCACAGAGAACAGCTGGAGGAAAATCTCCCACCAGGCCACAGAGATCCAGCGGAAGATCGATGAGGTCTGCCGCGGCGAGAGATCTCGTGATGATGTCGGGGAGCTTTCACACCGGATGGAAGACCTCAACTGGAAACTCGAGGAGGTATCTCACCGTTCTGGGCACAGATCGGCGCAGCGATACTTTTGTGCCCGACGAAACAGACCCACTCTGCGCCGACCTTCAACGAGCCCAAGCACCTAGAGGGGTCTGAATCCCGACCGACCTGCCCCGATACAATGGAGAGGCTGATCCCAAAGAGCACCTCATACAATTCAAACACGTCATGCGCGTGCACATGATCGACGACGACTTCGCAGCGAAGTTGCTGGTTACGACTTTTTAGGGCGTGGCCTCGCAATGCTACGTCCGCCAAGCCCCATGTTCGGTCAGAAGCTTTGCCGAGTTGGCAATGAAGTTTGTCAATCATTTCCAGATGAAGAGCCTAGCAAAGTTGCCTCCATCCCACCTGCATAAAATTCGGCAGAGGGACAGTGAATCTTTGAGGGACTTCTTCAATCGGTTCAACACCGAGCTGCTCAAGGTAGAGAGCGTTCAGATGGACTTCCTCCTCGACGTGATCATGGGAGCCATACGAAATCAAGCGTGCTCGGACCACTTGGCCAGGAAGCGCCCGGCTACCATGGAGAAAATCATGTCCATCGCTCAGCAATAGATGAACATCGAGGATATGAGGTTCAAAAAGAGGTCGGACATCGGGGAAAGGAAGGATCGCCGACGTGACAACGAGATCACCCCGTTGGTCATGTCGAGGAAAGAGATTTTCGCCACCATCAACGCCAGCGACCCGACAGTCTTCCGGAGGCCGAGGAAGATCCAGGACAAAGATGGAGCCCCCCGAGAGGAAACAAATATTGTGCGTTTCATAAGCAAGTGGGTAATCATGACACCGATGGCTGCTACGCCCTCAAGAAGGAAATACAGCGCCTTATCGATCTGGGCCGTCCGGAGATCAAAAAATACGTGAAAAAGCAAGGATAGGGTCACAAGGGTGAGGGAAGCCGCCGACACAACTCCCTATCCTCCATGGACGATGAACACGGGTCGTCGAAGAGAAATAGATCTCGATCTCCTCGAAGAGGTTACACGCCTTCTGCTCGGGTCGCCAAGCAACCCGCCACACAAGACAATCTCCCGACCAGGGGAATGATCCACACCATTGCAGGAGGGCCGAGTGGAGGAGACTCCAAGAGCAGGAGAAAGCATGTAGAAAGGCGCCTCGACCAAGCCCGATACCGAATCGAGGAGCGCTATTACCACGAGAGGCTGCATGTCAACGCTATATCAGGGGCAGGGTCGCCGACGTCGAAATCACTCGAATTCTCCGATCGAGACCTCATGCACATACGCAAGACGGAAGGCCTCAAAGATGCGCCGGATTACCCGATGGTCATTAACTTGGACGTGGCCAACTAGTCCGTGGCCAAGACTCTAATCGACAACGGGAGCTCTGCCAACATCATTTTCGCCAACACTTTCGCGAAAATGGATCTGGGAGGATACACACTTTCTCCTGTGCAGACCCCCCTCGTTGGGTTCGGGGGGTCCGAGGTGGTCCTTCTCGGAATGATCCAACTCCCCACCTCACTGGGAGAAGCGCCGAGGAGGAAGACGATGATGATCCAGTATTTAATAGTTGACGCCCCGTTCGCCTACAAGATCATCCTCGGGCGACGCGCACTTAATGCATTTCGGGCGGTGGTATCCACGTATCATTTGAAGATGAAATTTTCGACCCCCGCTGGGATCGGGCAGGTAACTTGCCGAATTCTGGATGCTTGGAAATGCTATACGGCATCCGTCGAAGGGAGGAAGATTCCGGCACCCCGACCCAAAAACGCGAACACCCCGCACATTAACTCCCCGAATCCTCCGAAATCGATCCGGCGAAGAGGAGGAAGATCGAGGAAGAAAAGATCACGCCAGCGGAAGACTTCAAGACCGTCGAGCTCGTTGAAGGAGATCCGACTAAGACTACCAGGGTCGGAATGAGTCTCGATCCACACCAGGAAGTAATACTTATCGACTTTCTCCGTTCTAACGTCGATGTCTTCGCTTGGAAGGCTTCGGACTTCCCGGGGATCGACCCTGAAGTGATCGTCCATCGCCTCAATGTAGACCCTACGGTCAGGCCAGTGAGACAGAAGAAGAGGATATTTTGTGAAGAGCGTAACCGGATCATAGACGAGGAAGTCAGGAAGCTGCTCGACGCCGAGTACATCGTCGAAATCCAATACACCGAGTGGTTGTGCAATGTAGTCGTGGTTCCTAAAGGGGATGGTCGATGGCGGATGTGTAACGATTTCACCGACCTTAACAAAGCCTGCCCGAAAGACCACTACCCCCTTTCACGAATCGACCAGCTAGTTGACTCAACAGCGGTATGTGAATTGATGAGCATGATGGACGCCTTCCAGGGTTATTATCAAATCTACATGGCCGAGGAGGACCGTGGAAGGACATCGTTTGTTGTCTCGACCGGAACATACTGCTTCCTCGTGATGCCCTTTGGGTTAAAGAATGCGGGAGCTACATATCAGAGGCTGGTGAACCTCATGTTCAAAGAAGATATCGGCAAAACCGTCGAGGTCTGTGTCGATGACATGATAGTACGCAGCGAGAGAGAATCCGATCATTTGGAGCATCTTGCTCGGGCATTTGGCATTTTACGGAAGTATGGTCTAAAACTCAATCCCAACAAGTGCACGTTCGGGGTCCGTGGAGGAAAGTTCCTCGGGTACATTGTCAGCCATCGAGGGATCGAGGCCAACCCCTCCAAAATTCATGCCATCCTCGACATTGGGCCGCCCTGCTCGGTGAAGGAGGTCCAAAGGTTGGTAGGGCGCATAATTGCCCTCAACAGGTTCATATCCCGCTCAGCCGACCGAAACCTCGCATTTTTCAAAGCGCTCCGGGTGGTCCCTGATTGGAAATGGACCGAGCAATGCCAGCGCGCGCTCCTCGAGCTAAAAGGTTACCTGACTGAGTATCCCCTGTTGTCGAAGCCAGTTACGGGGAGACCCCTCCACATCTACTTAGTGGTATCGTCGAATGCCATCAGTTCGGTCCTGGTTAACGTGGACGACCGCGTCCATCGCCCGGTGTATTACTTAAGCAAGCTACTCCAAGGCCCTGAACGAAATTACCTGGAGATTGAGAAGCTGGCCCTCACATTGGTCCACTCCGCCCGGAAGTTGCGACAATATTTCCAGGCCCACACCATCATTGTCCTGACTAACGAGCCCCTGAAACAAGTGCTTGACTAAGCCCGACGTTTCAGGTCGGCTGGTGAAGTGGGCCGTCGAGCTCGGAGAATTCGACATTCAGTTTCAACTGCGCACAGCCATTCACGCTCAAGTACTGGCAGATTTTGTTGTGGAAATGACCTCAAGGCCAGAGGCCGAGCAAAAGACCCCTTGGACCTTTATGGTCGACGGGTCTTCCACGAACTCTGGGGGAGGAGTTGGCGTCTACTTGCGGGATGAGCTAGGCAATGAGCTTGATTTCGCCATCCGCTTGGAGTTCCCTATCTCCAACAATGAGGCAGAGTATGAGGCTCTGGCAGCGGGAATGAAGATAGCCCTAGACAAAGGCGTAGACGAACTAATGCTTTGACCAACTCCCAGCTGGTAGCCGAGCAGGTCAATGGGAATTACGACACCAGAGAAGTATCGATGACCAGGTATCTCGAGGAGATAAATAAGCTGAGGGAAAAGTTCGACAAGTTTACGCTCCAACATATACCCCGAGCAAAAAACGACAGGGCGGACCAATTATCGAAATTAGCCAGCTCGGCGAAAGGCTCAAGGGAAAAGTATATAACGGTGTTGAGCTCGCCATCACCCTTGATCGGGGCCGGAATAGGGCAGGGAGGGATCCATCGAAGCCAAACGGCTCCGACGGCAGGCCCCCCGTTACGCCCTGGACGGGCATGGGCGCCTGTTCAGGAAAAGTTTTGATGGGCCTCCTCGACGATGTTTGTGCAGGCAGCAAGCGAAGGAGGTAATCGAGGAGATACACCTGGGGTGCTGCCGGAAACCATACTGGACCAAGGGCCTTAGCCAAGAAGGTATCCCAAGCTGGATTCTTTTGGCCTACCCTCGTGCAGGACTGCTTCGATTTCGTCCGGAGATGTCGGACTTGCCAGATACACGCCAATCTCATTCATCAACCCGCCGCACCTATGGTGAATGTGGAAATATCATGGCCATTCGATGAGTGGGGAATAGACATCTTGGGGCCATTTCCTCAGGCCCCCGAGCAGAGGAAGTTCGCTATCGTTGCCGTCGAGTATTTCACAAAGTGGGCCGAAGCAGAAGCTGTAGCCAAGATCACTGACTCAACTGTCAAAGTCTTCATTTGGAGAAACATTATCTGCCGCTTCTTTCTCCCCAGGGTCATTATCTCTGACAACGGGGCCCAGTTTCAAAGCCATCGAGTGAGGGAATGGTGCTCTAGCCTCAGAATCGAGCAACGGTTCACCTCTGTAAGAAACCCTCAAGCGAACGGACAGGTCGAAGTTACTAATCGGACAATTCTCCACGGACTCAAGACAGCTCTGGCTGATTCTCGAGGCAACTGGGCCTACGAGCTCCCAGGGCGTGCTTTGGGCTTATCGGACTACTCCCCGAACTGCAACGGGCGACTCGCCGTACGCCTTAGTATTCGGATCCGACGCCGTCATACCTACTGAAGTGTTGAACCCTCTGCACGAGTAGCACACTTCGATGAAATTGCCAACATCAACGCTCGCCTGTTCGAACTTGACTTCGCCGATGAAAGAAGGCGTGCGGCAAAATAGAAGATGGATAACTTCAGAGCATCCACCGAACGCGCATATAATCGCCATGTCCATCCTCGGACATTTCAAATTAGGGATTTGGTATCTAAGAAAGTCGAAGTCTCCCGCCCGGTGGGCAAGTTGGACCCCAAATGGGAAGGGCCGTTCAAGGTCATCAAAATTTGCAAGAATAATGCTTACCACCTCGAGGACTTGACGGGGAAGGAACTGCCCCGTCCTTGGAACACCACGAACCTCAAACGGTTCTATGTATGATTACCTGCCCGAGCAGAAATAGTCATGTGTAATCTGTCCTCGAGACGTTTCGCTTCCTCGGAGCTTTTCATTCAATTCTCTTTTAATAATTGCATCGCGTCATTTTATATGACCAAAATCCATTCTCCAAAGTTTGATTTTCATTTATCAACTTATTTTTCAAGGTTGCATTTTAAGTGTTGCTCAAACTTATGTTTCGATTTCTCTTATCGAATTGAAGTTTCTGGTTAACATCTCATATTTCGATGGGGAAATTGACATCAATGAAAATGAAAGCGATATGAAAATGAAAGCGATTCATTGATAAATAAAACGTTTACATCTGGTTCGAGAAAAATAATAAAATAAAAAATAAAAATAAAAATACATGTCCTCGGGCATATGACCCGGAAAAAAGCCTACACGGCCTAGGCGCCATCTATCTCCTCGACCACCTCCTCGATCGCCACGTTTATGGCCTGGTCGGCCCCAGCATCGACCCCGCCCTTGTTCGCCGGGGTGCTTGTCGCCCCCACTTCGGACCCTCCATGGTCCAATATGATCGCATCGTCGGGCTCCACATCCGGAGAGAGAGGCTCCCTCAAGCGCTTGTACCCCTCATTGCGGACTTGTCTCTCCACGATGGAGATCACGTTAGCAAACTCCGCACCCTCGTACGCCGACAATGCCTCATCATCCTCGATGTCCTCTACCCCGGCATCGTTCAGATGGATGCCGTAGCCCTCCATGGGAAAATCATGAGGGATAACGCCTGCGCGCCTTCAACTGGTTGAAGGCTCTTTCAAATCTGAAGGCGGCGTCGTTCGCCCCGCGGAGGATGGTGGCATACTCGAAGACCTGACCCCGGACAAACCGCTTTACGCCTTCCTTCTCAAAATCGGGAACTGAAGCCATCAACTCCGTCCTCATCGAACGGCGGCCCCTCTCCTCACCCTGCACGAAGGCGTCCTTAGCCTTCTTCCTCAAAAGGGTAATTTCTTGCTCCAGCGTGGACTCCCTCTTCTTGAAATCCAGCTCGAGCTTCTCGATACGCTCCTCCAGCGCCCGGGTCTTCTTCCGCTCATCCTCGATCTCCCGTTGAGCGAGTTGGTTCTTTTGCCGCTCTTCATCCAGGTCCGCCTGGAGGTGGCTTCCTCGAGCTTCCCGCTCGGCTTTATCACATCGGGCCCGGCTAACCTCGAACCGTCGCAGGCCGTGAAACACCCTTTGTTGGAGGGTGTTCATATCCTCGGCGATGCTTAGGGCCAGTTCGGCATCATCGAGCTCTGAGAGGATGATCTGGTCGGCCTTAAAAACGGCGTTCCGGAAGCTCCTCATGGCAAGTTTTTTGTTCGCCCCTCCGAGGACGCTATGATCGGACAAGTCTCCGAATTTGGGGCTAAAGCGGGGCTCCGGGGCGTCCGGATAATTTAACACCTCCAGCTCCTCCGAGGAATAGCCGTCAGTCGGCCGCTTGCCCTTGGTCGATTTCGGGGCAGGCCTCTTCGGAGCGGGCCCAGCTGGTCTCGTCGGAGGTGTGGAGTCGGGGGCCTTCTTTTTCCGGACGAGGGACGTCTCCTCCACGACAATGATCGCCCCACGGCTAGCGGTTGGGATCGTGGGCTGCCCCGCGCTTCTCGGAACGATGGCCTCGCGAGCCCGGGCCTCCTCCGGGGGGGGAGATGGTCTCCTCCTTCCACCAGATACCTTGGAGATCAGATTCATGCGTCCAATCTCTAGTACACGAAGTTCTGCAAAAGGGAAAATTATCCGATCAGGTAGTGAAGTTTTATTCACACAGAAAATAGCGTCATAATTCGAGCAAAGACATGCAATGAAATCGCTACCAAAAGTAATATGCTCTATATCAAGCCTGGCCGGCAAGAGCCCGGCCTTTACTAGAAAGCTTTCTTGGGTAAGGAAGATGGGGCTCAATAAGCCCAGGGACTTCTGGCCGAGCACCCATTCCCTTGTCCAACTGCTTGAACCCAATCCGGCCAGGGAAAGCTTTCTCGCTTCCGAATTATGCACCCTCCTCACCGGCCATGGATCCTCGGAGTGTACATAACACCACTTCTGCTTCCAATCCGCCCCGTATGACGATGAGACCGTTTCGATCAGTTTTCTTCCGTTTTTGGCACTCACGAAAAAGCAGTTGAACTCATCGTCCGGAGATGACCTGCTCGAATGATTAACTTGGTACAGGTCGGAGAAATTGGCCACAGTTGGGGTATGCCCGGTACAGTGAGAAAAAACGACGAAGGCGCATATCGAGGCGTAGGAGTTTGGGGTCAGCTGAATAGGGCTTATGTTCAACCGGTTCAGGATGGTTGAGATGAAGGTCGGGATCGGAAATCGAAGCCCGTTCTCGATGTGAGCATAATGAATGGGAAGGCACCCCTTGGGGGGATTCGTGATGGAATCCTCCCTACTCGGCCAGATTACACCGAACATATCGCGGATATAGTGACTCATTATCTTCTCCCTATCCCGTTCAGTATTGTGCGCTATAATGTTTCCCCAGCTTACCATCGTTTGGTTGCCTGAGATAGCCTTCCTTCTCCCCCGACGGAGCTCTTGGTCGGAAGGACCCTCCCCCTCGGGAACGTGCCTCCACGAGGGGATTGGAACATCGGGCACGTCACCCATCGGAAGGAGTGCCTCCCCGCTTTCTGCCGCCATTCGCCGCCTCATTTCCTCTACCCTGCTCGGGCTCTTGCCACCCCCTCGGGGCCGGCTGGTGCTCGCCTCGCCCGGGCAGCGAGATGATGCCCCCTCGAAAGAGGCTTCTGCCTCTAATGAAATCGACAGATTTATGTCGCTCAACCCCTCTTCGACTGGGGACTCTATCATCCTATTTTGGCTATCCGAACTACCCATGGACTGACTCATATCTAAGGATTGTTTTAAGATTTAACGAAAACGAAGAGCAAGAAAGAAACAGATCGGGAAAAGGGAGTACCTAAGTTTGGCTGGTCGAAAAGAGGATTTGGCTGCTCGAAGTGTTTCCCAGGTGCTCGGTGCTCTCAAGTTATGCTCGATGTGGAATCTCAGCTCGATGGAAAAATGACGCGCCTGTAACCGCGCCCGGGGCCCCAATTTATAGGGCGGTAAAAATGCTCCGCGGGAAGTCCAACGGACGCCTGTAATTATTACCAACGGTCACATCCCAACGGTCAATTTTCAAAGTTACCGCCAACACCTGATCGATAATTCCTGAACGAAACCACAGGCGTTATCTCCTCGGATAGTTCCCGGCCTGCCCTTACTGTGAGAATCGGTCAAACCGAGAACTGGGGGAGCTAATGATGTGGCCGAATCTGCCTGGGCCACGTGTACGCCTCCTCAGCTCACACGTCGGCTCCAGCTCAGAGCAAGATGCCAATCTTGGGTTGCCACGTGGGTAGCCTAATCCGGTCAGGGCCAAGGTCGGTCAGAAGCCATCACGTCTCCTCGGCTTATATGATCTCCTCAAGGTTAGAACATCGTCGATGTCGATTCCACTCCATCCTCGGAGTCATTACCCAGACATCCACCTTCAGCAATGGATGCACCCGACGCGCCCACAGCGCGTGTCAAGGGGCACTCCTATAACCAGCAACGGGGCTGGGCCAACCTAACCCTATTCCGGCCCACCTGTTTTTATTTATTATAAATAGTGCCACGGTACTGTTCATTGGGTAAGACACTTTTAATCCATTATTACGCTTGCTACTCCTTACCATCTGCCTTCCCGAATACTGACTTAAGCGTCGGAGGGTCTTCGCCGGAGACACTTCCGGCTAGTCTCACGTGTGCTCCATCCTTGCAGAATAGAATCCGACCAGCTTTCGTATACCCTTACGCGGACTTCTTTGCTCGGATTCGGACATCCATACTCTGATCGAGCTGACGTGCACAGAGGATCAAAACCGACCACATCAATATCCATCTTCACAAAGTATAGTTTCACCATAAAACATTTTCGGGATAGTGATTCACACAACGTGGTCCATACATTATAAACTATATCACTGATTCATATCCAAAAGGATCTAAGTTTCTATTAGATAACTTAGCATAAACTATGACGACCCTAAAATCCCTTGATTATTATTATTAGTCTTATTGTTATTATTATGATTATTATTGTCATTAATGGTTACGTACATGTGACGACCCGAAACCCTTGGCTAGTTATAGAGAAATGCTACAAATACTTGTAATATAGTAAGCTGAAAATTTTTGTAAAAGTCATTTATTAAACATAGCAAAATACCAAGTACATGACAATAGTCCTAAATACATAATACGACTACATAGACTCGTCTATCACTTCTTCTAGCCAAAAGCTCCAAATCGCCTCTCGCTATCCTCCTCGTTGATAACCTCATGCTCATGTCCGGCTAAAACATTAGATATTTAACGACGTCAACAATCATGTTGAGTAGTAATTTCACTTAACACATAAGGTGCGCGTGTGTGACTTGAACATACATATTTTCACATACTTGCATCAATATAAACCATATAAAATTTCAGATTCATAAGAATCATAAATTGCACATTTTTCTACCGTTTTCGCCTCGACGGGCGACTACCTTATCTCGCCGTGCCGTAATTCAATTCCAACCATTACTCCCACCCAACCCGACACTCCAGTGGTCATATCCCGGGCATATACCGAATTTCCTACGACCCACTTCAGTACATGGAACACTCCGTCCATGCAAGGTGGGATTAGGCAACGATGGATGGCGAGAACGTTTAAGACCGGCAAGCCCGTTGCCGCCCGGCCGAACTCAGCCCCATCCACCCCTATCACGTTTTTGGGCCCATATACACACAATATCAACACATTTGAATCACAATATCAACACAAAACAAGCTGTTTCAGCTGGTTGTTGCACAGTTTCCAGCATAGCGTAACACAATTTTCAGTTTTGCACAATCGACATTTACGAAGGCGAACAGAAGTTTGTAGCTTTCAAACCACTCAATTTCCCCCTTGAAACTTCTACACCTATGTGCCCAAGGTTGTAAAATAGACTTTTAGTTGGAAAAATGTCGAAATTTCAGCTTACGAGACCTGGAATTACCAGACTGCGACGCTAAACGTTTTCACGCGCAACCGCTGAAATTTCCAGTTTTCGTAACCCAAACCTCCGGATTTTAAAAACCTGTTTCTACAGCTTATTTTACACTGAATTTGAAGTATATAAATCAGGTTTTTGGTTGGAAATTTTCGGGTTTTCCAGCCGTGCAAAAATCGAACTTTTCAGCTTTGAAAACAAGAGGTTCTGCATGAACAGTAATTTCAGTTTTGAGAACAACTCCAATTTTCAGTTTTAAACACTGAATTTGCAACTTCTAACACATGAATAAAACCATAAACACATATATAAACCCTAGACAAGCATAAACCCTAAATTATTAGCACATAAATCCATCAAAATGTTCAAATTTTCAGCACACTCATTCATGAACACATATCATACACTTAACTAATCTATCATGAAATTCCTTAGGACTAAGATAGTAACCAACTTGTGGTTACATCCCATGTCCTAATAGGGAAATAATATGCTAATGTTATAAGAAAACTAACTCATGTCTTAAGAGAAATCACTACCTTCTTCTAAAGGGTTTTCTTCTTTTCTTTCTAGGTTTAGAAACAAAGTAGTGCAAGAAGGAGAAAAGGTGAGTTTGTGGGGTAATATGAACCAAAAAGAGGGAGATATGGGAGTGTGTTTGGCCGGCTGCTTGTGTGTGTGAGTGTGTGGTGTTTTGTATTTTCTTGCACTTTTAGTTACTTATACTAATGTTAGAAGAAATGGAAGAAATAGGATTAAAATAGGATTAAGTCTTAATCTAATGATTCCTTCTTTCCAACTCAATACCCAACTATGAGGTCTAAGGGTGCTTAGTGGTGGTCTATAAGTGCTTAGTGGTAGTCTAAGTAATCCTTGACCATACATGTATGCATTCATCTAGAAATGTTTGTCCAAGTGTAGGTACAAGTGTATGTGTAGAAGAATTGAGAATAAGATTAGTATATACTAAGTAATTAAAATATATATGTATATATTCAGAAAAATTTCGTCCACCCCTCTTTATTTTTCTGAAAACTTGTAGGTTTTTTTCTTATTTTATGTATAATTAGGCATAATAGGGAAGAAAAATGTCTAGGGGTCGAAAATGCAATTTATCCATTCTTTAGGGGTTTTTCCGAAAATCTTCTAAATCTTATTACACAAACTGAGCATATACATATCTATATGTGTATACATATATTTTCATGAATTATATAGTTTATATGATGCTTAACTAGGACAAGAACTAATCCTAACTTGTACATTTGCGAAAAACGAACATGAGACACAAAGTATTAACATTATGAAAACATATACCTATAAATATAAAATAAACACATATAATTATATCTATACATAATGGGAGTGAGAATACGGGTCCTTACAGTACATGTGTACATTGTTAATTACAAAACGTACGAGGTACATTACATAACATAAGGGTACATCCAATAAAGGAGAGTATCGACTTTCCAGTTCTACTATATGTACATAGCAAAAGCAAAAACCATCAACTACAAGTACGCAACAGAAATCCTACATCTTTCTTCCTAGTAAAATGCTTCAAAAGGTTCCTCTTCCTCATCATCATAAAGGCTAGTTTTGGAAGCATCTAAAGCATTATATAACACGAAATCAATATACGTTGAATAGAAACATTTCTTTATACACATAAGGTGCTCGAGTGTCAAGTGCACACTAGTTACGCATAGCACATACATAGTTTCACACTTTCTACCTTTTGTCACCTGACAGTGACCCTTATAACTACCCAGGCCGAAATAACAACCAACACATTTCTCCCGCCAGCCTTATCCTTCAATGGTCGTATCTCGAGCATATGCCTAGTATTGTCCTACGACCCTCTCTCTTGAGTAGATCCCTCCGTCTACCCAAGGGGGGATTAGGAGATGGAAGGGGTATGAACTCTTCCGGCTACTCAATAGCATGTCTTGGCAGAACACCCCCCAGACCATTTCAGCACATATGGGCCCATTCACACAATTGCAATTTATTCACATAAGCACATAATCTTTGGAAGTTTATGTTATAGTTTAGTAAAGTAAGCTCCACACTTAAAAATAAAAGCTTCACATAAGCATACTTACTTAAAAATGTTAAATATGTATATAAATAATAGCAAAAATATACTTAGAAGATGGTTCTCAACATTCTTTAGTAGAAAACTTACTCTCATGATAATAAATAGATGGACAAAATATAACTAAGATAAGTAGATAGATAAGATATCACTAATATGAATTAATATAATGATGCATATATACCTATATAAAATATAGATAAGTATATATATAGATATGATAAGAATTATCTACATATACATATAAAACTATTAAAATGAATATAAGTATATATACATATACCTAATGTATATATATATATATATAAAAGTAATCTATAATAACATATACCTATACGTACGTATAAATATATATATACTTAACATATAATGAAATTAGTTAAATGAATATATAATAACACTTTAAATATTTATATATATATATATATACGTACATAGATATATATTTCTATAATCATCTAACCACTTACTAAAACCTTGAATAGGTATATATATATGCGTGTGTGTAAAGGACTAAAGTAAGCATAAATCTATAGGATAAAGTATAATAAAAGTTCTACTTATCAAATAATAGACATGTGGAGCTTTCTTTACTAAAACTTTCAAGAGCAACATAGAATATTCCCCTGCTAGCTCAAATAAAGCATCATGGTCTCATACTACTTCATATAAAGCACAGAACTCACATAATAGTTCAAATGAAGCATAAGAATTTCATATTATTGCAAAAAGGGCACAATAATCACATAGTATTTCCAATAAAGCATAGTAAGCACATAGTACTCAAAATAAGCATCTTAATCACATAATATCTTCAAGATCATGCTCACAAGTCTATCCATCCTTCAACTTCCTCCCAACAAGAGTTAAAACATGAAAAAAAAATTAACTACAAAGCTTTAAAGTAACATGAAAATGGCAAAATAACTAAAACCCTCAACTTGGAGGCATGTTTGGCAAAAGCTCTCACTCTAGGCCATTCAAGCTTGTTCTTTTACATTGCTTGGGCACAAGAGTGTGGAAGCTTGCCCATTCTTCTCAAGAAGGAGAAGAAAACTCTCTACTTAAGGCATAAAGAAGTGTTCCTACCTTAGGTTCTTCCAAGTGGTCTAGTGGTTTGGAGAGAATGTAGTGTTTGGAGGGAAAATAAGAGTGTAAGAGAAGAGAGAGTGGACGGTTTTGGGGCTAGAATAGGCTGAAAAGTGAGGATTGTGGGTGTGTATGGTCTTGTGTATTGATCTTCCAAAGTATTAGAGGCAAAGATCTATATATTATATTCATCTAAATACCTCTACCATACAACTATACATGGATGGTTATACATACACCTTACTTTACTAACCACCATGTATATGTATGTGGGTATGGGTGTGTGTATATGTAGCTACGTATATCACCACTAATATATATTTATATGTGTATATGAGGCTAGGTTTCAAGAGTGTATTAGTAGAGATATTTTGATAAAATATAGAATAAAATCAACTAAAATCAAATATATTAAGTATTTTAAAAATTAGATTTCAAATTAATAACTTAAATACAATGTTTTTCGAAAATTACTAAAAATTCTTGGAAAAATAAGTAAAAGTTGAAAATAATCTATTAAAAAGTTTCTGGGAGTTTAGAAAGATTAAATGCATAAGATTTTAAGAATATCTAGAATTTATAATATTTTATAAAAATTTATGTAGCAAAATGATCACTTATTCGCAAATAAAAATCATATTTTGACAAATAATCTCTATAAAACGATAATTCACAAAATAAGTTAATAAGGCACTTATTCATCAAAGTAATGTACACCCAATGTATAATATAAAGTATTTAAACAAAGGATTTTATCGGGTCGTCACATAAACAATCCTGTATATCTCCACAGAAGTTGGATGTTGGTCATTTGGATCAAAAAATAATAGGATATGTCCATGCGGCAACCTTTTCTTTTTTTAACTCAATTGTATAAATGACTACTAAAGATATTAAAAGAAATTATGTAAAAATAGACTACGCCAGCAATTGGTAGGCACAAAAATTAGTTAAATGCATGCTAATTTAATAGATATTATAGAAACAATGAATTACAATTAAATATAATATATATGTTGACATATTATATTTATATACTTGTATATAAAAGGCTTTATAGTAATACATGCCATGACTCTACCAAAATGATTTCAATGATGCAAGTCTTTCATCAATTGGTTCAATTTGATTTTGGAAACCCGCACAATAATATCAAGCTTATCCTCATACCTTTGACCCGGTATCAAGACAAAAAATGATTGTATTTCTTGCTACTCCGGATTGCAAGTAAAAGTGATATAGATGTCTAACAGGCCTAATCTTGGACAACTAGTAAATGTTGATGGCAAAATGAATCTTCTACCAATGGAAGATAAAGTTGTATCACCTCCGACAACTGCCTCATACAATCCAATATATAATTCTACTCTCAACATCGTTTGATTGTTTTGAATCCAATTCAGGTTGTTCTCACTACTACAATAATAGGATATGAAGGCAATTTTTTTGGCCATGAAAAGGCTAAAAATTGCCTCCAATACATTTATAGGCATTTGTCTGAAACAACCTCCATAGGTGGAGTTGCGAAAGATATAGAGACACATATATAAATGGGTTAATTGCAGTGAACCCTCCAAAATTTGGGGTGGTTGCACTTTACCACAAAAAATAATTCCTACTCCTCTAACCACAAAATTAACTTGTATATAGGGTGAGAAGGGTTAATCCCAAAAGGAATAACTTATTGACTAATTTCCAAGATAACCAAGAGTTAAAAAGAAAGTAAAGAAAAGAGGATTTTGAATCCAAAGTTAATAAAGCAAAATAAAAGTATGAAATAAATTAAAAATGAAAATACGTGAATAAAGATTCAGTCAAGGATAATTCTTCACACAATGTTTTCATGGATTGATCATCCATTCAAAGATAACTTTTAACTCATGCAATAGATTGGTTATAGCCTTCAGAGACCTCGTCCAACCGAATCTTTCCTTATTAATAGACTAGACACGCGAACACTATGAATAACCCCTAATTAAAGAATAACCATAGTCGAACGATAGGATTAAACCCATTAACAGCATTAAAAACTAGAAAGACCCAATCCTAGCAAACAAACCTACGAATGTGGTTCTTCAAAACTAGATTGTGTATTCTCCGTAGTATAACGAATTATACTACTTTCCACTTGTATTGGTTCAATTAAACATTTACGGATTCGATTTCACCAACTGGAATTATGAAGATAAATTAATGGAACAATAGGTACTAATTACACAACTAACAAAAAAACAATAAGGGATGGGGTATTTCCGAAAAGTACAGAAAAATATACAAATACAACATAAAATTAAAAGACAAGCAAACTGATTAGATCTCACAATCCTTAAATAAAACATTGGCTTGAATTATTCCTTAACTGAAAATAATAGTTTAGCCATGCATGACCACGGACAAAACTTAAAGAAAGAAAATATAAAATTTGAACACTAAAAACTAAGACTAGAATCAAAGGTGTCTAAACAATGGTCTATAATCGTGTATAAATAGAGCTCTAACCCTAGATTAAAATCCTAACAGGATTAGGATAATTCTTTAGAAGGCCCGAGAATTCGTAGGCAATAGGAGGTTTGTTTCCAAGTCTAACTCTTGCCATAACGAGGTTCTTCCCTTCTATTCCCGAGTAGAAATTGTTGGCCACTAGGCATGATCATGCCTTGAGTCACAAGCATGATTATTTCCATGTTCAGCCCTTTGACTTCGTTGTATGACATCCCTCTGTATTTTTTACCATTTTTTAGGCCTTTTAGACCTCCTTTTCATAAATTTTCACCTACGACAAATAAGAAATAAATTTGGTGAAATCATAAGCAATTTAAAACCCAAATTTATTCAAAACAAGTGCAAGTGTGGCCTAAAGTTTGGTAGAAATTGCATGTTATCAAATTCCTCCACACTTAGACCATGCTTGTCCTCAAGCATGCTAATAACCCAGGTCATCAATTTCTCCAAAGGAAACAATCATTTAGGTAATGTCAAATTAATGAAGTCAACAAGAAAATGTAAGCAGACTTAGAAAGAGAGCAACTTAAAGAATACATCCACAAAAATTTTGACACTTAGGCATTGGTTGAAACCAAGGTCTTTAGGCACATAATTTGATGAGATTAACACTCTTTACTCCGATCCTTAACAAACAAGTTCGGTTTGCAAATCAAATCAAAGGAGGAAGTAATCGTAATCACACTAGACATCACGCATCCTTCATTAGAGAAATAATAAAGCAGGGAGTTCTATTGATTTGTTTTTTTTTTCTTCGTTTCTTTTTTTCTTTTTTTTTTATAAGCTGTTGGGAGCTACGCAAGTGCACACAGTCGGACAAGTAATACAAAGTGAGTAGAGTGTCGAATCCCACAGGGATTGTGATTTGGACCCATGAAAGTGACTCGTGTTATTTAGCTAAATGGATCAAATTAAGTAGTGGTTTTGTTTTTTTCTAAATAAAAGCTAATTTCTTAATAAAAACAACTTACGAATAACAATAATAACAAATAATCAAGGTGAGAAATGCAAGTGTAAGGTGGTTTCATTCACCTAATTCCCTATTCTAATACAATCCCTAAGTTGAATAGTTTCGTGGTTGTGTGAAGCCTAGGAACAAATATATCCACAATCTCTCTCGAGCATTGCAGAATTAATTCACACAATCTCTCTAAGCCTAAGACAAATCAATTCTCATTCAATTAATCCCAGCTTTAGAAATTATTTGTATGAAATTTAATCACTGCCTTAAGGCTCAATCAATGTTAAATTCATTCTCATGCAACTTTAACACCATTTGATCTCGTCTAACTAGAGTTACAATCATGAATCGTCTCTCGACCTTATCACGATTCTCAAATTCGCTAATTAGGGATGATCAAACCCTAACCACGTATTAAATCATTAAACGAGAATCACACAACAAAAGACATACGAAAATAGATTCCAATTCACGGGATTTTCATAGAATAGCGAAAAAGGCGAACTACACCATCCTTACACTTAAATAAAATTAGTTCATAATGAAACTAAAAACAAGGGCAAAATCTGGAAACGAATTCATGAAAGGAAAAGAATTAAACTTATTTGATGAAAATTTCAGACGTAAAGTTTCCTTGTTCGGTTGTTCTTCCTTTGCCTCTTGATTTCTTTCTTCTTCCGTTCTCCAAAAATCTCCAAAAGATGAAAAATATGAAAAAGAAAAGTTCTAAAAACTAAAACCTAGCTAAAAACGTGAATTCCAGTTGTGTCAATGTTTCTGGACTTAAAAAGGGGCAGAAAAACCCTAGCGCCACCTTCCAAAAATAGAGTCCTAATCGAAAAGGAAAGTTGTTAATTTCTGCCGCAGACTTTGGGTACGTATCCAACTTACAGATTCATTTAACTCCCTAATGACTTAAACCGGGTACATACCCAAAATATTTTGGGCACGTACCCAAACATACAGATTCACTTCTTCTCAAAATGGCTGAAATTGGGTTGATACCCAAAATCTCTTGCGAAAGTACCCAACTCTTGACTTCTACTTTTCGCCTCTTTGATGGTATTTTTCCCATCTTACCTACAATACAACGATTTAACTCAAATTTAGGCATAATATGGTTCAAATGGAGAAAAATACATGATAAGTCCATCAAAATAAACATAAAAATTCAGTAGAATTACGGACTTATCATTAGCCAATCTTAACCACAACAAACCTTTTTACGCAAACAAAAATATTGGTGATGAATGTGCCCGATTACTCAGTTGATATGATTAGTTTGTCTATAGTGTTAGCCAACCTTTTTACACGAACAAAAACATTGGTGATGAATGCGCCAAGTTACTCAGTTGGTAACAACCTCTAGATGGCTACTAGCTACTCATAATCACCTTTTTGCGTGATTAGCAGAGTAAATTGGCCTCATTTTTTTTTCTTTTTTTGAATAATTTCTCCCCAAATGTATTTCCTTCTTTTGAATTCAACATAAACATCAAACATAATATGGGTAATTCCCTATAAGAAGTGACCACTAGCCAAAATGTTATGTTGTTTGGATTAAAAAATGCCCTATCAGAATTTCAAAATATTATAAATGATATATTTATACCTTATAGTGATTTTATCGTTATTTATATTGATGACATTTTAAACATCTTGAGATTTTTAAGAAAATCATTATCCAAAATGGTTTGGTTATATCTAGATCAAAGATGTCAGTTTTCCAAAGTAAAGTAGGATTTCTAGGGCATAATATTGAAAAAGGAAAATAGTCGCTATAAATAGAAGTATTGAATTTGCATCAAAATTCCCAGATGTTATTAGTCATAAAACACAATTACAAAGATTTTTAGGAAGTTTAAAGTATATATCTCCATATTATAAAAATCTAGTTGAAGATACTGCTATTTTATATGATAGGCTAAAACGGATTCCTAAACCATAGAATGAAAACTATACTCACGCAGTTAAACTAATTAAACAAAAGGTTAATAGTCTTCCTTGTTTAATGCTTGCAAATCCTAATTGGCAAAAAATTATTGAAACTGATGCCTCTAAAATTGGTTATGGAGGAATATTAACACAAATATCTCCTCATAATAAACAAGAATATCATGTTAGATTTCATTCAGGTAAATGGAATAATGGCCAGAAGAATTATCTAAGCAATTGTAAAATGTGTTTTGAAATTTCAAGATGATTTATATAATCAACAATTTTTAATAAAAACAAATTGTCAGTCTGCCAAATTCATGTTTCAAAAAGATTTTAAGCGTGATGTTTAAAAACAAATGTTTGCTAGATGGCAAGCGCATTTAGCCCCTTTTGATTTTCAAATTCAATATAAAAAAGGGAAAGGTAATAGTCTCGGTGACTTTCTCACTCGTGAATTTTTATAGGATGCGCGACAATTCACCTAATAGACAGGGAGATTATAATCCCCTTTAAGAGGTCCCCTTCAACTTAAGGATTTATAATCCTGCAAATAGGCCTATCAATGCTAATCGTTTTGGCATTCCCAAAATGATTCATTTTTCCAGAAGAATTGATAGAGAAATTGAAAGTCTTTAATATATTTTGACAGTAACAATGAATGAAGTCACTATTAATAGCATTAATCATATGATTAGTCATTATAAAGAATTATCAAAAAAGATTAAACTCTAGCTCAACAAGCATATAGCTTAAATTGGTTTTCTTGTTATAAAGGAATGAGTCCACAAGGAAGAGGAAATTTCCCTCCATCTAATAGAGGAGAAAGAGAAAATTTTGTGAAATAGGAGTTAATTGCAGAAAATATTGCATCCTCAGGTAATATACCTAAAGATAAGAATGATACAATTTATAAGGAATTTATGGAATTCCTTGAAAAGAAAAAACAAGAGGAAAGTGGTCCTTCCTATGCAAAAACTTTTGCTGAGGAAGAAAATGATGATCCCTCTATTTATGAATAGAACACTAATAAGGAGTTAATATTACTTTTTGAAAATAGAGATCTGCAATGGAAAGAAGAACGATGGACTTTAATGCAATGGTATTTGAATACAGTATCATATATAGGAGGCTCTTATAAATAGAGAATGAATTATGAAAACATTCTCACATACGAGATCATGTGAATTTTCACATTTCAATCCTACCAATAATAAACAAGCTTATAACTTCAGCAAAGTTATAATTAAGCGGATTATATCAGCAGAAGAATGGGGTTTAAGCACATTAAGGGAAAAGGAATATCTCCACCCTGAATTAAAAATCCCCATAAAGTTCAATTATTGTGATTATGTGGAGGCCTTTCACAAAACCTTTCTCTATGAAAATTTTAAAAGAAAGCATTCTTGGTTTATCAAGATATGCTCTGATGTTTATAGACATAAACAACCAAATTGGTTTTTTCAATATTGGATGAATTTTGGTTCATCAACAAAAATTCTTCTAGAACCCTTTAAAGGACTATACACTGAATGGATGAATATATCACCTAAATTAATTGAGATGCAAGATGATAATAGATAAGTTGAGGGAATTGCCCCTATGTGCTTTTTCATTGAATTCTCAATTCATTGGATAGAGAAGTGAGCTCCTGAATTTTGGTATACCCAGCAGAATATCCCATGTTTGAAGAGAATTTTCTTTACTAAGTTTTGGAATAAAATGATCTAGAAAGAAAATGGTGTAATGCAAAGCCAACAGACTATTGATCATATTCAAGAAAAAATTAAAGATTATAACGAACCAATTAAATCAAAGCATCAAAAGGAATCTCCTAGTCCTTTCCAGCACATTGCCAAAAAGATCCAGATGTAGAATGGGATGATGATGTAAGATGATATCATTGAATCTTACATTGGAAAAGTGAAAAAATATTTAATAAAAAATCGGAATGTTGAAATTAATTTTGACAATATTGTGCAGGTGAATCTCAAGATCCATATGAGGAAGAAATATCAATTGAAGATATTCTTGATAATATCAAAGAAAATATTAAAGATAGTATGAAGAAAAAATGTGAAGGATCAAAATCAAAACAAGATTGATGATATCACCAATGACATTACAAGAACAATGATGTCATCAATGACGTCGCGAAGATCAATCATGGCAGGTTACAACTGGAAGGCTCGATTATTCAAGCTCCAATAATGTATCGAATTTAAAATCCGAAAAAATTGCTTATCAATCTTTTGATATCTAACAACTTTTATAAAAGGTTGGACTTTGTAAATTTTGCATAGAGCTTAGTTTTTTAGATTTTCTTTTCTTCTTTTGTAAACTCATCCTCTTTTAAATTTGCCCTTGTAAAAAATATTACTAAATAACAGTTAGCTTTTGGATACTATTTGTCATAATATCATGGTGTGTTTTAATTGTATTTAATTACGTTTATATTAAATTTTTTATTTACATAGTCTGAATGGTAGGCTAATTCATTTGTGTTGAATTGCATCATTCTATATAGATTGTGTATCATGGAATGCTAAACTTGTAAATTTTTCCTTGAAATAAGTTTGGTCAAGGTTCAAAGAAGTATGATTAGCACTTATTCAGCAAATGACCACAACCTATTAGATATTATAAATATACCTCGGTTCTGTCGGAATCATTCATTCGCATTCGAAAAGTGTTTTCAGCATTCTGCATTTTGCTCCATATACTTTCTAAAGCATTTATTTTTCAATTTCAAGAGTTCCAAAAACTTTTTGTTTGATCTTTTTGAGATTTTTAGTACTCCTATCTCAAGAAAAGTCATTGTATCTTAGGAGACAATTGTCAAAGAAATCATGAGCACTATACGGGACAAAATTTTCTGAGAGACAGAGAATCAAATTCTCGTATCAACTTTGTTTTCTATTGAAATCACCTCACTTCACAACTAACAATTCTAAGACATGTTTTTACATGGTTTCAATATAGCATCATCTAATACTGCTATTGTTCCCCAAGCTCCTGCCCGAAGGGAAAGGCCGGAGAAATTCACCATCGCTGATTTTAAAATGCGGCAGCAAGGTTTTTGAAAGATTTTGTAGCCGTAGTGGATGACAGTGGCACTAATGGTCAAAAGAGGGCATCTCTGGATGCATGGAATCAAGGTGATTTTGTGTGCAGGAACTACATACTCAATGAGTTGAGTGGTACACTTTATAATATATACAATTCAGTCAACACATCAAAAGAATTGTAGGAGTCCTTAGAAAAGAAATACAAGACGGAGGATGTCGGCTTGAAGAAATTCATAGTTAGAAAGTTGTTGGATTATAAGATAGTGGACTCCAAAACCATGATCAGTCAAGTCCAAGAGTTGCAGATCATTTTGCAGGACCTTCATGCAGAGGGAATGCAGCTCTGTGAGTCTTTTTAGGTTGCTGCTTTATTTGAAATTCTATTACCAGTCTGGAAAGACTTCAATAACTATTTAAAACACAAAAGAAAAGAAATAGGATTTGAGGGCCTAATTGTCAGACCCGGGATAGAGGAAGACAATTAGAAGTCAAATGCCAAAGTTGGTAAGCTACAAATGGAAGGTAGAGCTTACTTTGTGGAGCCTAGCTCGAGCTTTGGGAAAAAAAGAAAGCACCAAGGACCTGGCCAGAAGAAAGGCAAGGAGAAAAGATTCAAGGGTAGCTGTAACAACTGTAGCAAGCCATGTCACAAGGCAAAACACTACCGAGCTCCAAAGAAAGAGAGAGTAGAAGCAAGTGTAGCTGAAAACAAGTATGTCTCAGGTGGACCTGTCGGATAACTTGGTGGACAACCCAAAGGAGTGTTGGATCGACACTGGAGCTACCGGCCACATCTGCTCTTAAAAGGCACTATTCGCAACCTATACCTTGATCAACGGTCAAAGGCTGCTCATGGAAAATTTTGCAACCTCCAAGGTCGTGGGTCTTGGGAAGGTGGCCTTGAAGATAACTTCCAAAAAAGGTCTGATGTTGGTCGATGTGTTGCAGGTGCCTGACATGCAGAAGAATTTAGTACCAGGGTCATTACTAGATAAGAGTGGGTTTAGGCTTAATATTCGAATCAGGAGAGTTTGCACTAACCGAACATGGCATGTTTGTTGACAAAGGTTACTTGGACAAAGGGTTGTTCAAGATAAATGTAATGACTCTAATTCACAATTTTGATGGAAATAAAGTAACTAGTTCTACTTCTTTGATTGAGTGTTCTAATTTTTGGCATGCCATATTGGCTGAAGTGAAAATTAATCCTCATGAAAAATGTGAAATTTGTGTAGAGGTCAACGGAACCTGTGGAATTAATACATAGTGATATATGAGACTTAAAATTTGTGCAAACTAGAGGTCAAAAAAAGTATCTTTTTTTTACTTTTTTTGATGATTGCCAAAGACATTGCTATATTAATTTTCTTAAAAGCAAAGATGAGGCCTTAGAAGTGCTCAAAAATTATAAAGTTGAGGTAGAGAATCAACTTAGCAAGAAAATTAAAGCAATACAGTTGGATAGAGGTGGAGAATGTACAGCACCTTTTTAAGAATTTTGCTCAGAAATACGAATTATTCAACAAACGATTGCACCTTATTCACCACAATCCAACGGTATTGCTGAAACAAAAAATCTTACTCTTAAAGAAATGATGAATGCTATATTGATAAACTCTGGATTACCACAAAACTTGTAGGGGGAAGCCGTACTTTAAGCTAACCACATATTGAATAAAATTTGACCCAAAGATAAGAAAGAAACACCATATGAACTATAGAAAGGTCACAAGCCTTCCTATAAATATCTTAAAGTGTGGGGTGCTTAGCTAAAGTAGAAGTACCTACGCCAAAGCAAGCTAAAATCGAGCCTAAAATGGTAGACTGCATCTTTATTGGATATTCTTACAACAATAGTGCATATCGGTTCCACGTATACAAATCAGCTATTTCTAATAGAAATGAAAATATGATCATTGAATCTAGAAATGTTGCATTTTTTGAGGATATTTTTCTTGTAAAGAAAAGGGGAAGGGAAAAGGATATAGAAAACTCGAATAAAAAGACCTATGAGTCTACAGATGAAAATAGTCAGTCTAGTGAAGAACCCTGATATAGTAAGAGGGCCAGGGTAGCTAAAGATTTTTGTCCTAATTTTCTAACATATATGTTAGATAACGAGCCAAGAACGATTAAAGAAGCTATATCTTCTTTAGATGCTACTCTACGGAAAGAAGCAATCAATAACGAGATACACTTCATCATACAAAATCATACTTGGAAATTGGTTGATTTACCACCCGGTACCAAACCGCTAGGTTGTAAATGGATTCTAAAGAGAAAATACAAAGTAAATGGATCTATAGACAAATTCAAGGCTAGGTTGGTAGCCAAAGGTTTCAAACAATGAGAAGGCCTTGATTTCTTCAATACATACTCGACTGTAACTAGAATAATATCCATTAGAGTTCTCATTGCAATAGCAGCTCTGCATAACCTCGAGATACATCAAATGGATGTTACAACTGCCTTCTTGAATGGTGAGTTAGAAGAAAAAATCTATACTAGAAGGGTTTGTTGTTCCCGAACAAGAGAAAAATGCGTGTAGATTAGTTAAGTCATTGTATGGTCTTAAATAAGCTTGCAAACAGTGGTATGAAAAGTTTGACAAAATCATGATATGAAATGGGTACAAAATCAATGAATATGACAAATGTGTTTACATAAAAGACAGACCTAACGTATATGTTATAGTATGTATTTATGTTGATGACATGCTTATTATGGGAAGCAGACACGATATAATCGTGAACACTAAGAAATGTTTAATACTTTGACATGGAAGATATGGGAATAGAAGATGCCATACTAGGAATTAAAATCACTAGGACATCTGATGGCATCATTTTGTCCCAATCCCATTACACTAATAAAATAAATGAAAAGTTTAAGGCATATGATGGTCCTCCAGTAAAATACCAGTGGATTTAAGTTTGCACTAAAGCAAAAACCATGGTGATCCTATAACTCTACTAGAATATTCGGGGATCATAAGCAATTTGATGTACATCATGAATTGCACACACCTGAATATTGTACAATCAGTTAATAAAATAAGTAGATTTACAAGTAATCCAAGGAATAACCGTTGGAAAGCATTAGTAAGGATCCTTATATACCTCAAATATACCTTGAAATATGGATTACACTATAAACGATATCTAGCTGTATTGAAAGGATATAGTGATACTAACTGGATATCTGATATAAAAGATACTAAATCGACAAGTGGTTATGTCTTTACCTTAGGTAGAGCTGATGTGACTTGGAAGTCCTCAAAACAAGCGTGCATAGCTAGATCTACAATGGAATTGGAGTTCATAGCTTTAGATAAAGTGGGGGAAGAAGCAGAATGGCTCCGCAATTTCTTAAAGGACATTCCTTGTTATCCTAAGCCAATGCTTACAATTGTTATACACTATGATAGTCAGTCAGCAGTTGGAAGGGCACAAAGCAAGATGTATAATGGTAAATCAAGACACAAACGTAGAAGACGTAACACTATTAGGCAGTTGATCTCGAGTGCTATCATCTTAGTTGTATGTGAAATCAAAAGAGAATTTGGTAGACCTGTTGACTAACGGATTACAAAGAGATCAAACATACTGCTCGCCAAGGGGGATGGGATTAAGACCCACAAATTAAGAGTCTTCATAGCGGTAACCTAACCTTGATGACTGGAGATCCCAAGAACTTGGTTCAACAGGACAACTAAGCTATAAAGATTCAAACGAGCATCAAGGAGACACCTCCTACCCATTCCCTTGATTGACAGATACTCCCTACTGAGCAGGTACTAGGCTAAGGATTACCTTTTAATGATTTCTATAACTGGAAAGTGGAGTATGGCATTATACTTTGAAATAAGAGATCACATATGTAATCGTGAAGACGGGCCGCTTCAAATGTAAACACTTATAAATCCCAGATGGTGTCCAACCAGAATGGACATGACCATGAGAACTAGAAAGTGTTAGAAGACATTTTGTGAGAGTATTGTTGTCTTGGTTTACACTAACAGCTAAATAGTTCAATACATCCTGTAAACGGATTAGCCAAGTAAATCCAATATTATATCTCTAAGGAAGGTTTAGAGCCATAAGCCACCTATCTTGATGCAATATGTATTTGCCGGAACTCTTAGAAAATATCTGCATGTTATTTGCATTAATTTCATTCATGTAGGGAATTGTTGGAAATTGCATTCCTATCAAGTTTGTATGTGACCAACTTTTAGAAATTATTTAAGTGGGTTGAAAAATAAATTTGTAGTTATGATTGACATTAATGAATTCTAATCCAAAAGTAGATGTAGATAATGTGTTCACTCAAGTGAATACAATTTTGGGAGAACAAGAAATAATTGTGAAAAATAGCCACTTAAATAGATGAAGCTATGAATGGGAAGATATTTAAGAATGTCATCCCACATTGAAAAAATGAAGGAAGACTGGCCACTTAATATAGCCTAAGAACTTGGGGATACCCAAATGTGCAAATGGGTGAGGACTTGTATACAAGTGGGCTTAGGCCTAGGCTTGGTTTGGGCTTGCCATAATTAATATATATTCTTTTTGGGCTAAATTAAAATTAAAATTTGGGTCGAATGAAACACGAATACAAGGCAATCAGAATTGGATCAACGGTTCAGTGTGGGTCTGGTGGAACCCTGGTAGATGCAGTGCTGCAGTGACCGAACCGGTGCAAGCCAAGTTGATCTAGTCGAACTAGTGCGAGCAGCAGTCCAAGAGGTGCGATTAGCACTTATTCAGTGAATGGCCATAACCTTTTAGATATTAAAAATATATCTCAATTATGCCAGAATCATTCATTTTCATTTTCAGTGAATGGCCATAACCTTTTTAGCATTCTGCATTTCACTCCATATACTTTCTAAAGCCTTCATTTTTCAATTTCAAGAGTTCTAAACACTTTTATTCATTCTGCTTGGGATTTGTAGTGCTCCTGTCTCAAGAAATGTCGTTGTATCCTGGGAGACAATTGTCAAAGAAATCGTGAACACTATACGCAGCAAAATTATCTTAGAGACAGATAATCATATTCTCGCCTCGACTTTCTTTTGTAATTGAAATCACCTCACCTCATAACTAACAATATAAGCATATTGGAAATCCAAAGTAATTTGATCGATAGAATTGTCTCCTTTATATTGTAATTAATTAACGATTGGTTGTTCTTGAATTATCAAATCTCGATGATTATTAGAACATACAAATTATATATGTTAAGGTGTAGGAGTATGTTTAAAATTCTGAAGCTACTCCAAAACTAAGTTTTGAGGTTGCATTCATACTACATCATGTTGTTTGGTGAGAGGTGATTTCAAATAAAAATGAAGTCGAAACTCTTGATTCTCTGTCTCTAAGACAAATTTGCCCCGTACAGTGCTCACGGTGTAAATGGCAATTGTCTCCCAAGATACAACGACTTTTCAAGAGATAGGAGCACTTCAAATCTCGAGACAGGGGAATAAAAAGTGTTGAAACTCTTGAAACACGAAATAAGAGAGCTTTGGAAAGTACGCGCACTAGAATGCAAGAAAGTATAAATGCTGATGGATGTGAATGAATGAATCTGGCAGAAGTGGGGTATATTTATAATATCTGAAAGGTTGTGGCCATTCACTAATAAGTGTTAGTGGCACCCCTTGGATCAAACCAAGCCACCGGTTCGGTTAAGACCGAACCACACCGACCCGGTTGGTTCAATCCAAAATTTAATTCGGATTTGGCCCAGAAAGAATAAGGCTTAATTAGCCCAAGCCCGGCCCGCCCGCCACGCCGAGCCGGCCGGACGGCGGCGGCTGTGGGCGCGCGTGGGCTTTAGCCCGAACCCACTTGGACTTAGGTCCTTGCCCGTTTACCCATTTGGGTATCCCCAAGGGACCCCAACCCTTTGCGAGTTTTTGGGCTTTATTAAGTGGCTAATTTCCCTTCATTTTTCCAATGTGGGATAGCATTCTTAAATGCTTCCCAATCCTAGCTTCAACTATTTTAAGTGGCCAACTTCGACAATTAATTTATCATTCACCCGAAATTGTATTCATTCGAGTGAATACACTATTTACACCTACTTTCGGAATAGAACGCATTAATGCCAAATTCAACTTGTAATCCACTTAAATAATTTCTCAATCTTGGTCCAATACCAACATGCTAGGAATACAATTTTCTAACACATCATTGTCAAGAAGCCTTGCATTCTTAGATTCTGCAATTTTTGTTGCATGACTAGAACAATAAAATCTGTATCCCTTAAAGGAAAGCTAACTAGTAGAAAGTTTCATAAAGAAGCATAGAGGAGTTTTGATATTTTAGAAATTATACACGCTAATATTTTAGATTTTTATAATTCATTTGTAATGATAAAAAATATTTCATTAATTTTATTTATGATTATAGACGATATGTGCGTCTTTATTTGCTTTATGATAAAATGAAGCATTAGATACTCTCTAAAGTTTACAAAGCAAAACTAGAGAAACAATTGGGGAAATAAACACAAATCACAAAATTAGATATGGGTGGTGAATGTTTTGATAGGTACGCTGAAAAAATGATAATTACCAGGTCCATTTCTGAGGTTTATTGAGGAAAATGGTGTCATGGCACACTAAACAATGCATTGCTTACCATGTCAAAATGGTATGTTTGAAATGAGAAATCGAACACTAATGAGTATGCTAAAGAGTACGATTTGTAACCCCAATCTCCCAATGTCTTTGTGCAGTGAAGCTATAAAAATTGCAACATATATACTAATACAGTTCCAACTAAAGTGGCTTACAAAAAGCCATTTGTATTATGAAAATATTGGAAACCTAGCCTAAAACATACCATGTTTGGCTCACAAAAAGCCATTTTTATTATGAAAATATTGGAAACCTAGCCATAAACATGCCATGTTTGAGGTTGCTCAGCCGAAGTTAGGATCTATAATTTTCATGAGACAAAGTTAGACTCAAGAACAGTCAGTGGAGATTTCATTGGCTATGCAGATATTCTAAAGTATATGTTTATAACTACTATTTGCATATATTATATTAAAGATTTAATCTTTTTAAAAAAAAATTAAATATGTATACTATTTTCAAAATAAAATATAGTCATTTCAATATGGTCAAAAACCTATTCTTGCTTCCAAAAGAGTAATTTTGGAAGTTCAATATTTTTGTGACTGATGGTAGGTGAAATTTGTAATTACCCCCTCAATTTGGGGGGTAATTGTAATTTCTCATAGGTCCGGGTATTTTTTGTAAATAGAATATAACTCAAGGGTGTTAAACGTAATTCGCCCTTAATTTAATTATACACTTTGCGGTGAAAGTGTTGAACTTGTTATTCGCTTGCTGGCATAATATGGATGGAATTCATAAAAAATTGTCCATTATTATATGACTGAAATATAAAATTGATGATTTGTGTTTTTGTTTTCTAGTTAAGTTTGTTACTATGTGTTTTGATGGGTTGAATATGTTAGCGTTGTTGACTTGCAAAATGGATCTCCATTTACGTGTCTTGTTTATTTGTTATGGGTGTACTTGTAGTAACATGAATTTTTATGTCTATTGAATTAGAAAAAAAGAAAAATAGTACAAATTGAATTTCAAAAATTAAATAAAAGTATGCGGGTACAATCTCTACTTTTTGATCCTCTGATTCTTCCTTCGCGAATTGGAAGCTTGGAAATTCAAACACTTTAAGAGCGGAGTTGATCGTTTGATCTTCTTGGTAGTTAATTTGATCTTCAGTAACGTGATTCTTAGACTTTACAGCTTGATTACGAATCAAACATTAAGAATTTCAATGAACACTATAAACACTGTGAACACCGTGGACTTTAGTTGATGTCAATTTGGGGAAAGCACCAATTTTTTAGCTTAACACCTTATTTGCAGATCAAACTCCTTGATTTAGATGATCTTAGCGAAGAACATCGGGAACTTCGCTTTCATCACTAGAGATTTGACTTGAGAGAATTGCGGGACTTCCTTGAATGAAGACTCCTTCTTATGTCTCTTTTGTTGTTTATTTGGCTCATAGAGAGAATCTCTATTTATAAGTATGGGATATGAGTTGTTGTCATATTCACCGAACGAGGTGGCATGATTTGATTAACTTTTCAATATTTACTAGCAATTTATTGCGTTGATCACAAGATGTGATTTGAATTACCAAAATAGGGTTAATTGCAATTTTGGTCCCATAAAAATGCCTTTGTCCAATTTTAGTTCCATTCGTTTCACTTTTATCAATTTTAGTACCACAAGTTTGATTTTCTCGCATTTTTGGGACTGCCGTCAAATTCTTAATGATGAGAACACGTGAGGGTCACGTGGCCATTAAATGACACTTGAGTTTCGTTTTTGGGGGGAAGAACCTGTTTTCTATTGTTGTGCATCAAATTTGGAGGGAAAATAAGACCTATTAAAGAGGAAATTAGGGTAAAAAACCAGAAGAAAGAAAGGGAAAGCTGGGATTTTCCATGGCAGAAGACGGGGGCACAATACAGTGCTTCTGCAAGAGAGATGCTACCTTGCGGACTTCATGCACAGCTGCCAATCCAGGGAGAAGGTTTCATAGCTTCTCTGTTGTGAATGGGGGTTGTAGATTTTTTGTTTGGGAAGACCCACCCCCCACCCCCTCACCCCCCCATGTGTGAAAGGTCCAGAGTTATAATTCCTGGACTTCTACGTCATATCAATGAGATGGAGGCGGAGAAGGTGAAGATGCGAAGAAGATGCAATTTGATGATGTATTTTGTAATTGTGTGTTGTTTGTACTTTTTTCTTAGCATTGTAGGGTGATGTTTCAATTTTAGGATGCATCCCCTTAATATTGATATATAGGCTGGGTAGATTGTAGGGGATGGTAGTTTATGTATGCCAACCTTTTTTGGTTGTTTATGAATGCTATATAATGTTTGTTGGGAATAGATTTAGCATTTAGAATTGGGTGTTTTATGATGTTTTGTTGCTCCTGCTTATTTGATGTTTTATGGCCATCTTTTATATGTATCATGTGATAGAATTTGACAACAAAAATGGGTAAAAGAATTATGTATAGCTGAATTACAGCAAAACGAATAGGTAAAAGAGTAGACACTATTTCACAATAACTTAAAAACAACATTCTGAATCTAAATGAAGTAAAAAGAGCACAATGGCACTTGTTTCATTCCCTAAAACCCAAAAAGTACATCATGATCAGTTTGTCTAGCAACAATAGCAGCTATTACACTTGTTTCATTACCAAAAAACCAAAAACATTTCCTGCTCTGTTTGTGCAGCAACAAGAGCACCATTGGCACTTGACCATTTCACAATGTGCAACAAAACAACAAAAGAGTATCAATATTGTTTAGAAGTCAGAAGTTTAACAATAAACAAGAAATTCTGGTTTTTTTACCCTAATTGCCTCTTTAATAGGTCTTATTTTCCCTCCAAATTTGATGCACAGTAATAGAAAACAGGTTTCTTCCCCCCAAAAACGAAACTCAGTTGTTATTTAACGGCCACATGACCCTCACGTGTTCTTACCGTTAAGAATTTGACGGCAGTCCCAAAAATGCGAGAAAATCAAACTTGTGGGACTAAAATTGATAAAAGTGAAACGAATGGGACCAAGATTGGACAAAGGCATTTTTATGGGACCAAAATTGCAATTAACCCACCAAAATATCAATATCTAGCTTCTTTATTTGCAAGATATGGCTTTTATTACCAAAATTTTCGAACATGAAAATATTTGATTTAATCATTAATTAAATATTTTATGAAATTTTGGAATTTAATTTGAAATACACTTGTATTTGTTCCAATCAACTGGTATGTTGCTCTACATTTACTCAAGATATATAGCATTGGATGAAAGTAACACTCGATGAGTCTATGCCCTACACAAGGGCTGGAGTGTTATTCGTAAAATTTCCGATCAATTGAAGCACTTGAGGGAACTGACCAACTTTGATGTCACAACTTGCGTGGATAACTTTCAGATGGATCACAACGCATTTGCTAGACTAGTTTGCTTACATGAATACTTTGGGGGATTGTATGCCAACAAGTTTGTCTCAATTCTAGAGAAAGTAGCAACATTTTTGTCAATAACAAAGTCATTGATGATGACGGACCTTAGTCAGTTATTTGAGCAATAACTATGACTTTTCGTAAATATAATACACACGACCTTATTTGAATATGCTAAATTTTTCATAGCCAATTCGTACGTTGTTTCATTTACTTTCCAGGTGGAGATGATGAAATTTAGTTACTCATGTATAAATTCTACATTCATTTGTATCAGGTACATCCACTCAAGATAGTTTACATGCATAATCTGGTGTGGGACAATTTGTAGAAGATGTTTGAGTAGGTCATGCATTGTGCCATTGATTAAGATGTCGTCTGTCGGGGGTGTTCGAAGCCTCCTTCGTAGGGTGTTGATTGGATAAAGTGTAGTTTGTTGATGTTTGTGGTTCCTCTGGGTTGTTTGTGTGGTGGTGTTTTTTAGTTCAAGTTGTGTAACTGCTGTTTAACTGGGTTTGTAGGGAGTCATCCAATTTGTGCTAAAAAAATGAAAAATTAAAGAAAGCATGTCAACGAAATGTGACCTTTGTTCAATAAAATGATGGGTAGATAGTTCCAGAAGAAATTCCTAAATTTCGTAATCCTAAACCGTTGGTAATGTTCGCAGATAACCAATTCAAATTATTGGTTTGTTCACTACACAAAAACAAGGGAATAAATAAATAAGTAGGGATGGCAATGGGGCGGGTATGGGGCGGGTTTGGCCAAGCCCGGGACCCGCCCCGCCCAGGAAATTTTGGACCCGGGCCCAGACCCGTCCCGGACCCGGTTGGACCCGCTAGACCCGATTCATATTTTAAAAATAATTAAAAAATAATTTAAGAAAATTGATATTATTACAATTTTATAAATATGAAAAAAATAATAGCACTACTAAAACACTAGTTATTTAAAATTTTTATGAACATATTTTAATTTTTAAAAAATTAAACATCATTATCACATATTTATTTGTAAATATTTTGAAATCATAACTTAATTATTAATGTTATATAATTATTTTTATATACAAGAGTATCATATTTATTTTTTAAAGTAACTATTTATATAATATATACTTTTATATATGAAATATAGATGTATATTATATAAATTTACATAAAATAATAAACAAAAATATATATAAACTACTAACCGGGGCGGGTTCAGGACGGGTCCGGGTTCAGAAAATGAAGACTCGGTACCCGCCCCAGACCCGGTTAGGAGTCTTCAAACCCGCCCCATTAGGAGCGGGTCCGGGTCTGGGTCCGGGTTAGACCCGGACCCATTGCCATCCCTATAAATAAGGCTTCCGGTCAGTCTCTGGTTTGGACTTCCAGCATATTAATTTTTAAATTTTCGACTAAATTTTCCATAGAAAATTAAAAAATAAATAAAAAATCATAATTTTTCAAATTTCGGCCGAATTTCAATGAAAAATTCGGTCGAAAATTTAAAAAATATTAATTTTTCAATTTTCGGCGGAATTTTCCAATGAAAATTAAAAAATAAATAAATTCCCTCGAAAATTTAAAAAAATTAAAAATTAATATTTTTAAATTGTAGGAGGAATTTTCCTAGAATTTCCACTGAAAATTAAAAAAATTATATAATGTTGGTGTATATATATATATAGTTGGAGGATATTTATATTAAGCTTATTATTATTTGTATATTTATTATTATTATTATTATTTTAATTATTGTATGCTACATGTATAATATTTGTGTATATATACATATATATATACAATTGAAACAACGTTTGGATAAACCTTATTATTATTATTATTATTAGTATTATTACTACTACTACTTCTTATGATCAGAAAAGAACACAACGATACATTATAAACTATACTAAATTAAAATAAATGATTTGATAATTTAAAATTAAATTTAATATAGCTAAGAGTAAATAATAATGTAATGACATTTTAAAAATTATTAAAGTGATAATTTCAAACATATATGTCAAATCTATACTATTATAAAAAGAAAGTCATTTTGTCTCACAAATGGCGGTTATTTATGTGATTTTACAAATTTTGCCTTGTAATTTTATGTGAAAAAATAGAGATATGTAAAATTATGGCTAAAATTGAAAATTCACATGAAATCGATTCGATTTGGATACCAAATTTTGATATATCAATTTTACCCTTTTAATTAGTAAACATATGCAATAAATAAACAAATAAAAAGGTCAATATTGTAACATTACATACAATTTGAAATCCTCATGTTCTCAACCAACAAACCACTTTCTCTAATTACAATTATTTGGATTTTTTTTCTTTTTGTGTTTATTCTTTATCATGTAATTTTATTTCATATAGTTATTTTATTTTTAAATTATTACAATTTAATAAATTTTTTCAAATAATTCTTTAAAAAGTATTCTTATTAAAGAAATTTAATAATATATTGATATTTTCATCCTAAAAACAATTTAACTATTAAATTGAAATATATAATTTTATATTTTGTACACACGTTAAGTATGCGGTGTTGCTAGTATAGAAAAAGAAAAAACTTAACAATAGAGTGATGATAGTCTAACGGTAAGAGACTTGTTCTCCAACCAAGAGGCGAGGATTCGAAGGATTTTTCAGTGGATCCATTCTGCCAAAATTTCGCTGAAATTACTTATATTTCGAAATTCCATCAAAAAATCCACAAAAATTACCATTTTTTCTTGTAGTGGTTGAATCTAAAACGTCATCGGTTGACCAGAAAACGCATAGCCCTTGTATGGTTGTGTGTTAAATTGAGAAATAAGCTACTATTAAGATAGTCCCCAAAAAAAAACTGAGAATAAAGTGGCCAAAATCGATAGGTGCAGTCAAAATTGTAAAGAGATGATCCGCAAAGTAGTTATTTTGCAAGTTGTTAAAAATTGACACATTTTTTTTTTTTTTTGTCATCAAAGACTAGCCACATAGCTTAGGCTAGTTCATCAGAAACAAGGTATTCCAGCACCGCAGAGGGAGGGCATTCCCAAATAACTACACTATTTCATAAACTGTGTCCCAACTTAGCCAAGCTATCTGTGCAATAGTTTCCTCCCCTATACATATAATTGATCTTTGTCTCCCACGGTTTCCTCATAAGGGTTCGGCAGTCTTCTATAATAACTCCTAATGGATGATCAGTTGTGCAAGTATCTATGATCAGTTGGATAACAATCATCGAATCCAGTTCAATGTGTAGTTTTTTAATCCTTCTGTCCCACGCAATCCTCAGTCCCTCTCTCAGGCCAAGTAACTCCATTGCTGTGGTGGAAATGCAATTGAGCTCACAAGAAAATCCAGTGATCCATTTCCCAAGATGGTCCCGGAGCAAGCCTCCTACCGTAGCCATTTCATCGTGATGAATCACACTCCCATCAGTGTTTAGCTTTGTCCACCCCACCTCCGGTTTGAGCCATTCACAACTTTTGGTATGTGGTTTATCTTGAATGCCGTTTTTGGGTAAGATATGCTGATGTCGAGATACAACCTCCTAATTTCATTGATGACCACCTTCTAATGATCCCAAACCCCTTGGAAAACTCCCATGTTCCGAAATGTCCACAAGATCCATAAAGTTGATAGTAACATGGTCTGCCATCAACATGAGGGGGCAACGATGTTCCTGAAACGACCTTCTAAGCATGTGTAGACCCAGTTATGCATGTCCAAACTTTGGAATTTTGCCCAATGCGTAGGAGCCACCAAGTGCTCCCAAATCTATTGTGCTCTCGGACATGTGACAAAAATATGTAGTATGTCCTCGTTTGGAGCGGCACAGTAAGGGCATAAATCAGCTTGCGAGAGGCCCTGATGAAACCTCAAGGCGTTCTTTAGTAGTGAGTTATGGTTACACAACCACTGAAGCAATTTCATCTTCTCTAGACATCTCAACTTCCAGATCCACATCCATGAACTCTGGTTTGTAGAGCATGTCGTTTCCCTATTATTCAACCAATTATATGCTGATTTGTATGTGAACTTGCTGTTAGGAGACCCTCTCTAGATTTGGACATCATCCTCTTGATGCTCAAGTGGTAAAGGGACATTCTTAATAGCTTCAACAATTTCCAATGGAAGCAATGTCTGGAGTCTGGAAAAATCCCAAGTGTTATCCAAGGATATAACATCCAAAACCATCATACGTGTGTCACTTTCATGTATATCCCCTCTGATTTCCTCTCCAATCTTTTGCGTGCTAAGCCACCGATCAAACCAAAAGGACGTGTTTCTACCATTATTAATTTTGCTGTAAATACCTTCTTCTACTGTCATGATGCTCCTCACTATGCCCTTCCAGGTGCATGAGACGTTCGGTTCAGCACCACATTCAATGATGCCCTTGCCTTTTAGATATTTCTGATGAAATATTTCAGCCCATAAGCATGGTTCTCTCTGCACAACCCTCCATCCTGGCTTAGCCAAAATTGCAGTGTTCATCTTTCTCATATCTCTAATCACCAACCCACCTTCTTTCTTGCTTTTCAGCATTTTGTTCCAACTTACTAAATGGATTTTTTTTGTGCCATCCTTGTCGCTCCATAAGAAATCTCTATTTAATTTATCAAGTTGTTTGCAAACCCAAAATGGCAGCTAGGATGAATGCATTTGGTTTACCAGAATCAACGACGTCACTAAGCAAATAAGTGTCTGTGGCACCCCTTCCGCTAGGATCTTCCTATACGGTTGGAGACTACCGACGATCGTACTGAGCACAAATTTTGAAATTCACCCCCAGTACTGAACGCCTAACTTAACGATGCGCAGTAGAGGTAGAGTAAAATATGCAACATGGATAATATATATATCTATGTTTAGTACAACTAAGTAGCGCAACTGAGTACAACATCAAAGTAGCCACCTAGTGGCATCAAGTAGCAAACTACGGATTATACATCAAGACAAAGCGAAATGAAGTTTAATATAAACAACTGGAGGAGCGGCTACCATCCTATGCACTCCCATTATTCTGATTCTGAGGCAATGAACAGAAAGAAACGAGGGGTTTAGTCCAAATGACTTAGTGAGGCCACATATAGATAGATATATATTTGACTGAAAATGAGACTCAAAACAGTTAAATCATAATAAAGTGCAAGTAGTGTGAAATGTAACTTGATAATAATAACTGAACTGAGTAATACGGACAGTGAACCCAAGACGGAGTCTCCAACCTTATGACTACCCAAAACAGATAAATCATAATAGAAACCCTATGACGACCCGGTTTTCCTTATTATTTAAATAATTGATATGAAATCTTATGCTTCTTGGAAATGTTATTCTTACTTGTTATTTAGTTTGATTTTAAGACTAATGTACAATTTGAACGGTAAAGTACTAATTTTTGAATTTTGATTACCGTTCTTGAAAAATTCATCTATTAAATACTCATTAGTTTTCAAAAATAATATAAATAAGTATTCTAGACTTTTATGCATGGAGAAGATGCAATTTTGAATAAATAACATGATTTTCCAAATTTTGGACGACTTTGACATTCGAACACAATTTTCGAACTTTCTATGTCCTAAATTGCAATTTTCGAAAGTGTAACTAAAACATTTTAAATTCTGGTAAATATACATATAATTTCATATTTATAAAGATTAAATTTCATAATTTTGGAATTTTTCTAAATTAATTATGAATTTTCGAATTTTACGCCCTAAAAACCCCTAAGGCATAGGAAAATTGTATTTTCTACCCCAGATATTATTTCTTTCCCTAATATGAATAATTCTACACAATATACAAGAAATAAATTATATTTTCAGATTAATGAGGGGAGGGGGACGAATTTTGGTGGAGAATTGAGAGAGAAAAATTAAAAGATGGAATACTTGGTTGGTATTAAGTCTTGCCCTCCAAGCTTGCCAAATACAATGTATAAATACACTTGGCATACACCTTCTAGAAGTATGAATACATGTTTGGCCATGGTTAAAGTAGATCAACACTTAAGCTACTTAGACCAAATACTTGGCCAATTAGGGTCATAATTGGAAAAGGACTTAAGGCTATTTTAATACTATCTCTCCTTATTAGTCTATATGTAATATTACTTGGAAAAATACCAAAATCACCATACACACACACACCCCCCCCCCCTAAAATCCGGCCATACATCCCCCATTTCTACTTGTTTTCTTTCACTTTTCCCACACTCTTTCACCTCTTCAAACCATCTCCCAACCCCACACACTTTCCCTTCTTCAAACCCCTACAAGGCAAGAACCCCTACAAGGCAAGAAAGACTATCAAGGTAGAAATTTGCCTTTGGCGTGAGCTAGGGTTAGGTTTTTCTTAATTTCTTAGCATGTTATCTCCCCTATAAGGTCTAGGAGGTCACCACAAGTTGGTTTCCATCTTGGGTCTAAGGGATTTCAAGATATATTGGTCATATATGTGTATATCATGGTTATGATCTTTCTATGAGCATGTTTAGTTACATTCTTGAATAAGCATGTTGAACTTGTTGCCATTATGCTATGTTATCATGTTTTATACCTTGTTAGAGTCTTATATACGTGCTAGAAGGTTGAATATTAAGTTTTCTCTGCTGAAATTTCGAGTTGCACACATGCTGGAAATCACTGTTCATACAGAAAACTTTGTTTCCAAAGGGGAAAAGTTCGATTTTCGCACTGCTGGAAAACCCAAAAATTTCAAACTAAAAACCTGGTTTATATACTTTAAATTCAGTTTAGAATAAGCTGTAGAAACAGGTTTTTAAAAGCTAGAGGTTTGGATTGTGAAAGCTGGAAATTTCAGAAGTTGCGCGCTATATCGTTTCACATCGCAGTCTGAAAGTTTCAGGTTTCGTGAACTGAAAATCAGGAATTTCATACTCTAAAAGTCTATTTTAAAACTTTGGGAATATATATGTGGATTTCCAGTAGGGTTTAAGTTGGAATTTCAGTAGTTGAAAGCTAAAAATTTCAGTTCGAAAAGGTGAAAGTCGATTTCGCAAAATTGTGAATTTTTGGTACTTTGTGCTGAGTTGAGCTAAAACAGTTAGTTGTGATGAAATTGTGATTTGTATGTGTTGGAATTATGTGTGAAAGGGCCCTATATGTGTTCGGTATGGATGGGGCTAGAGTTCGGCCGGACGGCAATGGGCTTGCTGGTCTTAAACCAGTTCTCGCCATCCATGCCTATTCCCATCTTGCATGGACGGAGTGTTCCATGTATTGGTTGTGGGTCGTAGGATTTCGGCATATACTCGACATATGACCACCGGTGTGTTTAGGTTGGGATTGGTGGATTTTGGTGAGATTTCGATTGAATATCAGTTGAAATTGAATTACGGCACGGCGAGATAAGGTAGCCGCCCGTCGAGGTGGAAAAACGGTAAAAATGTGATGGAAATTGATGCTCTATCAGAACTGAATTTATGTGATTTGATATGGAACTGAAATTTCTATGGTTTTATGTGTTTTTATAAAAATATGCAATTTCACACTATCACCTCATGTCTATGTAAATTTCTACTCAACATGTGTATATGTTGACGTTGCTTTCTATTATGTTTTAGCCGGATTTGAGACAGAGGAAGATAGGAACGAGGAAGACTTAGGAGGGCGCTTCGAGGCTTTTAGTTAGTTATATATGCGTTGTGCTAGAAACTTGGTAGTTAAGTTATGTATATGTTGTGTATGTGTAATAAACGACGTTTGTAACCTAATCTTTTAGAATATTAGTACATGTGTTTAGGTTTCATTACGTTATAAAATAGCATGTTTTTGTAAGATGGTTACAAATAGATATTTTCATAATTAGCTAGAGGTTTCGGGGCATTACAAACCCTTATTCCTCCATTGTCGAGAAGCCACCTCGACACTAAACAAGACGGAGATGTATCACGCGTCCGTGCAATACATCGCTCCAATCCCTACTACAGTCATCCTCCGGTTGTACGTAGAAATTGGTTTCACGGAATGGTATCATATAAAAGGTTCCATTGACGGTCCGTTCCGCCCGATAAAATTCCTCTTATAAGTACCTGGGCCCAAACTTCCCAAAGGCGTCCCCAAGGGTAAACGGAAATATAACGGAACAGATATGACTCACAACTTGTCAACAAAGCAATAACTTATTTTTACACTCGGGATACATAGAAATATAATTAAAATATGATATCCCAAAGGTGTCAAAAATCATTTCGGGACAGATACAACTGGCAATATTAAAGAATGCAATATTTTTGAAAATAACTTGTCTTATATGTATGGAAAACATTTTCCGAAAGATTTGATAGCATAAATTCGATAAGGTAGGCTATACGAATAATATTTATATCATATAGTTCAAAGCCCCCGAAAGGAATTGACAAAGCACTCACCTTAGGAGTTTATCAAGTTTATAGATTTGTTTCGGCTAGATCAACTTGACTTCCTCCTAAAATCAATAGCTACAATTAGGATACTTCTTAGTAATTTATTTAAAGAATAACCTATCTACTTATATTCTTGAACTAACACAATACTCATATAATCATAATTTAGAAATTAAGACGCTAACTTATACCTAGTATCCACTTTAAGAAAATATTGTACATTTTCATATAATCTCACATAAAAACATAAGAACATACTCTCATATTTTAAATTATAAAAGCATATTAAAACCTTATTTTGGAATGATAACTAAGCATGCTTTATTCCTAATTTTATGAACATAGAGCATAATTACAACTAAAAAAACATGCTTTCTAGCAAGTATTCAAAAGAATAGCATTCAAAAAAATAGCATGTAACATAAGACCTATGTCTAAGTTAATCATGAAATATCAACTTATGAAAATCACTTCAAAAATAATCAATCTACTAAATCAAGAGCATTGAAGCATGCTTGGCAAGAACTTTGACTCATGAGCATTGAAGCATGCTTTTAGCAAGAACTTTTACTCAAGAGCATTGAAGCATGCCTAAGCATGAACTTTTACTCAAGGTAAACATAAATAACACTCTTATTTATGGGTTTAAGCAAGGTTTCTACCTTCAAGAGTGTGTGAGGGAAATAAGGGAGTATATGGAAGGCTAATAGGTATATATGTATAAAAAAAGAAGGTTTTACTGATGTATATATAGGTGGGGAAGATATGATATAAATAGAGAGTGTTTTGTGTGTTGAGAGTGGAGTGAGTGTGGGTGGGTGTTTTTAGGCGGGATTTTGTGTGTGGGGGGGGGGGGGGAGAATGAAGACAATGACCCCCTTTTTATAGAGTTTAGGGCATGAAATAAGATTTTTATAATATAAGGTCAATTTATAATAAATGAATAGAAGATAAGATAAGATAAGATAGGATAAGATAAGATAGGATAAGATAAGGTAAGATAAGTTAAAATAGGATAAGATAGGATAAGATAAGATAAGATAAGATAAGATAGGATAAGATAAGATAAGGTAGGATAAGATAGGATAAGATAAGATAAGATAAGATATTTTAATAAAATATGAAAAAAATCAAATAAAATCTGATATTTATTGGCCTAATATTATAAAATCTGAAATCATATCTTTATTTTATTAAAATTTCGAATTTGTACTTATTTATATTTGTAAAAATCGAAAACTAGGGTTTTAGGGCATAAAATTAGGGTTTTAAGGCCTAAAATTCGAAAATTCATAAATAATTTAGAAAAATTCCAAAGTGATGAAATTTGATCTTTATAAATCTGAAATTATATGTATATTTCCCAGAAATTAAAAATGTTTTAATTATATTTTCGAAAATTGCAATTTAGGACATAAGATTTCGAAAATTGTGTTAGAATATCAAATTCGTTTAAAATTTGAAAAATCATGTAATTATCACGTCACATAATTCACATATAAAAGAAGGATCATACAAAACATGAAATATTAGTAAGCATGCGCATATATTATAAGAACCGGTTTATATCGTTGTTAGACCAAAAATCGGGATGTCACAGTGTCGACCTCCCCACAAGGTTAAGATTAATCGCCTTCCACAAAGACAACTTATTTCTAACCTTGTCAATCAAATCTGAGAGTGCCACCTCATTGCATTTGGCAGATATTCTCACGCCTAGATAGCGACCAAGATCATATGTTCTTCCAATCCCAAGTATTTGACAGATCTCTCTTTTGATTCCCGGATCAGTTTTGGGACTGAAATACCCCTTGGATTTGTTAAGGTTCATCAGGAGTCCAAACGCCTTATAAAACTTGTCAACAACATCCTTGATAGAGCTTGCATTTTTGCGTGACGATTTTCCCGCAAGAATAATATCGTTGACAAAAAATAAATGCGAGATAAGAGGTCCCTTTTGACAAATAGGAGATGCCTTCCATGTCTTATTAATGGGCACTACTTCTTCTATCAAATACGAAAACCTTTCCCTATCTGAGGCCACACTTCATGCTTATCAATTCAAGGGCTTCACCATTCCAAAAAAGTCGCGGTTTGACACATGTGACGCTTGCCATAATTAGCTTAATAATTTTTCAAGGAAATCCGAAAAAGTTGAGTCTCCTCTAAAAAATCCCAACAAACCTTATTGTAGGCCTTTTCCAAGTCGAGTTTTATAACAAGACCTCCGGACTTGCTCTTAGATCTGCTTATTGAATGGAGCAGTTCTTGGGCCACAAAAATGTTGTCATATATCAATTGGCCTTGGAATGAAACTGTTCTGAAGTGGGCTTATCAAATCCGCTATAAATGGGGCCATATAAAGCATCCGGGCTAGACGGGTGCCAAGTGTTCTTCTATCCTAAGTATTGGAACATTGTTGGACCATCAGTGGTTAGATTTGTTCAATCTTGCTATTACAAGGTGAAAGTCCCTGAACATGTGGGTGACTCTTTTATTGTCCTCATCCCTAAAGTGCCAAGCCCAATGACAGTCTCGGAACTCAGGCCTATTGCACTGTGCAACATGATCTTGAAGACTATCACTAAACTACTTGTCACTAGGTTAGTCACTCACCAATCGAGCCCATGTGCAAGTATCACATGGACCTGGGGCATATAGGTAAAAACACATGATTTGGAGCAAATTGTAATAACAATTTTGGATAACAAACACCATTCTCTTCCACCAATAGATTTGTGACTAACCCATTAAGCAGAACACACATGTGCACACTTGGGTCACAGCATAACAGCCAGTTGCAAGTTTCGACATAAGTTGAACTTAGCCAATGCCCCTCCGAAACACAACCTAAACAAAATTTAAAGAGTCTCTTTTAGATAGGATATAAAAATTGGTCGGATTTGGTGCGAAACTCAAAAACTCAAATCCAAATATTATTATATTGTGTAGTAATTGAATCCAAAATCCTATATGGTTTAAATCCACCAACACCAAGGTGAATCCTATAAAGACGTGGAAAGATGCAAAAGAATTTGGACCCAACAAAAAATTTAAAGAAATTGAAAAATTGCCAAAAAGCTAAAAATCTAAATCAAATCGAGAGATATTCTCAAATAATGATGAAAAGTGAGTATCAATACAATGATTACCAAACAAGTAATACTACTTCATAGATTGTGTATTATATTTGTTCTTATGTACGCTCAAACTATGATGACTTAGAATTTTGAAAATATATGTTAATATAAAAATGAAACATATGCATTACTGAAGAAAATTTTGTATTGAAGTAAAAACATTTCATAAGTTATCTCAAATATTACACAAAAGTAATTAATCATTAAATACAATGCTTCATTTAAAATTAAAAAAGAAAAAGAAAGTTATCACTACAAGAAAAAGTGGTAATTTTGGTGTCTTTTACGGCGTAATTCTGCTAAAAAGTGGGTTTTTCAGTCTGCCGAAAAAACCTTCGCCGGTTTTCAAATTTCGGGGGAATTGTTCAGACAAAAATAGTTTTGGCGAAATATCGTCGAAATATCAGCAAACTATTGTGACGGATTTCGAGCGGACTTTTGATAGGTTTTTGGCGAAAATTCCGCCGAAATAATTTTCTTTTTTTAATTGAAAAATATTTAGGCAGAATTTCCATTGAAATGTTTTTCAATTTATTTTAAACAAAAAATGTTTTGGTAGAATTTTGGTGGGCATTCCGCGGAAATGGTTTGCATTTTTTTTCGAATGAAAAATATCGTAGAGGAATTTCAGTGGAAATTGAAATTCCGCAGAAATGTTTTTCATTTTTTTAATTGAGAAATATTTCGGTGGAAATTCAGCCAAAATATTTTTCATTTTTTTAATGAATTATATTTCCATAGAATTTCCGTTGAAATTCAACCGAAATGTTTTTAAATTTCCAAAAAAATATTTTTTATTTATATTTTTTTCCTATTATATAAATCAATAACATCAAGTATTGAAAATTTACGAACAAGAAACATTATAATTAAAATTTAAAATGTATCAATACAACAATTTATACAAATGCCACATACGAGACACCAAAAATATATACGAATGTATAAACATGCTCCAAACAAATAGTAGTATAGTTAAAACCAAATTGTTTCAATTCAAAATCAAAACTAATCGTAGTCATCCTCACCACCTGTGCCATCATCACCACCATCATCGTCGTCATCATCGTTATCGTTGTTATCGTCGTTGTTGGCATCAGCACCGTGCTGGGGCGGCGGAGGGGCTCGAAAGCGCTGCTATGAGACACTCGTTGTGTTCTAAGATATTATTGAGAACATCTATTGCATCATTTGCATCATCTGTGTGTTTTGTTCCAGCATTTTGCTCTCCAATTGAGTGACCTGCTCCTACAACTGCAGCACCACCGGGTCGGAGTAATAGGAAGAGCTGTCGGGTGCCAAATAACTGTGGTAATGGGTGTTCAATCTTGACTAGTAGTTTTTCCCATATCTATAGCCCCTTTTGTTAGGTTGACTGGTAGCTTGATTAAACAACTTGTTCAAGCTTTCCTGTGTTGAGAGGTCCGATAAGTCGGCATCTTGGATCTCCGGGTGACTCTCCACCAGATTCTGCTACGCGTCTTGCACTAATTAATTCGAGTATGTTAGCACTTTAAAGACAAATTTTTCATGTAATAAACAAACCCATGTGTCAGCTCTTTTGTTCGACACCTTAGCTTTTTTCCTCATAAAACAATCCCGATGGATCTCACCGCTGAGAGCATGCCTCTTTAATTGATCCTCCTATGAGACTAAAAGTAAAACGTTTAAATACATCACAAGATAAGAATTAAATCAATTAAATGCATTAAAGGCCCATAAAAAATGTACTTACCAAGTCCACTTGACGTTGGTAAGTTGATTTGGCCACATCGGCATACAGCGAACCTCCCCCAGTATTCATGTTCAGTCTGTTCTGGTCATTCTTCCTTCTAAATGTCGGGGTAGCCCAATACATATCAGACATTTTCTTCGCCGCATGCTTATTAAATGCCATGTTCATATGACCCTCATCCTTCAGCCTAAAATAGACATATTTCTGTCAAAATAAACAACACTTTATCAATTAAAACATCTAAAATAATGAAATACTCAAATAAACATGAAAAATAATCACATAACCAATTTGCATATAGTATATTCAATTAAACAGTAGAACTAATTTACCTGCCATTCAATGAACCATCAGTCCCGAACTCTTTCAGGAACTTCACCATAAGTGAAGTATGCTTCGTCCATCTGGCTCTTTATGACATGCCCAATAGGATTCGGTTCCTCATTGCAGGAAAGATAACTGCATATAATTTAAAACTTTAGCAACATATACATTTTTTAATCATTTTAATTTGTTTTATGATTTAAGGCATGTTAATTATCGATTAACCTATCGAGGCTGACTGGTCTCAAAACAACCTTACTTCCAGGTAAAGGAGGACATCGAGGCATACTATATGTTTCTTAAATTTCTTCTATCTCAGCATGAGTGAACTGTTGATGCTGAGGTTGTAGTTCTTGTTAGGGTTCATGCTGAGGTGGGGCATGTGAAATAACAGGTGGACTGTGGCCACAAGGCATCAAAGGGGTGGGCATAAGCTGAAGTAGAATGGTAGACGATGTATGGCCTATGTGAGTCAAATGATATGAATGAGAAGAGGCCGGATGGGATGCTAGGGAGGTGCCCCAATGGAACAAAGATGAAGAGCCCATATGGGATAATTGTGGCACCCCTCCCGCTAGGATCATCTTATATGGTTGGAGCCCGTAGACGATCACACTGAGCACCAATATTTTTTGAAATTCACACCCAATACGAACACCTAACTTAATAACACATAGCGGAAGTGGAGTAAAAGGTGTAACATAGATAATATGCAAAACTATGTTTAGTGCAACCAAATATGACATCAAAATAGCCAACTAGTGGCATTAAGTAGCAAATTATGGATTCTACAGCAAAAGGGTGAAATTAAGAAACTTAATATAAATGTTCGGAGATGTGACAACCATCCTACGAACACCCATTATTCTGATTCAGAGGCAATGAATAGAAAGAAATGAAGGGTTAAGTCTAAATGACTTAGTGAGGCCACGTACAGATAAATATATATTTGACTGACAATGAGACTCAAAACTATTAATCATAATATATAAAGTGGACGTAGTGTGAAGTGTAACTTGATTATAATAACTTGATTGAGTAATACTGTCAATGAGCCCCAGACTGGAGTCTCCAACCTTATGACTATCCAAAACAGATAAATCAAAACAGAAACCCTTATGCCTCCCTCGTTGAGAAGCCAGCTCGACATTAAACAAGACGGAGATGTATCACACGTTCGTCCAATACATCGCTCCAAAGTGTACTACAATCATCATCCAGCTGTACATAGAAATTAGTTTTACAGAATGGTATCATATAAAAGGTTCCCTTGATGGTCTATTCCGCCCGAGAAGTCCCTTATACATTTACCTGGGCCCGAACATTCCAAGGGCGTCCCTAAGGGTAGACAGAGATATAACAGAACAAATATGGCTCACAAACTGTCGATAACACAATAAGTTCTTTTTACACCTAGGATACATAAAAAGATAGTTAAAATATGATATCCCAAAGGTGTCAAGAATTCTTTTCAAGACAGATATAACTGACAACATCAAAAAATGCAATATCTTCAGAAATACTTGTCTTATAATTATTGAGAAACATTTTCCAAAAGATTGGATAACATAACTTCGATAAGGTATACTATACGAATAATATTTATATCATATAGTTCAAAGCCCCGGAAAGGAATTGACAAAGCACTTACCTTAGGAGTTTATCAAGTTTATAGATTTGGTTTGGCTAGATCAACTTGGCATCCTCCTTTCCTAACTTATTCTCTCTTTGTTTTCTTTTCTTTTCTTTTTATTTTAAATGTAGTCTATATGTGAAGCAGTGCTAGAGAATGTAGTGAAATGAAGTAAAATGATTCAAAGGACGTGAGTGTGTGTGATCGTGACTTTGTGTGTGTGGTTTGTGTACCGTGTATTGTGTGATGAAAATGCAGTGCCAAGCCCCTCTATTTATAGTGTTTTCCCGCAAGAAACATGAATTTTAAATTAATTAGGTCAATTAACAATTAATGCAATCTTCCACCTAAGGGCTTAAGCGTATAGTCTAATTAGGTTGAAGTGTGCCCTAAATGAAATGATTCAAGGGCTAAGATAATGAGAACGTAACATGTGTGTTATTTCATTAAATAATGCTAGTAAAATATCTAAGATTTTATATATATATATATATATATAACACACTCTTATCTCACACCCCTATATATATATATATATAATCATATATATATATACATACTATAGATATTGTTTTTACAAAAATTTTAGAGTAGAACTTGAAATATATGCTGGAAAATCCTAATATATATTCCTCAAATAATATAGTTCTAATAAGATTAAATATTTCATATAGTGTAGATAATTATTAAAAGAATATTATTTATTTTAAAAATATAATTTGTTCACAATTTTGAATATAGCAAAGAAAAAATATATGTATAAAATATCTTGTGTAGGAAGATATATATATATATATATATATATATCATGGCTTGTAATAGTCACAAGTATACCTAGTTATTACCACTCATGAAGTAGATATAGGTCACAGCCCTTAATGGTCACAAGTATACCTAGTTAGTACCACTCATGAGGTGAAAGTGACATAAAATGGATGAATGCAATGTGTTTGTGTATGACAATGACTTATAATAGATACAATGAACTAAAGATAGGGTAAGTATATATATACATTTCCACATACACATAAATTTGTGTTCAAATTTTTTTTATGTGAAATGAATCCTAATGTATATAAATGAAATTTCAAAAAAAAAAAATGGGATGGAGATGTAATTTTGAAAATTAAGAAAATAACAAAATAATAAATGTTTTAAAATTTACCAATAGTAGAGAAATAATCATCCTATATATATCTCGGTTTATATATGTATTATAAATTCAATTGGTTTTGATAACATAATTATCATATCACATAATTCATATATAACATAAGGATCGTATCAACATGCATATAAAATATGAAATATAATTAATCATGCACATATATCATAAAAACCGATTTTTATATAGTTATTCGACCTATTGTGTGTATAAAAATCGAGATGTTACAATAATGGTATATCAAATGATCTACCACGCAAAGATTTATTATTCTCACGATGAATGTATATGTTTCAATGTTCCATGCAAATCATACAAAAGTTAAATCTATATGTTTCAATGCTGCATGAAAATCATACAAAAGTGATCATATACAGTTAATGTATATCAAATTAACTGCAATAATATTAGAAGTTAAATCAGCATGTTTAATTGTTTACCATATATGTCAAATTAAATGCAATAATGGACTTTAATACGTGTAAGTAAAATCCTATATTACAAGTTGGAATTCATCTTAATTTAAGCATCATCCTCTTCAACTTCGTCATCTTCAACTTCTCCACTATCGTCATCTACTTCATCAACATGTATAGCCTCATTAAGATCTTCTTCCTCAACTGGTATTAATGGCACATTTTGGTCACACAAAGAGGCTACATCGTCATCATCAGGGATGTGTCGCACAATTCCACCCTCGTCATTTTGGTAAGCCACATCTAAAGCGCAACATCAACTCAGCCTTTCACTTTACTGTTGATGACAGCAAACCATCGCATCTTTGCACGAATTTCTCCAAGATACTTAACAAAGTAAACTTGTTGAGCCGGATGTGCGATTATGAAAAGGTGATACTTTCTGTACCTCCCCCATTGCTTTACTTCAACAATTTTGCACTCTGGATGTACAATGCGAGTTCTGTTACGAGGCATGGGGTCAAACCACTCACATTTCAATAATACAATCCTTTTAATTGGTTCACCAGTGTATTTCAATTTCAAAATTTCATGCAAAGTCCCGTAGTAGTCATCCTCATTGGCTGTATCATCATAACTTCCTTTCATCCATATCCCACAATTCATTGTCTTCTTTCCTTGACACCGTGCTAAAGTGTGAAATTTGAAACTATTGACAAAGTATGTATGATTTGTCTTAATTTTCATATTAGGACCCCAAGCCAATTGATTTTAGAATACGTCTGTAATCCCATTTGTCGGATTATGAAGTTGTACGATAAAGATTCATTTGTTTTAGTCAATTTAGTTTTGGTAGATTTATTAATATGAATCAATAAATCTAATACTTACGCATGACTTAAACCACTCATCAAACTCTGATTCGAGATGGCCATTAGCGTCAGCATCACCAATTCGGAAGTATTCCAAAAAGTAACTACAATTAATTTATATAGTAAGTTAGAAAAGGATTATTAATATTTTATTAAAAAATATATGTTTCATACTTACTTAATAAAAGGTTTAACTTCTTCGCAGTTGAGTAGGATGTGATGTCTGGCAACTTTATATGCTGTAACTTGATTGAAATGGCGTTCGTCATATTTACCATGCAGACGACCCACTTGATTGAAAACTGACAATGTAGGTAGAATTGTTTTATCTATGAAAAATCCAAAACAATCGGTACAAAAATCAAGGAAGATGTAAAAAACACAAATATATAGAGGATTTAGAGGTGGAGAATAGGAAACCTTTACCAATGACCGGGGAAGGCGAAGGCAGGAGTGAGGGAAAGAAAGAAGAAGAAAAGAGGGCTAGGTCAGGGAAATAAGGAGCGGTTCGGTGGAATTTCGGTGGAAATTCTACCAAAAAACTAAAAAAAAAATAATTAAATTTTGTCTTCAAATATTTTGCCAAAATTCCATCGAAAAATAAAAAATAATAATTAAATTTCATCTTCTAGAATTGGAGATTAAAGGAAAATAATACTTTAAAACAATTTAGGCGGAATTTCCATGTGGTGTTCCAAGATGAGCTTCGATTGTGTCCATTTCCTTGTGTTGTCAATTTTGAGTTACTCGAGGGTGAGCAACATTTAAGTTTGGGGCAAATTTTGAATTGAAGATAAGTCTGTAATTATACTTGATTTATTTTGTCGGACTTATCGCGTATTTTTCTCTATTTGAGCCTTATTATGCGCATATTTGAGTTAAATCATTGTTTTGTAGGTGAGATGGGAAAAATACCATAAATGACACAAAAAGGGGAATTAGAAGCTGAGTATTTACATGAAATATTTTGAGTAACTACATAATTCAAGTAATCCGAAGGAGAAATGGGCTGCAAGTACGCGTACGTAAGCAAAATCCGCGACAACAATTAAAAACTTTCTTTGTTTGATTAGGACTCTGATTTGGAAAATTTTTCTGGGCAAATTTCTATCCCTTTTTAGTCCAGATACAAGCACAAACAGAGGAGAAAGTTTTTTCATAGGTTTTAGAGTTTAGAACAATTCCTCTTTGAATTTTTCATCAAGTTTTAGATTTTTTTGAAAACGGAAGATTGAAGGGAATCAAAAGGGAACGCAAGAACAACTTTTGGAGGGAAGTTCACATCTGGATTCTCCACCGAACGAGTTTAATTTCTTCTTCTTTATGCATACCTTTTTCAAATTCCGTTCTTGTTTTTAAATTGATCATGAACTAGATTAATTGTCAAGTATAAGGGATGGTATAATTTTTCTTATTTCCTATTCTATGAAAACCCCTTGGATTTGAATGAATTTGTGTGTTTGGTGTGTAAATTTGGTTTAATGGTTGTAATGCTTGATTAGAGTTTGATCACCCCTAATTATTGAATTTGAGAATCGTTGATAAGGTCAAGAAACGATTCACGGTTGCTGCTATGATTAAGCGAAATCAATTGATATTAAAATTGCATGAGAATGAATTTAATATTAATTGAGCCTTCAAGATTTCCTAGCACTGTGATTAATTGAGTGAGAATTGATTAGTTTTAGGCCTAAAAAAGAATTGCATGAGATGATTCTATGATGCTTGAGAGAGACTGTAGATATAGGAGTTCTCGGCTTCACACAACCATGAAATCATTTAGTCTAGGGATTTGATTGGAATAGGAATTAGATTAATGAATTTACCTTGCACTTGAATTTCGCCATATTGGATATTTGTTTAACTTTAAAATTTGTTAAAGTTAATTTATATGTTTAGTACTTGTTTTAACTTTAGTTTTAAGTCAGAAAACAAACCACTCCGTATACATCAATTTAGCTAAATAGCACAAGTCACTTTCACGGGCCAAATCACAATCCCTGTGGGATGCGACACTTTACTCATCTTATATTATTTGTACGACTGCATACACTTGTGCAATTCCATTACTCGCCGCTGCCGGCCGTGCCATCGACTGGCACAATCCCATCATCTGAGATTCAAAGAGAATCGCCAAGTAAGTACTCCCTCCCTATAGTAATTTGAATTCAAGAAATTGTACTGTTTAATGTTATATTCAATTGATTTATTGGATATTTATAATTGAATTCATTCTATTAAATACTTTATCGATTGAAGATACTAAAATTTGGATCAAGTTTAAATCAAACTTGTTTTGAGTCCGTCCCACTCATGATATTTAAATGAAAATTTCTTACATGAACTTGTGTAAGAAAATTTATTAAAGTATATGATCAATATAATACACTTGAATAAATAATTAATCACTTTTGTTAAATTATGCATATAACAAATGTAATACATTAATCAAGTAATTAACAATGATTTAATATTGACGGATTTGAGTTAGAATTTTGAGTTGCCATATCTACAGTAAAAAGTAACAAGCCAACACATGAATCATGATCATCACCAAAAGATTGAAGGTCCAGAGTGTCGTATCATTAAAAAAAATTCTAAAAAATCAAGACAATAAATATCAGAGAGAATCCAAACTCAAGCCCTGATTGGCCAGAATATGCTGATGTAGGATACTTTCATCCGTAATCCCATGACCACCTTATCCTCCTGCCCCAATTATTGACAATTTTCATCGAGAGACATAAAGAGCGCCACTCCCACTGAAATACACACACAAACACACACGCTAAAAGCACACAATTCGTAAAAATGGCTCTTCAAGCAGCTTCTTTGATATCCTCAACTCGTTCAATTCCAAAAGAGGTATGCTTGTTGCTGCACATTTCCTATTGGACTTCTCTCTCTCTCTCTCTCTCTCTCTCTCTCTCTCTCTCTAGTTTTTATGCTTTTCAGCTAATTTTGATTTTGATTTATAATGAAAGGGAATTGCAAGTAAAGAGACATCCCTCTTTGGAGCTGCGTTGCCAACAACCCTTAAAGCTGAATTCGGCCCCTTTTTCAACAAGGTAATTAAAGCACACACGAATTTTACTTTCAATTTCTTATTTTCAGTTCGATTTTTTGACACATAAAGGGGATAAATTGTTAGAAAGACAAGGAAGAGTTTGTTGATTACTTAGTCATTAGGTAATATATATAAATGCTAGAATCCCAGAAGTTTATGTTATGTTCAGTTAACTTAACAATTTAACATGATTGCATATCAACCCCGAAATATTCTTATGAAAAATCTTACAATCTTTATTTATTTCTCACGTCTTCTTGGATTATTTATCCAGCATTGTTGCAAATTTGTGCCTGGCTATGTTCGGATCGTGGGCCTTGTCGTTGTGAAATAAGCATTTAATTAACGTAAATATAATAATATGTTCAAGCATATCATTCCAAACGAACATTTAGGATTTAATGAGAAATATATGTGATGTGTATGTAATTTGAATGTAATGAGTGGTGTTTCTTTGATTGTTTGGCTTTGCCCGTGTAATTGCCTTGTAATTGAGTACTACATATTGGATAATCTATTTGGTTCAATATTTCATCTTCTAGTGCGTTACATTATTACATGGGAGATTTAATAGATATTCATAAAAACAACACTTGATTGTGGATTGCACACACTCGGCAGATATTCATAAAATGGAAGACGAAATAGGGAATGCAACTGAAACTTCAAAATGATATACCGTTATGATGATTTTTGGTTTGCAGGAATTGAGGAAAAAACTATCAGTCGGACCAATCAAGGCTCAAACAGCAGCCACAACTACATCTATCAATCAAGCCTTGTCAGACGAAAAGAAAACTCTGCGCAAAGGCACTGCAGTAATCACAGGCGCCTCGTCCGGCCTCGGCCTGGCCACAGCGAAGGCTCTTGCTGAAACCGGAAAATGGCACGTGATCATGGCGTGCCGCAATTTCCTCAAGGCTGAAAAAGCAGCTAAATCCGTCGGCATTCCTAAAGAGAACTACACGGTGATGCATCTCGACCTTGCTTCGCTTGAGAGTGTTCGCCAATTTGTGGACACCTTCCGGCGTTCGGAGCGGCCATTGGACGTGCTGGTTTGCAATGCGGCTGTTTATTTGCCTACTGCGAAAGAGCCCACATTCACTGCTGATGGATTTGAGCTTAGCGTTGGCACCAATCATCTTGGCCACTTTCTTCTGTCACGGTTGTTGCTTGATGATCTCAAGAAGTCGGATTTCCCACAAAAGCGCCTCATAATTGTTGGTTCTATAACGGGTACTAGTCTGAATTTATAGCATCATAGCATGATCACTATGTTATTTAATGGAAAGAGTTTAAAAAAAGAAAAAAGAAAAGGGTCAATTACAGAAAAACCTCCAAGGTTAGGCCAGTTTTAACAAAATTCCATGTGGTATAAAAAATTACAAGAACCTCCCTAATATTTGTCTTTGTATTACAAATCCCGCGTACAGCTAAGGGGGGCATCTGTAACACGGAACAAAACATTAAGGAGGTATTTGTAATTTTTCATAGGGGGGTTTTATGAAATGGGCCAAACCTCTTGGGGCCTTTTGTAATTAAACCATGAAAATGAAAAGTATTGTGCTATATCACCTTAATTAGTTTTTTTTCCTTTCCATATTTCACCATCCATACAAGACGTTTTTTTATGCGTTCTCGGCGGATATTCCAATGGTACTCCACATGCTATGGCAAATGTGTAAACATATCCTTTGGATAAGATGTCATACAAAATGTGTAGTTCGATGGTAAAATATCATGTAAAATGCATAGTTTGGATGGTAAAGTGTCTTTGTACTTCACAAAATCTCTTATGAGCGTTCTGCTAGAAAAAGTAATGTATGTGAATATGTTAAAAACACATACATTTTGGGTGGTAAAGTGTCTCAAAAAATATGTTAGCGGGTAATGTGTAAAAATTGCACGGAATTTGAATGAAAAAGTATTTTTCCCCTCTGCAAAATTGAATTCATTATATAATCAGTACTTTTATCTGCAACAAAATATCTGTATGCATCATGACATTTACTTCTCTTTTGTATCAGGGAACACAAACACCTTGGCTGGAAATGTGCCACCAAAGGCTAACTTAGGTGATCTAAGGGGACTTGCTGGAGGCTTGAATGGGGTGGGCAGCTCGTCCATGATTGACGGTGGTGAATTCGACGGTGCAAAGGCCTACAAAGACAGCAAAGTTTGCAATATGCTTACCATGCAAGAATTCCACAGGCGTTACCATGAAGAGACGAGCATCACCTTTGCATCCCTCTATCCCGGTTGCATTGCTGAAACAGGATTATTCAGAGAGCACATACCATTGTTCAGGCTTCTCTTCCCGCCCTTCCAAAAGTACATCACCAAAGGTTATGTTTCCGAAGAAGAAGCCGGGAAAAGACTTGCGCAGGTTAGTCAAATCGCTGCTTATAAACTTAAGAATACATGTATGATATTGGTTACTTACAAAAGACCCCATGAAGTTCAGGCAGTTTTCAGAAAACTCTATCATATGAAAATTACAATTAACTGCCTTAGGTTTGGTTGTGTACTACAAATACCACCTCCGGTTAGCGGTCTGTAATACGACTCCAAATATTAGGGTGTACGTAATTTTTCATACAAAGGCTCCATAGGACTACCTCAAGAGGTTTTGTGTAATTCACTCTAAAATATAACTTTATATAACCTTGAGAGGGAGCAACTACCCCTCCCTAGCCCCTCTTAGTCCACCTGGAGTTAAACTTTGTATTTTATTAAAAGCACATATAAAATATAACTTTATACAGACTTGAAAGTGAGAGGGGGTGATTGCCCCCACTAGCTCCCTGGGTTTGTCCTAGGTAAAAGTAATCCAAGCCTCATTTCCTAAGCCAAAATGATATATATATTTTTTTATTATTATTTGATTTCAGGTAGTAAGTGATCCAAGCCTCTCTAAGTCGGGTGTGTACTGGAGCTGGAACAACAACTCATCCTCATTTGAGAATCAGCTCTCGAAAGAAGCCAGTGATGCAGAGAAAGCGCGTAAGCTCTGGGAGGTCAGTGAAAAGCTTGTCAGATTGGCTTAACGCAAGTTCGATCAGAGATACTTGTTTGTATCCATTTTACAAGGACAATGTTCACTGATGAGCAAGCAGTTATTGGAAGTTGGAGGGAGAGGGGGAGAGAGTTCCAGATAAGGCAAAGCAGAATTCATGCTACTTTTAGCAGGCATTGACTAATGAAATTATTATAGAGATCTGAACAACAATCTGACAGGTTTATGCATAAAAGAAAAACAGCTGATCTTAAGCATTGTGGTTCAAATATGTTGCCATTTGTATGGATTCCTGCTTTGATAGTTCATTAAAGATAATTTGGGTCACTACTAGTCTTGGGCTATCCATTAGAGTGATAGAAGTACTGCAAAATGTGAATATATATACATATAGGTATAATTACCTAAAATCCTTTGAGGTTTGTCTCAATTACAAGAAAAACCCCTTAATATATTGAAATTATAATTACCACTTTGGAGTTTATTTCCGTGTCACAAATAACGCCAGTTGCGCCAAATGCAAAAAGCTTCTCTATTTGTTAGTGTCAAGGATAGTTGTAATTTTCAATAGATAAAAGGGTGTTTTGCAATTGAAGCAAATCGTATTGGGGCTTATTTATCAAAAAAAAAATCTTATTGGGGCTTTTGGTAGTTACCCCGGCACATTTATATGCACATATAGCATATTGATAATACGAAAAACATAACTGAATCTCATTATCGAGGAGCTACTTCTGAACTAGTTTAACAAGTTAAAGAAAAAACAAATCCAGCTCTAAAGAGATTGAACTCCCAAGCCAAGAATCTAAAGACTGAAGGATTTTCACTAGCAAAATTGGTTTTGGACTGATAATTCTGAGGTCATTTGCGATTAAACATGTTGCATGCTATACATAAAAGTAATGTTTTCAAAATCAGACCGGACCGGCCGGTCTGATCGGTGACCGGCGCTTGGTCCGATCTGAATGGGCCTGCAAAACTGGGGGAAGGATCAGCCTGTCTAGAACCGGCCAAAATCGGTGAAAAGCCGGTTGAATTAGTCCCGATCCATGGACCGGACCAGCGGGCTAGATTTTTTTTAAAAAAAATTGATTTTTTTCTGATTTTTCGATTAAAAAAAGGCAACAATCTCTCTCTCTCATAGACGCAACACAACAAAAAGTAGTCCTCTTCTCTTTCTCTGTAATGGAGAAATCCTAGCATCCGACGCCGCCTCCCATCCGAGCTACCGCCCACCTAGATGTCGACCGCTCAAGGGATGTGCAACACTTGGATTTTGTATTTTTTTGTTGGATATTACAAGAATAAGTTGGTTTTGTCTATTTTTAATATATATAGATTTGAATGAAAACAAAGATTTGTTGTGGGCATGGAGGATTTGTTGTTAATTAAACATTGCAATTAAAAAAATTTATTTTTAGTAATATTTTTGTGGGCATAGAAGATTTGAAAGAAAACAAAGATTTGTAATTGTGGGCATGGGAGATTTGTATTTTTAGTAAGTCTGTTGTGGACTTGTGGACAATACTTTCAAGTTTTATATATAAAAAATTTGTTAGTGTGAACTTAAATGTTGTTATGTAATATTGAAAAACTTAAATGTTATACATTTGAAGTTGAATGTTATTCAATAGATGTACATATGCTCTATTGAAAAACTTGTTATCTTGAAATTGAATGTTATTACGTTAGAGTGGGCGAGAGGTTAGGAAGCGAGAGGAAGAGTGAAAGTCCCCCCTATGTTGTCAAAGAATGGCTTGAGTGCGATGTGAAAAAATATTATTAATGTACGCATTCCAAAATTTTTTAAGTTGAAAGTTTAATTTTTTAAGTTTTAATTGTTAACTTTAAGATGAATCTAAGCTCTGATTTGAGAAAGAATGATTAGAATCTTAAACAAAATTCTTGTTTAATTTTCATTCTTTCATTATTATTGCTCTATTTTTAATTTTTAATATATTTATAATATTAAATATATAAATATAATAATTATTACTTATAACGTTATACCGGTCGAACCGGTGCCCAATAAAACCACCGGTTCTATGTCCCATCCAATTTTCAGAACATTGCATAAAAGTATCATATCATGAAAAATGTGAAGCATCAACCAAAAAAGAATGAAACCTCAAACGTTACTGCCTATAAAAATCAGGCTACAAACGAAGTAACAACCCAAAGAAAACCCGAGTATGTAGGGGAGTAACCATTTTCGAAAAGACAAACAAGCAAGAACAATCCTTCACAGAAACAGCAACACAAGTATCATACCATGACAAAATGTGAAGCATCAACCGAAAAAGAATGAAACCTCAAACGTTACTGCCTATATATAAATCAGGCTACAAACGAAGTAACAACCCAAAGAAAACCCAAGTATGTAGGGGAGTAACCATTTTCGAAAAGACAAACAAGCAAGAACAATCCTCCACACAAACAGCAAGGCAAGTATCAATCAAAGGAGCCCATCCTCAAAACAGTCATATTGCGCAAAAAAAAAAAAAAAAAAAAAGCAACAAATCTCTGAATAGCACGTCATTCCAGAATAGCAATTGGTGAACAGGTATGTTACTCAAATATCCTAAAAGAACTATTTCAGAAAGTCCAACCAATTGATGTGAATAGAACAGTCATTATAGTTACTCAAGCAATCACATAACCAAAAAAGATACTAGATTTTGCCATTCTCAGCCGCATGCTCTTCTTTACCAATGGCAACCACCACCTTCTTCAAGATGAACTCTGTCGGCTGATGCGAATTCTCTACAGCTTTCGATATGGCTTGCCACTTCTCACCATGCTTGGGCTCAGCTGCGACACATCTGTTCAACACATCCTTCTGAGTCTCCTCAGTACCGTGTTGTAGTTCAAATTTATAGTACAATGCCCAGAAATCCCCAATATCCGGAGCGAGAGTAACAGCTCTGTTGAACCACGACCTAGCTTTGTCAACCTTTCTGTCATGCCAAAATATCTTTCCAACAGCAGCAAGCACATGAGTATCATCCCCACATCTTTTGTATGCATCCCTGCTTTTCGTTTTTTGCTGGGGCCTAGGAACCATCTCAATCGATGCAGCCCACAAAATCCCACTAGTGGGGCATTCCTGCAGTGCCTTAGCCATTAATATATCAGCTTCCTTCTTGTAACCATGTCGGGCCTCGGCTCTCACAGCAGCAAGCCAAAGTTCAGGATTCTGAGGGTTTTTCTTTCTAGCCATTATCAGAACTGCACGGGCTTTGCTTAAACCGTTCACCTTTTCCTCTAGGTGAGCGAGGGAAAGCCATAAAGGAATACAATTCGGGCAGTTTTTCAAGCCTGACTCATAAGTTCCCTTAGCTTGCTCCAAATTACCAAGACGTTCCTCTAACTGCCCCAACATCAGCCAAAGTTTAAAAAATGAAGGGAACAGTTTCAGCCCTTCATTCAATAACCTCCTTTCTTCATCAGTGTTACCCAATTCTCTCTCCACAATGGCAGATTTCATCCAAACCCTCTCTGTTCCTCCCCTTTCTCTCGCCTTGGCAAGAAGCATTCTAGCTCTCTCAGGTTCATGGTTCTCAAACTCAAGCTTGAACGCAGCTAACCAGATCTCCTCAGAATTTGGAATTGCAGCATATGCTTCTTGCAAGATTGCCCGTGCAGCAGGCACATCGCCAGCAAGCCACTTCTCTTTCGCACCCATCAGCCACAAAACTTCAGCATGCGGTATGTAAGTAACGGCCTTACGCAGCAGAGCGTCCAAAGATTCCCGGGTCCCATGGCTCTTTTCAAGCTGGGCTGCTTTAAGCCAAATGCTCTTCTTAGTCAAAAACACGGTAAGAGCATGAGCATAGATAGCCCTTGCTGTCTCAATGGAGCCTCTCTTCTTGCACTCATCAGCATCAGCAACCCAAGTCCTTTTCCGATCTTCTTCCTCCACCCCAACCTCAATAGTGTTATGAATTATAGCCTGGCAAGTTGCGACAGAACCAGCTCTTTCAGCTGCCTCAGCCTCTTTCATCCACATTTCTCTATCAATTTCCACGCCTCCCGCCTGTAAAGCAACAATACCCCTTTGTATAATCTTACCAACCATGGCAGTATTCCCATTAGCTTCTTCCAACTTTGCAGCAGTGATCCATATAGCTGGCTCCTTAGGAAGCTTCACCCTAGCTTTATTCAACACCTTCTTTGCATTTTCATAGGTTTCCAACCTGGCAAGAGCCAGCCACAATTCCACATGCAACGGGCAGCATTCCACAGCTCTCTGCAGCAAAAGCCTAGCATCTTCCTCATTGGCAAGCTCAACAACTGCCTTCCAAAGCCTCACGGAGTCGGGAATATTCTCCGAGCCCTTTCCTTAACACCCGACTCTTATTAACATCGTCTTGCTCAAGCTTCGCTGCTTGCATCCACAACTTCACCGAATTCGGGATAGCCTTAACACCTCTAGCAATAACGGCCTTAGCATCCGCATGGGATGCCAAGCGGCACGCCTCCAACCAGACATCATCGCTTTTTGGACATTCCTCACATCCCCTCTTGATCAAATGCTGGGCAGCCTGAGGCTTCCCAGCCACCTCCTCCAACCTCGCGGCTGCTATCCAACCATGTGGATGCTTCGGATTTGTCTGCGTGACAGATTTGAGCAACAACCTAGCCTTATTGATATCAGATACCTCTGCATCACTAGTAATCTTCATACTCTTCAAATCTGTCAAGTAACCCTTAGGATCCACCACTGTCAACCCAGAAACAGAATCAGATAATCTATCCAACTTCAGTGACAACACAGTTCCTCTCCCTTCACCTACTGCAGTCAAATCCGTAACCGGGGTTTGTGCCCATGGAGTTTCAGCGCCACCAGCAGCTCTGCTCTTTGGATCCAAAGCACTAACATGCTCTTTCTCCTGCCTAGCTTTTTCCAAAAGAGTATCCGGAACAGGAACAAAACTCTCAAATCTCTTCTTCTTATTCCTTAAAGAGTAATCCCCTATCTCCGGTATACTATCCCACTCCTCAGTAGATAACGTATACAACTTCCTTTTTAGGTCAGCAAACTGCTCTGTAATTTTTGGATTTGACGCACGATACTTCTCGATTTCCTCTTTCAGCCTTGCCTCCCTCCTATCTTTCCTACGTGAGTCCATCCTCTTATCTATAGCCTCCCACACTGCATCAGCCTCCTTATCCTCATCATCATACTCAGCAGAGGCAAACAACCCCGCATCATTACCCTCAAACTCATCAAACTTCTGATTCTCATCATACCCCTTCTCATCATTCTCCTCCTCTTCATCCTCCTCCCCAGGGCCCTTCCCCCGGCCACGGCCAACGCCAGCGGGCCCAGCAGCCCCAATTGCCGCCGCTGATCTATCTGGCAAATCAGGCGCCGCACGGGCCGGACCAATATCAGAACGGGTAGTGAAGCCCGTGGCACCACGGCCGAGCCCAGCAACATAATTTGGCGGCGGTTTCGTGTTGAGGAAATCCAACCTGCTCTTCGGAGGGACCGGCGCTTGCATGCCGCCGCGGAAAGGGATTTGTAGGGTTAGGGTTGAATTTGGGGAAACCCCGAGGCGAGAAAGCAATACGGCGTCGTTCTCGGGGGTGGATAGGAGGCGGGGTGACAAGTATAAGCGCTGTTGAGCAATCGGAATCAAATAATTCCTCTGGATATGGAGGCTGAGTGCCTTTAGAGTTGTGGTGGTAGGATTCAGATTCAAGATTAGGGTTTTGTTATCTGGGGATTTAACGAACACCATTGTTTCTGAAATTTCTTTTTCTGTATCTATATGTGTATGTATAGATAATTCACACAGTGTTGGTGGGATTGTGTGTAAAAATCGAAAGAAGATGAAAGAGAGGGGTGCAAATACTCACCGGGGACACCGACGACGAGGAGTAGTCTGCTGGGGAAAATGGAAAACAATTGTCCAATGGCGATTTATATTGTTGAAAATTTAGCCGACTTAGGTATGTCGGTTTAGAACGGGCAATGGTAGGAGTTTTTATCCTACTCTACCTCTAACTCTAAAAATACTTAATTATATATTTTTTATATTCTATTTTATTTTATTTAAATATTTATTTATTAAATATGTATATTAAATATACTTTTTTTTAAAAATAGGGTCTAAACCCTAACAAGCAAATAAATTTCTAGAGACAAAAAATAAATATCTTTTTCTAAATTCTTTTTTTTTTTCTAAATTCTAAAGTATCTAAAGTTTTTAATTTAACTTGGGCTTTAAAATCAAAATTTATTTCATCTCAAATACATACAAAGAAAAGGATATTACAGTTTTACTTAACTATTCTCGTTAAATCCATATGTAACTTGATAATTTAGAACTTATTAAGATAATCATACTTATTCATTCATTTATTGAAAAATCTTGATAATATTCACAAAAGCGCCATAAACATATTTGTGAATTATCAAGTTTAATTCACGAGTTGCATACTAATTTAGTTCATAATCTAAAAATTTGGCATGGATCGCATAATAGTTTAGTTCATAATCTATAGAAGTTCATAATCGTATTTGAAAGTTTGATCGGACTTTAAAATTTAAACAACCAATCAATTGGTAAAAATTTAAATCAAATACAATATGCAATAGAGAGACCATCTCCTCATTAAATTCACAGTGGTTGTGGGAAGTTTAGAAGATTTTTGTGAATTGAACAAAATCAATCAATTAATACAAGGTTTAAAATAAATAGAGGATATAATATCAATACACATTTGGGTAAAACCAAAAAAAAAAAGAAAAAGAAAAAAAAAGAAAACATATCTAAAAAATCCACATTTTTGATCTCTATCTCTATTTTTTTTTTTATAAAGGTGTGAAACTTTTTTGAAAATTTTGATTCATCTTAAATATCCCTTTAATGGTGTTTATTTTTAAGGGTAATTATGTAAATTAATAATTTATTGAACAACAATTTTATTTGAATTAAAATTCTATTATTTATTTATATAAATTAATAATTTATCATCATCAATTTTATTTGAATAAGAATTATATTGTTTCCTAATCACTTTTAATTAAATTAGAGCCCCAAAAGAATTACTACTAACTAAACTTCTTCCGGTGTTAATTCTTGGAACACGACACACCAGATTTCAATCACTGTTAATTAAACCAAGTCCAACAAAAACTTCGTATCATTGATCTCCTGGATTTGAACCCCCTTTTCCTCTTTCCTCCCCTTTGGGTGAGTGTGCGTGTGTGTGTGTGCGCGCGCGTGTACATACGTGGTGTTCTAGTTGACATTTATAGGGTTTCCTGAGTGAATTGTGCCAAAAAAAAAAGATTAAATAACGTTATACAGTTATACCTATATATATATATATATATTCCAAATTTAATTTAGTTTCCAAGAAACAAAAATTGGGTTACATTCCGTCCAAGAATATGAAACTTACCATTCATATCTTACTCCGTTTGAAAATTACAGTTAATTTACTTTTGAAAAATTACAATTAATTTACTTTTGAAAAATTAAAATTATCAATGCATCCTTATGGGTCAGGGCTCCGATCCAAAGTTCATTGTGATTCCTTTCTTACCCTTGTATGGGGATAACCAATATTTTGTTTCAAGAGATGCCCTTTGTAATATTGAAACTATACAAGGGATGTACTTGTTAAATTTTAAAGTTTTCTTCAAAAACCTTATTAAATAATTTTATTTTTTAATAAATTATAATTTCTTTTATCCTACTTAATAAATTAATTTTAGTTAATAACTTATTCATAAATAATTAGAAACTAAATATAATTTCAAGTATTAAAATATATAAAATTCAATAAAGAAATTTAAAAATTGTTTTACCTTTTTTCCTTAATGAATAAATTTGTTTTTATTATTACTTATGATGTGGCACATTTTCGCTCGCCCTACTTGTGCCACACGTCATCCCAAAAACCCTATCAGAAGTAAGTGAAGCTAGTTTGACCAGACGAATAAATATGTTTTTTTGACCAATCTTATTCGAATGAATTGCTAGGGTCGAGGTCGGGTGTTGTGGTTGAGTATAGTTTCGACCCAACTCATGTTGCGCCCAATCAACACATATTGGCATTAAATGCCCTGCCAACTCAAGGTATGGGACAACCACCTAACTCCATACATTTTTAATTGGGGTCAACTAATGCCACTAGACCTAATCTTAGGTTTATGGGTCACCTTATATCATCATATAATGGTCTACTAAGTCTGAATGGGTCATCGAGGAAGATCTACATTGACACATTATAAATACATCTGCATTTGTGGTAAAAGCATTAATTACATCATATCTGCTTGTGTTGCTCAAATCCCCACTCAATCCGATCACTGACTTGGAGAGCCTTAGCTAAGACTCATCTCGCCTAGCTCACATTGCCTTTCCCTTGTTGTAGGATTCGATTTCCCCGATCAACCTCACCTCTATTATATTCGACCAGAGGAGCTGATTAACCCGACCGCTCCCAAATTCGACCTGCATCAACTTACTAATTAATATTAAATTAGAGAATTAAAAATTAGCACTAAAATATATATAATTAAATAAAGAAATTAAAAAATAAACAATTAATTATAATATCTATAAAACAAACGTTCTCAAAAATAAAATGTAAAATCTCTTCAAAAAATTAAATAAAAAAATAAAAAATAAGGATTGTAGCACCTAGGAATGGTAACGGGTCGGGTCTGGTACGGGTTTGGCCAAACCCGAGACCCGACCCGCCAGAAAATTTTGGACACGGGACCCGTCCCAGACCCGGCGGGTCCCAAACCCGGCCCGGCCCGCCAAAGACCCGAACCCGGTGGGTTGGACCCGTTGAACCCACCTGGTTCATAAACCCGTCCCAACCCGCCAAACCCGACCCATAAACCCGCTCCAATAACTAAAATTTTTATTTTTTAACAACTTTTTTGAGACAATAATTTTTAAATTATACAAAAAACTTAATAAAAAAAAACATTTAAATTGTATATCAAATCTAATTAACATATTGAAATGAAATAACAAGATCTAAGGCCAACTATCTCCTTTTCTTACTTCAAGAATCCCTTCTATCTCAAAGAAACTGAAATCATAAACTCACATCACATGATTCCAAGAACCCTCCTCCATAGTCCACAAATACCCTATTCAATCACACAACTACTACTCTAAAAATGAAAATTCCCAAATACTAAATAGCAAAGACAAACCAAGTTCTGATACAAGATCTATTTCCTATGCATACATATGAAAACGCACAAAAAATAAAGCAAAACTAAGATAAAAGCTCAACCTTTAATAACATAAAAACCAACAATAACAAGAATATAGCAATAAACAGCCAACTACTTATGAGTAAAACCTTTTAACACACAAACATGTGTGTGTGTGTGTGTGGACAATATTAACTTCATACAGACAATTTTTCAGCATCTTCTCCAAGATCCTCAAACAAGTGGGGTCATCATCATCAACAACAAGAACCCTCAGACCCGCCGGAAACTGGTCTGAAACTCCATCACTGGACTTCCATGAAGCACTTGAACTTGTGAAAGACAGGGGTTTCATCCCAAGATCCATTTTTCTCCTTCAAAATTCACCAAGGCAACGTATAATTTGCATGCAAACAGCAAATCCCAGATGGAAAATATGTTAAGAATCACATACTCTGAACTTAATTTTCAGCAGAATTCGTGAGCAGGGCCTTGGAAGATTTCCAATAAACCATGGGATACAATCAAGACTTTTAGAAATAGGGGTATTGCAATTTAACTTCAATTTACTTTTGTTTCCTTATATAGGGGTTTAAGACAAGGAGAAGGAAAGAGGAGGAGAAGATGAAAATTTCTTGCTTTATAAGTGTGTGTGCATATGATATCGGAGACACTTTGAGAGTTGTTATTGTGTGCATATGATATCGGACCTGGGCGCGGCGGGGCTGGGCGCGGCGAACCTGGATGCGGCGCTGTAGGGGCTGGGTGCGGCTGGGTGCGGTGGAGCGCGGCTGGGCTGATTGCAGACGAGTCACGAGAGTGAGAGTGAGAGTGAGAGTGAGATTGAGATTTGAGAGTGGGAATGGGATTGTGGGAAAGGAATCCAGATCTCGTTTAAGTTTAGATCTGAAATTTTTTCAATTTTTAAATTTTTTTTAATTGTATTTATTTATATATTTATAGTATATATATTAAATATAGGGCGAATTACATCTACCTCCCCTGAGGTTTCGCGAAATTACAATTCAACCCACGATTTTTTGTAAATTACAATAAACCCCCTGTGGTATGAAATAATTACAAGCGATGGACGAAAAGTGCATAAAGTCCGTTTTGCCCTTTATTTTTTGCTGATATTAAATAGAACAAATTACATCTACCTCCCCTAAGGTTTGGTGAAATTACAATTTAACCCATATTTTTTTGTGTATATTACAATAACCCCCTGTGATATGTAATAATTACAAGTGATAAACAAAAAATGTATAAAACCTACTCTAGCCCACTATTGACCTTACCAACGTGTATTCCATGTCGAAAAGTTTAAGACCCGCTTCAAGTTCACCGAAAAATTTGTCGGAAAACAGAGCAATTTTTTCAATATTATTACTTTAAGCCCCACAAAGATGTAATACATAATATACAACCCTAAATATTTTATATATATTACAAAAAAATCCCTCAAGGGTACTATCGAAACTTTACATACAAAAACTAACGGAACCCTAACGGTCATAAACGGTTGGGATAAATTGTTAGACGGAATATACCACAGGGGGTTTATTGTAATTTATAAAAAATCGTGGGTTGAATTGTAATTTCGCGAAACCTCAGGGGAGGTAGATGTAATTCACCCTTAAATATATTTATATATACGGGTCGGGTTCGGGTCGGGTTTACTTGAACCCGAGACCCGACCCGAACCCGTGCGGGTCTAGAATTCTAGACCCGCAACCCGTCCCAAACCCAATTATGCGGGTCCAAACCCGCCCCAAACGGGTCGGGTTCGGGTCGGGGACCCGCGAAACCCGACCCATTGCCATCCCTAGTAGCACCCCGGTGTGAGACAACTAATCTCGAGTTGGTTGCTAAACAACTTGAACCTAAATAATTTAAAAATAAAAATCTTCACCTTGGAATTTCAAGTTTCACAACTAACGAACTTTTCTATTAAATACTATTTGCAATAATTGCAACAAGAAATCTTTTCTGCATATTAACAACCTTTGTTGTAAATCGCCTAGTATATATCCCTAATATTACTTTTGAGCACCACTTATGGCTTCATTGTCCTTCTTACTCAAAAATGGGTCAAAGAATAGAAAATGAATAGAGGTTATAAGTCCTAACGACTTAGTGAGATATGCATGCAGGCAAATTATAGAATATTTAGTTTAGGTTTTATATGCAAAATATTAATCAAATGAGAATCTCGTTCGCAACAAAAACAATGTGTATGATTCAAATATTTTCTTAAACTTATTGTAATCCAAAATAGTTTTGAACAACTAGATCATGAAAAATGTCATCTGATTAACAAGACAAGTTATAAACTGATAATTTATCAAAATCTCATATCCAAATTTGTAAGATTAACTTATACTAAAATGGGTCATTTTGATAATAAAACTTGTATTCAATATAGAAATAAATATTTAACTGATATGTCCCAACACTGTCCCATAGCAGTGAGGAAAACTCTCAAATATCAAAATCTTTAGTGTCAAATATCCAAAATATTATTTTCTTTCATAATCAATTATTTTATCCTTTCAAAATAAAATATGGGTCTAAAATTCAAGACTTATTACTGCACAATATATCACATCAGAATATAATTTCACTTTGTTCCTTTGATTCTAGTTAGCCAACCCAGACAAAACTTGACAAAATGGCATTACCGATTACATGTCAATCAAGCACCAATAGTAACAAACCTCAAACTACATTAGAGAATGGATCCAAATGGATATTAGTCAGAAGACCAGCCACTGCCGGTCCAATACCGCCAGTCATCTTTTTGAAAGTAGTTACAGGCGTCAACACTTCCCAAGGGTGTCCCCATGAACATAACTTTCCTAAAGCATCCTCAAGGGTTGCATAATTAAACTGATTAAAATGCCCATCAATTTGTAATTCCAAACATATATCACATAACTTATCATACCCTTCAAGGGTATTAACAACAATCTGATCCAAAACAAATATTCAACAATTCATAGTCATTATATGGGTATTTCATGAAATCATATATCAAATTCAAAAATAAAATGTGACTAGTAGCTTTCGGTCACACAAGCAAGATATTCAAAATATTAAATATTCCACAGATGGGATTGATCTAATATGTGAAATCATAAATTTAAGAAACTAATAATTATCACAAATGAATATTTACTTCATATATATTCTGTGCCTGTAAAGAAAATTCCATAATCAAGAATATAAATCTCACATGTTATCCAAGCTCACTCTAATAATCTAATTTGCAACTCCTCCTTGAACCTGTTACCTATATAAACATATAATATTTAAATTAGCACAACATATCTAATCGTACTAATTCTTTAAGTACTTTCCATATTTGATATTCACTAAATATCATTATAGTCTATTCTGTCTCAAAGATATTTCATATAACCATCACCGAAATATTTTGGCTCTTTAGCTCGTATCATTAACTGTCAATTCAATCTCATAATTTAATCTCCAAAAGTCAAAATCATAAGCTCAATTTAAATCTCAGAACCAACGTTCAACCCGTCTTTGATAAATCTCATACATAAGCTAAATCAATCTAAATCAATCATCATTCGGGCTCTAGTTCATTCAAAATAAACGTACTTTGCTTCTTTTCGTATCTAGTACTCAATTTCCTTTACATAGTAATAACTAGATGGAAACCAATAAAGTAAAATCAAATATTACTTCATTTTTTTGCAATTAATCCATAACACAAGCCTTTAAGCTCAACAATGTTTGTAAGCCCAAAAGTAATACGGTCAAACTTATTCATATCACACTTCAAGCCCAAAAAGAAATAGTTTTCCAAAAATCTATACATCCAAGGAATTACCCAATTGGGTTAAGACTAGAACCCAAACGCTTAGCCTATCCTTCAGGTCCACCAAACCAGGATCACTACCGTAAAACCACCGTCAAATCGCCCCTGCCTTCGCCGGCTCGCTGCCCGTCACCAGGAAAATTTTCCATCATCATGATTGGATGTGCATCATTGAGAGGAACAATCAATTTCACCAATCTCTAAGTGGTTTGGATTTAATTCGGGAAGAAATATTAAGAAACCATAATTTTCGCCACCATCTCATCTCCTCCCAAATTTAGCCTCATTTACTGTTTCTTTCCAAAAATTGGCTTCACCAATAGATTTTACACCTCAAAACCACCGTTGGAAAACCCAAAACCCACTACCGCCGCTGCACTCCATTGCCATTGGCGTACCGCCACCTCCATCCACCTTTTGGGAAGACCAACCCACCAAAATGCTCCTTGTCTCATGGGTAGGATATTTCTTGAACCAATTTTGGAGTTCACCAGCGTTTAAAGGGTCGATTTTGATGTGTGTGTGCTTGAGTGTGTATTAGTGTGTGTGTGTGAGAGAGATCGAGAAAGAGGATGGCGGAATGAAGAAGAAAAGAAGGGAAAATTCCAATTATAACCACCCTATTTTCTAGAACTGCTGAGTTGACCCCATATAGTTTAAACCGCCTCCAATCAACCCCCCAAAAATTTCTATTATTTTCAAATAGGCCTCATTTTCTTCAATTGAGCCCCTTAAGCTTTATTTCTTATGAAATAGCCCTTGGCATTTCAAATTCTAAGTAATCAACTCTTTCATGCGTTTCAATTAAGTCTTCAAATTCTCAAATCATAACATGGACATCTTTTTTTTTTTTTTTTTTTTCAATTATTCCTCAATGACACTGTTGGCGATTAAATTTTGCCTAATTAAAAATTGACAAGTATAAATTAAAATATTAAATATTAATTAAATTTTCTATTTTATATATTGAAATTTACTAAATTTAATTCCTATATTAAATAGTTAATTTTAATTAATATTTTAATATTTATTTTACCGACGAATAAGAGATCGCCAAATGTCAATATGAAGTGTCGCCGCCAATTAAATCAAGTCTTGCAGCCTGAAAGTCCAAAAATCAATCAAATAGTGACAAGTGGCACATTTGGTCGCGTGGACCAATCAAATAATGACACGTAAATGCTAGTTTTCTCTTTAAAAATAATTTATATTAAAGAGATAAATACTGAAAAAGTTGCTAGCAATCCGAAGACCTTATACAAACACCTATAAATAGGGGTCATTCGGGGTTCAAAATATCAAGAAGTCTTTAAGAGCCAGAGACATCAAGAAGTTTTCAAGAGCAAGAGAAGCCAAGAAGATCCCGAAGTTCTCTCAAGGCAAGCTCAAGAAGATTTATGAAGACCAAAGGCGAAATTCCTAGCGTTCTTCGTGAAAATCATCAAATCAACGCATTCAATCCTCGATCAAGGTATTAGCCCCGCGTTTTGGCGTTTTTTTCCAACTCAAATCCACGGTGATTAAGGTGACGTTCAAGGCGTTCTTCGCGGAAATCATCCAAATAAGGCATTTGATCTGCAATCAAGGTGTCAAACCAGCAAATCGGCGTTTGTCATCAAGTCAAAGTCAAGTCAAATCCACGGTGTTCACGTCGTACTTCACGGTGTTCATCGAAATTTTCAACGTTTGATTCGTAATCAAGCAACAAAGCCTACGAATCGCGTTATTAGAAGATCAAATCAAATTCGGAGAAAAGAATCAGGGGATTAATCTTTTAGGGATTAATTTTTCACTAAATCATATTCTTTTCAAATATTTGTCACATATATTTCTTGACTTGTAATTTGTGTTTGCAAATACGAAAATTTTGTGTGAACAAATTTCTGGCACGCCCGGTGGGACCCAAACCTACCCCTCATCTATTTTCTCCTAACATCACTCTTTTAGCAAGTTTAATTGCCCCCAAGAAGAACAATGTTGGTTTCACCAAAAGAGACGACACGGACAAGCTTGCTGAGGACGCTGTCAATCAATTCCCCAACCAAGGCCAAGGTCTCCGAGTCTGATTCCTTCCATGGTTCCAACCCTCCGAGCCCAACGGCGTTTGCTGGCAAAGCACTCCACTTTGCCGAGACAACCGCTGTGGACGAGCAATTGGCTCAGATAGCTCAGGCTATAGCGAACCTGCAAAGGACGATTGAGGATAAGGACTTTCAAATCACTCAACTTGTAGGCAGGTTGGAGCGTTCAAATGTTGGAGAGCCTAGTCACAGGTATCAGAATCCTCAAGTTCAAGCCACGAATGAAGGGCAAACTCAAGAAACAAATTAAAAGTAGGAGTACATGCCAAGGCTCGAGCAATCAATCACCTCCATTGCCATATTGTCTATGCAGCAACTGCAAGATATGATTGCCAGCACCATAAAAGCTCAATATGGTGCCCCGACGCAGAATTATCCGAGATATTCGAAGCCCTACACCAGACGTATCGACTCACTGAGGATGCCGATAGGCTACCAACCCCCAAAGTTTCAACAGTTTGATAGGAAGGGCAACCCAAAGCAACATGTCACACATTTCGTAGAGACGTGCAACAATGCGGGAACTTATGGCGACCACTTGGTAAAGCAATTCGTGCGTTCGCTAAAGGGAAACGCTTTTGACTGGTATGTTGATTTGGAGCCTGAGTCCATCAACAGTTGGGATCACATGGAGAAGGAGTTCCTTAATCGCTTCTACAGCACACGGTGCATCGTAAGCATGATCGAGCTAACCAACACAAGACAATGGAAAGATGAGCCAGTTGTGGACTACATCAACCGTTGGCGTGCACTAAGCCTAAATTGCAAGGATAAGCTCTCCGAGATTTCTGCGGTGGAGATGTGCATCCAAGGAATGCACTGGGGGCTCCTATACATTCTCCAAGGAATCAAGCCTCGCAACTTTGAAGAGCTAGCTACTCGCGCCCATGACATGGAGCTCAGTATCGCTAATCATTGAACCAACTTCTCTGCGAAAGATTAGTGGAAAGAAAAGAGAAGTACAAAGAAGAATGATGACCACAATGAGTCCTCCGCCAAAGAGTCCATGCTCGCTAAGGCAGCCATGTCAAAATCCCTACCGGCAATGACAAAAGTGGAGGAAAGTTAGGAAATCAACACATCATAAGTGAAAGACGTCGGCTAACACTAAAAGAGATGCAAGAGAGGGAATACCCATTCCCATACTTTGATGTCTCCCACATATTTGATGAGCTGCTGGCAAGCAAGCTTATTTAGCTACCGGAACCAAAGCGCCCCGAAGAAAGCAGGATGGTGAGCGATCCGAAGTACTGCAAATACCATCGAGTCATCAGTCACCCGATAGAAAAATGCTTTGTGGTTAAGGAGAAAATCATGGCACTAGTAAAGGATGGAAAGATAATCCTTGATAGTGAAGATGTTACGGACGTAAATACTACTAGTGTCACAACTATTGTAAGAAAAGAGGATATCTCTTAAATAAAGAAAAAGGTTGTGTTGTCGTCAGCACCTGTAGGTGCATTGACGATCCAATTTGGGAGTTTTGACCCCAGTTTGATTCGAAGCATGTCTACTGACGCAAATACCAAAGCAATACTAGAGACATCTCCTGATACTGATGATGGTGGCGAGTGGATTCTGGTGAACCGCCAAAGAAAACAAATGCGATGCGTCAAGAAAATTCATCTGACATGGTCAAGAAATCCAACTCCAGTCACACGCAAGCACTATGAGTCGACGAAACGCTCCAAAGCCCAGCATGTTGGATTAAAGAAATCGTTAGGTATTTGCAAGCGGGATCCCCTGACTTTAGTTGACTTGTTCACTGAGAGAGGCTTTCAGCCAAAAGTCAAAACAGTGTATGCTACCTCTGATGAAATAGGAGGCCAAAATTCTTCTTCTTTTTGTATTGCCAAAATTCCTCATGCCAATGAAGTAGAAGTCACTGTCAACTCATACTATACAAGTACTGCAGAAAAAACAAGAACACGATCTCGCCGTTAAGTTATGAATCAGCTTAAAAAGTTCAATGAAGATGGTTTTGTACAATTGACAAGATTTGGGTGGAAGCCAGTGCTCGTCTCAATTATGAAAGCAAATAGAACAATGAGATGGAGTCTTGTCTTCCAAATGCCAAGAATTCCTGAGGATCATATAATGGTTGTGCCATTCTAAGAAAAAGTGGGGGGCAAATAATTTTCATCTTCAAGTCGCAAATGCTCCTGGATATGAACATAAACTGTCTTATAAAAAAAAATTAAAGTCAAAGTCAAATGTACTCCTTAAGATGAGTATAAACTATTAAAGTCAAATTCAAGTGTACTCCTTAACACGAGTATAAACTATTAAAGTCAAACTCAAATGTACTCCTTAATATGAGTAGAAACTGTTAAAATCAAATTTAAGTGTACTCCTTAACACGAGTATAAACTGTTAAAGTCAAATTCAAGTGTACTCCTTGACACAAGTATAAAAGGTCTGCAAACTCAAAAAAGATTGCTCCTGACTGCACGAGCCTAAACTGCATCAAACTCCTAACCCGCACGAGTATAAACTGTGTATGGTACCCACCAATGGTAATGCATATGGTTAAACTGCTAAAATACTCCTACTGAAGGTATTGCATGTGGCTAAATATAAAAAATACTCCACCTGGTTCAGGGTGGCTAAGCAATGGATACTCCTGGCTCGCATGAGTATAAACTGTGTACGGCCCTCCCCCCTCAAAATCATCTCAGTCTTTGAATTACATTATGACTTGATCCCTTCATTGGGTACGTAGGCAGCTTAGATAACTTCTAAGTTTAGTCATGATCTTTGGATAAAATCATTTGTCCGTGTAGCTATTACATCACCAAGCCTCTGAGCCAATTGCATTTGAAGTTCTACAAATCTGCGTGGTGCGCACACTGACTCTTTGAGCCTGCCGGAGTGCTAAATCTCCAGAGCACAGTCTCCTTGCAACTTCGTGGTAGAGAATTGGGTCATGCCTCATGATAGGACAATCTTCTCTGCGATGGGAATGTTCTCTTTACTTCCTTCAAGAATATTGAATATTCTCGCCCGGATGAGGTGAAAAATGTCAAGCTATTCGTTTGCTGGCCGGAATACTTGCAATCTTGGAGCTGCTTGGATGTATCGAGTTGACATCATCAACTGGAAGGGTGAAGGTGCAAAGTCGGTAAGCTAAGTGTGCTGCCAAATATACGTTTTCCTTCAAACTCCCCGTGATGCCAAGATTCGAGAATAACTCTTCTTCCGCGATGGACTATCCTTCACGAGCACCAAAGTTGCCACGAAGATTGTAAGTTGGCTCCAAATGGACTGACTTCTTCTCTCTCTGTGGTGGTGGTTGCCAATACTTCACGTCTTTCTTGCACCAAAAGCTCACCCAATTACCGATGGTGATTGGAGAACATTGACCTCTATCAGTGCTCTCTTGCAGTAGGTGGAAGGCTTGAAACAAGTACTTGCAGCGGTGATGAATAAATCTCTTCCCATTGTTGTCAACTTCGTTCAGCTCCATGGCGCTAGAAATCACCTCGTCGTGTAGAGATCCCATCATTGGAAGGCTCGCCAAGGTGCGCAAATCCCACAACGATATTGACAACTCTCTGAAGGAAGTCAAAAGAGTGTTGGTAGATGGACACCATGCCTCACAAAACGCCTTGGATGTCTCCCTCAAAGAAACTTCTTGGGGCAATCCTCCGTGTTAGTCAATCTCGACCGTGTGACTTTGCCTTCTATGATGCGCAGACCAAACGTTGGTGAGAAGCTTGGCTCATCTGCTTGCTGGTGATGAGTTGCTCGCAAAGTCCACACCTTGGATGTCTCGCTCAAAGAAGCTTCTCGGGGCAATCCTCTGTGTTCGTCAATCTCGGCCACTTGACTTTGCCTTTTATGATGCACGTACCGAACGTTGGTGAGAATCTTGGCCCGTCTACTTGCTTGTGATGAGTTGCTTGCAAAGTCCACGCCTTGGATGTCTTGCTCAAAGAAACTTTTCGAGACCAATCCTCTGCATGCCATGGGTTTGTCAATCTCGGTTGCTCTTTCGCGTATCTGCCACTAGTGCGGGGCATGGACCGTCAAGAATGTACCCTTCTCCATGGGCTCAGTTTTCATCGTTGAGAATCATCAGGTGCTTTTCACCAAAGCGAGACGTGGTATCTTTAAAATACACCATGGCTGAACCTGTCGAAAGAAAATTCCCAAGCAAAGTTTAAGAATAAGTTTGTCTGAAATTTAAGTCATGCCAAAGAAAGTATATATTTTGATTGAGGATTATTAAACGATCTCTTGACTTTGAAATAAAGTCTCCATTGAGAAACTTAATCAAAAAGGAGTGGCTCATCTAAAGTCTTGTGAATTTTAAGATTAAGGATATGCTAGATTTTGAATTGTTAAACCCAAGTGAATGAAAGTAAACTTCACGGCTGCCGAATTTGATTTCCTGCAAGAGGGGAGAAACAAAGCTTCATTAGGATTTATAAAAAAAAAAAATAAGGAGGAGGAGGTCAAGCTTCGGAAAGCAGGAGGCTTGTGGGGACTTGCTACCGTGAAGCAAGAACTCTTGATCGCAAAGGAAGATCTAAAACTAAAAGAAGAACTGTTGATGTTAAATCAACAAACGCATGTTATGCAATCTAAAAAAGAAATGCAGCTGTATGAGAATAGATACACCTCAACAAACTTGTTACAAGTTAATTCTTCAGCTTTTTCCAAATTATGAAATTTAACTTCAGAGCACTTCTCTCTTAATACCTGTCCTCTCAATATTTCTGTGGTTCAATAAAATTCAGCCGAGGCCTTCTTTATATACAAGAAACCAACATGTTTTGAATTTGATTTGAATTCGGACTTTTGCTTGTTGACGTTTTGTCAAACTCATGCACAGAGCAATGCTTGATTTATTTCACCATTAATAGAGTCCGAATTTTTTTATAGACCGAATGCATGAAGACTTTAAATTGAAATATGTTTCTGAAAATTGTGGAGAGAAATTTTAGATTGGATGCAAAAGATTGATGTTTCTGGACTTATTCATCGACTTGAGGCCACAGTGGCAATCCCACACAAATTGAAAAAAAAAAAGGCATCAAAGTTTTCTTTCTTTTCCTTGCAGCAGAGTTCTTAATGAGGTGAATAAATGAAGTCCAAGAGTGAATGGAGATTAATTAAAGTGGGATTTCTGCACGAGTTGTACTTAGTGTATACTACAATCGTCCATGATGGCGGCAAGAGTGATAAGATTGTGCTGAAGTTTAGTTGCCATCGAAAGTCTCTTACTTGGTGTCCATATTTCAGCAATGAATTTACTCACACGGATTCGAACAATTGGAACTTTGTTTCGGGCTGGGTTTCATGGGCAATGGTAACTTGGGCCGAATTTTATGGGCAATAAGTCTTGCAATTGTATTGCCAACTTGGGCCGAATTTCATGGGCAAGGATAAATTTTGCAATTGTGTGGCCAAATCATGAGCCAAATTGTTTTACAAGATTAGATTCACGGCCCAAATAGATTCGAGTGAAGAAATTAATGGGCCTAGTCGCTTAAAAGTCCATAATTATTTCTTTAAAAAAAAAAAAAGAGAAAAGAAGTTCAAATACTTCAAGTCCCGCCTCACACAAATATTCAGCATGTTCTTCGCCGAGCCTTGAAGTAGGGGGCATTTGTTGGCGATTAAATTTTGCCTAATTAAAAATTGACAAGTGTAAATTAAAATATTAAATATTAATTAAATTTTCTATTTTATATTTTGGAATTTACTAAGTTTAATTCCTATATTAAATAGTTAATTTTAATTAATATTTTAATATTTATTTTACCGACGAATAAGAGATCGCCAAATGTTAATATGAAGTATCGCGGCCAATTAAATCAAGTTTTGCAGCCCGAAAGTCCAAAAATCAATCAAATAGTGACAAATGGCGCATTTGGTCGCATGGACCAATCAAATAATGACACGTAAATGATAGTTTTCTCTTTAAAAATAATTTATATTAAAGAGATAAATACTGAAGAAGTTGCTAGCAATCCGAAGACCCTATACAAACACCTATAAACAGGGGTCATTCGGGGTTCAAAATATCAAGAAGTCTTTAAGAGCCAGAGTGTGACGACCCGAAACCCTTGGCTAGTTATAGAGAAATGCTAAAAATACTTGTAATTTAGTAAGCTGAATTTTTTTTGTAAAAGTCATTTATTAAACATAGCAAAATACCAAGTACATGATAATAGTCCTAAATACATAATACGACTACAAAGACTCGTCTATGTCTTCTTCTAGCCAAAAGCTCCAAATCGCCCCTCGCTATCCTCCTCGTTGATAACCTCATGCTCATGTCCGGCTAAAACATTAGATATTTAACAACGTCAACAATCATGTTGAGTAGTAATTTCACTTAACACATAAGGTGCGCGTGTGTGACTTGAACATACATATTTTCACGTTTTGTATCAACATCATGCAAAATTTCAGATAATAAGAATCATAAATTGCACACTTTTCTACCGTTTTCGCCTCGACGGGCGACTACCTTATCTCGCCGTGCCGTAATTCAATTCCAACCATTACTCCCACCCAACCAGACTCTCCAGTGGTCATATCTCGGGCATATGCCGATTTCCTACGACCCACTTCAGTACATGGAGCACTCCGTCCATGCAAGGTGGGATTAGGCAACGATGGATGGCAAGAACGTTTAAGATCGGCAAGCCCGTTGCCGCCCGGCCGAACTCAGCCACATCCACCCCTATTCACATTGGGGCCCAACATGCACACATAAACTTCATGTATAACACATAGTTGTACAAAATTTCAGTATGCTTTCACACTGATCTCACATAAATTAACACATTTTTCAATCTTTACGAACCGAAACTTCACAGTCTGCGAACACTTAAGGCGAGCGGAAATTTTCAGTTTGTGAGCACGAAATTCCAGTCTAAAACCTGCTGGAATTTTATAAATATGTTTATAAGGTGAAACAATAAAGTATTTGTTGGTAAAATGTCGAGTTTTCAGCTTATAAGACTTGGAATTTTCAGATTTGCGGCGTAAAACGCTTAAGTGCGCGACTGCTGAAATTTCCAGCCCTTGAAGCCGAACTTTGCAGCTTTAAAAATACTGTTTTTCCAGCTTAATATACACTGGAATTACAGCTTGTAAAACAGGTTTTGAGTTTGGAAAAATCGAATTTTCAGTTGTGCAAAAAGAAGAAAATTTCAGCATAGAACACAATTTCCAGCTTACACGTTTCAGATTGCGATCAAGATTTTCAGTTTGCGAAATACTTGAATTTCAGTTTAAAACATATTGAAATTTCACCTTGGAATTTTCAGCTTATAAAATTCGAAATTCCAGCCTTGAAAAACAAGATTTTCAGCTGCGGAACAGTAATTCCAGTTTGAAAGCAGAATTTCCAGCTTTGACAACAATTACAATTTTCAGCTTTTAACACTGAATTTTCGAATTCTAAAACATAAATCAAACCCTAAATACATAGATAAACCCTAAACAAGCATGAAATCTAATTTTTAGCAACATAGATCCAACAGAAACGTTCAATTTTCCAGCGCAATTGTTCATGAGCATACAACATGCGTTTAGCTAAATTATCGTGAAATCCTTTCGGACTGAGATGGTAACCAACTTGTGGTTACATCCCATGTCCTAATAGGAGAATAATAGGCTAACACTATAAGAAAACTAGCTCATGTATCAAGAGAAATCACTACCTTCTTCTAAAGGGTTTTCTTCTTTTCTTTCTAGGTTTTGAAATAAAGTAGTGCAAGAAGGAGAAAATGTGAGTTTGTGGGGTAAAATGAACCAAAAAGAGGGAGATATGGGAGTGTGTTTGGCGGGCTGTTTAGGTGAATGAGGGTGTGGTTTTATTTTCTTGCACATTTAGTTACTTATACTAATGTTAGAAGAAATGGAAGAAATAGGATTAAAATAGGATTAAGTCTTAATCTAATGATACCTTCTTTCCAACTCAATACCCAACTAAGAAGTCTAAGGGTGCTTAGTGGTGGTCTATAAGTGCTTAGTGGTAGTCTAAGTAATCCTTGACCATACATGTAGGTATACTTCTAGAGAAGTATATACAAGTGTCTCTACAAGTGTACATGGATAGTGATTGGTAGAAGATTGAGACCTAAGGGTTAATATCCACCATGCATTGAATTTATGCATATATATATGCTGAAAAAACGTCCTCCCCCTTTAATTTTCTGAAATTGTGAGTTATTTAATGTATTTTGGATATTTTATTGAAAGTATGGAAGAAAATAGTCTTTAGGGGAGACAAATGCAATTTATGCATCCTTTAGGGCTTTTCATAAAATATATATATATGAAAACTAAATATATATCTCTATATACATATATATGGTTTTATGTGTTAGAAATTTAAATAATTATTCTCAAGATTATTTTGTGAAAGTGACGCATTTTGGTGAAATGGCATTTATAAGAAGTATAGAGAAAATTCCTAATCTAATGTGTGTACATCTATATATATATAAACGTGTTTAAGGATATATATATACATACTATATTTTTCTTGAATTTTTATGCATGGAAGGATGGTTAACCATCGATGAGAAAATAATCCTATATCGATGCATGTTGTAAATAAAACGAGCACATTTTGCAAAACAATATTGTTTCGTAAATGATGCATATAACATGCAAGTCACGTAAGTCACATACATTTAAGCATATATAATAGAACGTATGAGTGAAAGATCGGGTCCTTACACAGAGACATCAAGAAGTTTTCAAGAGCAAGAGAAGCCAAGAAGATCCCGAAGTTCTCTCAAGGCAAGCTCAAGAAGATTCGTGAAGACCAAAGGCAAAATTCCTGGCGTTCTTCATGAAAATAATCAAATCAAGGCGTTCAATCCGCGATCAAGGTGTTAGCCCCGCATTTTGGCGTTTTTACCCAACTCAAATCCACGGTGATTAAGGCGACGTTCAAGGCGTTATTCGCAGAAATCATCCAAATAAGGCATTTGATCTGCAATCAAGGTGTCAAACCAGCAAATCGGTGTTTGTCTTCAAGTCAAAGTCAAGTCAAATCTACGGTGTTCACGGCGTACTTCACGGTGTTCATCGAAATTTTCAACGTTTGATTGGTAATCAAGCAACAAAGCTTACGAATCGCGTTATTGGAAGATCAAATCAAATTCGGAGAAAAGAATAAGGGGATTAATCTTTTTAGGGATTAATTTTCCACTAAATCATATTCTTTTCAAATATTTGTCAGATATATTTCTCGACTTGTAATTTGTATTTACAAATACGAAAATTTTGTGTGAACAGACACAATCAAATTTATTTTAATACAAATTTTAGGGGATTATTCAATGATTCTAGGCGACAATGGAAATTTCTTCCCAATGGACCACCGCTCCCCATGTCCTGCTCCATGCTTTTCTTTTTTTGTTTTCTCTCCTCTTTAATGTTTTTGTCCATAATTTATTGACCGAAGGTTTTTACTAAGAATAGGGAGCTGAGTTTATTTATGAAGAGAGTAGTCTCTCCTACTGCCGATGGTGGTAGCGGTGGAGTTGGTGTTGAAAAGGAGTGAAAGAAATATTGAAGAAGAAGACGTAAAGTGAGAAATTCTTAGGTGTTTGGATATTTGGTGAACAAGGCGTACAAGAGTCTTTTACATAGTAAAAATATATTCTTTCTTCTTTCTCAAATAATGTCTATGAGAATAAAGGTCATTTCACCATTTTGGGTTAGAGCCCTGACCCATAAGGATGTTTCAGTAATTTTAATTTTCCAAAACTTAGTTACCTATAATTTGCAAACATGAGAGTTACAAGTTGTAATATCCATATTTTCCATTGGGTCTAGATGTAATTGCCCCAATAAAAATTATACAAGCTTTGTGATGCCCCGAAACTATTGGCTAGTTATTGAAACATACTACTAAAACTTTTATTATTGAAAGCTAAAAATTTTCCATAAAAGTCTTTTATTACATAGAAAACCCAAAATATATAATAAGAGTCCTAAACATATGATAAAACTACAAGGACTCGACTACGACTTTCTCTAGCCAAATGCTTCAAATTGTCCCTTTCCTTCCTCCTTGTTGGTAACTTCATCCTCACATTCGGCTAAAACATTAAATAATAACAACATCAACAACATGTTGAGTAGTAATTTTACTTAACACATAAGGTGCGTGTGTGTGCTACGAGCATGCATATTTTCACATATTTTCATCAAACATAAATCACATAAATTTTCAGATCAAAAGAATCATAATTCACAACACATTTCTACCGTTTTCCACCTCGACGGGCGGCTACCTTATCTCGCCGTACCGTAAACTCAGTTCCAACTAATACTCCCATCCCAACGAAACACGCCGGGGGTCATATCTCGGGCATATGCTGAATTTCCTATGACCTACTTCAGTACATGGAACACTCCATCCATGCAGGTGGCATTAGGCAACGATGGATGGCGAGAACTTTTAAGATCGACAAGCCCATTGCCGCCTGACCGAACTCAACCCCATCCACCCCTATCATGTTTTGGGCCCATATGCACACATTTTTAGCACATTTAACTCAATTTCCAGCACAATAGAAACTGTTTTCAGCTTGTTGTTGCATAATTTCAGCATAAAGTACACACTTTCTAGCTTATAAAAGTCGAACTTTTCTGACTGCGAATAGAAATTTTCAGCTTGCGAAATAATCAATTTCCAGCTTGGAACATGCTGAAATTCCACAATGAAATTTCTAGCTTCGTAAAATAGGTTTTCTGCTTGTAAATTTCGAATTTCCAGCTTTGAAAAGTAGGATTTTCAGCTTTGAAATAGTAATTCCAGCTTTGAAACAGGATTTCGAACTTTGAAAATAAATAGGATTTTCAACTTTAAAACTGAAATTTGCATCTTCTAACACATAAATAAAACCCTAACATAGCATAAATTATAACTACACATAATACACATAATTTCCAGCTTCACCATTCAGTAGAAATTCACAAATTTCAACATAATCTTGCATAAACACACAACATGCGTCTAGCTAAACTACTATGGAATTCCTTACGACTAAGATAGTAACTAACTTGTAGTTACATCTTGGATGCCACACATATTGAAAAAAAAGGTGTTTGATAACATTTTTAACCCAGTCATGGACATCAAAGGAAAAACTAAAGACAATGCAAATACACGGATGGATATGGCAGAGCTTTGTAGGCGGCGTGAGTTAGAATTGGTGCAAAAGTGACAAGGCTTGAACAATCAACTTCCACTATAATGTTTCTCCACCCTCTTTTAATGGTAAGATGCAAGGCTTCGAAGGCAGCAACTGACTTACTAAATTCAACAATAGGGCATCTAGATTTTTTGATAAAGAGGGCAAAATCTCTAACCACCCCATCGATGCCAAACCCTCTATGCCATTTGAAAGCCACTTAATCAAAATCCAGCTTTACGATAGCAAGAGGTAGGGGGACTAGGTGGAAGGGACAAGCAAAGAAGATAAGTTGTTATCCAACGTATTAGCTATGGTGAAGGATCATATATAATTAATAGCAAATCAAGTCAATTCAAGACGAAAAAGCATAGAGTTTTCCATGAGCTTTTTATTTCTATTCCACCAAATCGGCCACATAAAGCTAGAGAAAAAACTCACCTCTTGGATTGAAAGAGTTTTAATATCTCTCTCTACCCAATTTACCCTGTGTCCATGACAATCTGATACAACGATCTCAAGGCGGTTTGAAAAACACAAAGTTTGGCGAGCCATGATAGAGAAAAGTAGAGCATGAGACATATCTTCTTGTTGTTCCCTACAAAGGGGGTAGCTGATTACCTCTCACATTAGCAAGCCCTCAAGTTGGAAGCTATGAGAATTGCATATTGGCAAATTTTCCAAACAAACGAGTGGCATGTTTGAGGAATCTTGGCTTTCCATATCAGTTTCCAAATATCGCTAGAAGGGGATGCACTAGATGACAGACAACCCCTTTCTATTAATTGCACAACTTTGTGATGAGTACTATGAACCATGAACTTCCCACTTCTTGTGTGATGCCAAATAATTGTATTTGTAGAATGGAAATTGCTTAGTGGAATATTCAGAATGAGGTTCGCATTTTTTTCACGAAACAAGGAATTAATAACTCTCAGTTCCAATTTTCTGTAAGCAGGTTAATTGACTTACATATAGGAGAGATGCTATCTGATTGATTGGAGAACAAAATAGGTTTGAATGTGTATCACCTAGGGTATACCTATCCTACCAAATCCTAATTTGAGTCCCAGAACCAACTCACCATTGAAACCCCGCTAACAACATAACTATACTTTCAAGGATACTTCTCCATTTGAAGGAGGGGTTATACCCAATAGTGCATTGAAGAAATCGATGTTCCGAAAATATCTTGCCTTAAGGACAAGACTGAGGAGAGACTATGGTTCACTATTGAGGCACCAAGCTTGTTTAGCAAGCATCGCTAAATTGAAAACATGCAATTGATGAAATCCCATGCCTTACTCCCTATTCTTCTTACACGACGGCTTCAAAGCCACCCAATGAATTTTATGGGTCATCTAATCATACCCCTAACTAATTAAAATAGATAAAAAAAAATGGAGATAGCATTTTGGGGTGGTGTTGTGGATTAGGTTAATAAGTTTGATAAAACAATGCATAACAAAACTTGATAATATCATTTTTGGGTCAGCCTTTGTCCAACCTAAATTAAACCCATATTTGACCCAATGTGAATCCAAACCTAATTGAACCCAATGTGAGCCTAAAACCATATGAACCCACTTGGAGCAAAACCAAACCAATCCATTAATAATATTGTAGATCCAACCCAACCAAAACTAATTGCTTTGGGTTAAACCCATGGATTTATAATTGAACCCAATGTGAGCCTAAAACCATATGAACCCACTTGGAGCAAAACCAAACCAATCCATTAATAATATTGTAGATCCAACCCAACCAAAACTAATTGCTTTGGGTTAAACCCATGGATTTAAGCTCGAATTGCCACCCTTACAAATTAGCCATGCCCCTTTCTTTTCTTTGTTTTTGGCTGATATCAAGTCATTGAAAAGATGATAGAACCAATAACTGGAGCTGATTGAATTTTGATATATGAGGGAAAAAGATATAGAAATGACAAATAGTTTAGTACTCTATAGGAAATTGTTCAAGGATAGAATTTGAAAATTCTTAAGATTTTTTTGTGGGTGGAGGGCTAACTGAGCAGGGAAAATTTTCGACATCAAATTTTAAACAAATGATGGTTGAGGTTTAGGATTTCAAAATAAAAAGAAAGAGAAAAATAAATAATAATTTTAAAAGGGATACGTGTCACACATAGAACCCTCTTCCCTAGTAGGGACTACCCTAGCATCAAATAACCACTCCCCCTTATAGACAGCAATAGGTCCGGCTTGAACTCAGACCTGACCCTGAACTTGGCTTGTTAGGGTTAGGTTTAAGAGACCTAAATGGGTTTGGGTCGGGTCTTGAGTCCTGGATTTAAAACCTTGACCGGACCCACTACAAATTTTATTTACATATATATATATATAGTATTCATATATAAATTTATATGATATATATACTTATAATTCATATATAAGTGCATATATAGTCACATATAGAAATAAGTATGACATTTTTGTAAAACAATTCACTACAAAAAAAATGTATTTTTGTGACAAAATATTTGTGAGGAGATTTGATTTTGTCACATAAACATACCATAATGTGACGAATTATAATTTTGTCACATTAAACTGTGTTTTTTAAAACAAATTGAAGTTTCCTTACAATGACTATGACTAATGTGAGGAAATATAATTTTCATCACAAAAAAGAATTTGTTTTTCCTCACAACAAATTAACAACATGATGTCATAAAAAAAATTCCTCACAAAATATCTAATTAATATTTTTCCTAATTTCCTAAAAAAAAAAAATTAAATGAATGAATGTTATAAAAGAATTTCTCAAAATATATCTGATGAATATTTTTCATGATATCCCAAAAAATTTAATTGAATCAAAAGAAACCCCAAATACAATTTTGTTTGTAATTTTGACATTTTTAGGTATTTTTATAGCGATTAAAAAAAATCAAAAATAAATAAAAAATAAATTTTAAAAATACAAAAATTAAGGCAAGAAATAAATAAGAATAATAAAATAACCAAACCAACAAGAAAATTGCAATTGGCATAGTGGTTGCACTTCATTGAAATAGCCATAAAGTCGAGGGTTCGATTCCCTTTAGAGTTGCTAGAGAGCAGCGTGCGTCCTTTGGAGTAGGGGTCAGTCGAGGTCGGGGGTTCGAATCCTTCCGAGAACATAAAAATAAACTATTTCCGCTAGAATACATTTTTTGTGAGGAAAAAACATTTCGTCACATATTTTTTTTGTGACGAAACAAAAAATTCCTCACAATAACCTTATGCAAGGGCCATTTTGTGAGGAAATTGTGACGAGTTTTTTTTTTGTCACAAAAAGTTTTTGTGATGAAATTTTGATTTTTTGGGATAAATATTTTCTTCACAATAAATCAATTTTTTTGTAGTGATTATATCATATTATGTAAAAATGACATTTATGTAAAACAAGTATATCATATTATGTAAAAAATTATACTTTCATTTTTGGAAAGTTATGCTGATATGATTTTTTTTAAAAAATTATTGTTTAAAATTTTTTATATATAAAGCAAATCTAATCAGTCTAGCAGGTTCAATCCGAATCCGACGGGTTTGGGTCGTGTCGGGTCCGGGTTCAATAAAAAAATTCATGGATCGGGTATCAAGTTTGGCCAAACCCGACCCATTGCCATCCCCACTCCCCCCTCCCCCTCCTCCCTCCTTCTTCCTCCTCCACCACCCTCTCTTAGTCTCCGCCCCCATCCTGTTTTCTCCTTTTTTGTTTACCTTGCCTCCGCCACTCCCACCCTAACCCCACCATCTTCCGCTTCTTCTTTTTTCTACACCCCCACCTTGTGCCATTGCCCCACCCTAGTGACCACCATTTCATCGCCACTGCAAGTTATCGCCTCCCCCTTGCCTCGCCAACCCTAGTACTCCCCCTTTGCGTCACTAGATTCTATTCTCCCTTCTTCTCCTTTCAGGCCGCCAAATTTTTATTTTGGTGGTTTTGTCATGGTGGAGGGGTGTGTGTGTATTTGGAGGCGAAATTAAATGACAAATGGTGGTTGGTTGCTCAAATTAAGTTAGGGGTTCCACTTAGGAGTTCCAAATGAGTCAAATGGTGCGAAAATAGCGTATGCTAGCAGTGGCGACGAACGGTGGTCGACTATCAAAAGTGTTGATTATTTGAATGTAGTTTTGTGCATAATATGTATACACACATATGCATTTTGTATATAATAATTATAAAGTTGGAATAATTTACTAAAATATAAAAGAAGGGTAAAATAGTCGTTTTAATTTTTATTTGACTAAAATTCAACCTTACGACCGTGAACTAATTTTAAAAATCATCTAGGTTTTTAACATATTAATTTTTCATACGATTTTTTTTTTTATCATAGGATAATAAACTGTATTTAACTGCTTTTAGACAATTACGCTGGCAAACAAACGGATAGAGTTTACATGATTCCTTACTAAACATAAAAAAAAAAAAAAAGAGTCCAAGAACAGCTTTAATAAATAAATATTACTTATTCAAAGGTGGGCAATGGGCATGGAAGTTTTTCACTTGTTCAATAATTGAGAAGTTAAAAAACATACATATATTTATTCATGAAAGGATTAAAATTTACATTTTCCTGCAGCTGTTACTTGGAAAGCTCCATTGAAACTTAGACAAGGGGTCAAGTCAAGGCCGTGTGATGCAATACTAATTTGAAAACTATATGGTTGCTTACATGAACAAAAAGAAAGTTCCACTTGCCAAGCCTATGTCTTCATCACTTTCATTTCAGATCTAAAACACCCACCCCCTGGCCCCTAGCCCCCACCCACCCTACCAGTTTAAATCCTAGACTTTGCCAACAAAATTCTTACAGCTATTGCATAACTCTGTTTTTTTCAGTTAGAAAACCAGCAAGATAGGTTCTTTGGTGAGATGGGTTTGGTCAACGCCCAAGAAAATGGGAATGCAGAGATGGGGTTGCCATTGGGGGCCAAAAACAAGTACAGGAGAATGGATTCTCAGGTGACAAATGATGACGGTTTCGATGATGACCATGATGTTTCACAGCACCACCGTCAGATGGAAAGGAGGAGGAATACTAGGAAATATGTCTTTGCCTGCTCTGTTTTTGCATCTCTCAACAATGTTCTCCTCGGATATGGTAATGAAAAGTTTCCTTCTTTGATCCACATCTTTGTTTGCTAAGCAGTTCTTGATTGTATACTCTAAGGTTATTCAGTTAAGTTTGCTGATTTTCAGATGAAATGTATCTCAAAGGCTGATTCTTGAAAAAGTCTATCCTCCTAATAGATCAAATCTTGCATATTTAGGTTCCTTCTTTAGGATGATTTAATGGGACTGCTATACTTTACACTTTGCTCAACTGTTAACTACTTTTCCTAAAAGTTTACTTGTTTGTTCTGCTAAAATAATGCTTTAAGGAGAAGTCTATTGCAAATCTTGTAATTGATGATTGCTGATTGCTGATTCTTATGTAAGAGTGGTCCAAACATGCATATCAATTCCTTTGATTTCTCTTGGATTTCAATCATGCAATTGAATCATATGTTAAAACGAAAAACAAGGAAGAAAAAGAAAACGATCTTAAAATAGCTGAAGATTGAAACGAATTGGTACCCGTACAAGCTCTTTACCTACTCTAGAATTGACATACTTGAGCTAGTTGGGATAAGGTTTGCTTTGATTTGCAGATGTGGGAGTAATGAGTGGAGCAATCCTATTCATTCAAGAAGACCTGAAAATAACAGAGGTTCAAGTAGAGATTCTTGTGGGCATTTTGAGTGTGATGTCCCTTTTGGGCAGTTTAGGTGGAGGAAGAACATCAGATGTTATAGGTCGAAAATGGACGATGGGCTTGGCCGCCATCGTGTTCCAGACGGGCGCAGCTATAATGACCCTTGCCCCATCGTTCAAAGTGCTAATGATCGGAAGAATCTTAGCCGGTGTGGGGATTGGCTTTGGTGTCATGATCGCTCCGGTATACATAGCTGAGATATCTCCAACCGTTTCGAGAGGCTCACTCACTTCATTCCCCGAAATCTTCATAAATATTGGCATACTCCTCGGTTATGTCTCTAATTACGCCTTTTCGGGCCTCCCGTCACACACAAACTGGAGAATCATGCTTGCTGTTGGGATCCTGCCATCTGTCTTCATCGCCGTTGCCTTGTGCATAATACCCGAGTCGCCACGGTGGCTAGTGCTAAAAAATAGAGCCGAAGAAGCGAGAATAGTGCTTCTGAAGACAAACGAAGACGAACAAGAGGTGGAGGAGAGGCTAAAAGAGATACAATTAGCTGCAACTCAAAGCGATCATTCCAAGCCCGTGTGGCGTGAGCTGATGAGCCCTTCGCCCGCCCTCTGTAGGATGCTGATCACCGGTTTGGGTATCCAAAGCTTCCAACAAATTACTGGTATTGATGCAACCGTATATTACAGCCCCGAGATATTCAAATCGGCCGGTATAACCGATAACACAAAGCTTCTTGCTGCAACAGTCGCGGTTGGTGTCACGAAAACGGCTTTTATATTGATAGCCATTTTTCTCATCGATAGAGTCGGCCGAAAGCCTCTCCTCTACGTGAGCACGATCGGGATGACTGTATGCTTGTTCAGCTTGGGTGCGAGCCTCACTATTCTTGGCGAAGGATCAGTTGGGATTTCGATGGCGATTTTGTCAGTGTGCGGGAATGTGGCTTTCTTTTCTATAGGAATGGGTCCCGTTTGTTGGGTTTTGACGTCCGAGATATTCCCTTTAAGGGTTCGTGCTCAGGCTTCAGCTCTCGGGGCGGTGGGTAACAGAGTGTGCAGCGGGTTTGTAGCCATGTCGTTCCTCTCGGTTTCACGTGCCATTACCGTGGGGGGTGCGTTTTTCATCTTCTCGGCTATTTCTGCACTTTCTGTGGCGTTTGTTTACAAATGTGTGCCGGAGACGAAAGGGAAGTCTCTGGAGCAGATTGAGCTGTTGTTTCAAGATGGTTATGAGCTGCAAGGAAGTGAAGTTCAGCTTGGGGATGTTGAACATTTGGTTCAGAAAGAATAACACCATTTGGAAATATTTTCGCTGATTCTCCAACAACCCGTTCTGGAAACTCAAACCCACAATTGATCGGTTTGCAGGTGCAAAAATTTACCACTAAGCTATATATTTTTCGCGAAGAAAGAATTGACACTTGTGGTTGATTTTCCATTTGTTTGAAAGATCGACATTTATCGCCTTTGATTATGCATTCTTTGTAACCAGTTAGTTCACAATGGAAATATACTTTGCTTTTACAGAGGAGCAAAATGTGGAGATGCGGGCTATTGAACTATTTGTATAGTTAATTTTGAAAACTGTAGTTTTTTAAGTGTCATAAATTGGGTTTTGAAATATGAATGAAATGCCGAGTCTTATATATCTGTACTCCTGCAGAGATAATGTTCTTATCCATATGATGGCGCATTAATAGTTTCTGGTGCTCGTCACGTATATTCTCTTATTTGAGTAACTTTTGTATACTGTGTATCAAGTATAATGATTATCCCTCATTTCCCACAAACAAGATCAACACATTTTCTTCTCAATACAGGCCCATTCTCAGGAGCTGCTCGTTATTGTACATAAAAACTGGAAATCTAGAATTGATTGTGATTAATTGAATGTCCCGACTCCAGATAGAACTAAAAGGATATGATGTGATTAATCCAACATCTGAATACCTTTATTTGAAATTTAATGCATATTTTTTGAACAACAAATCACTAAACTTAAATAGAAAAAGGAAAAAAAAAAAAAGAAAAAGAAAACAACACTTGTACTCATTATTACACAATTAGTGAAACTATTTAAAACACATCCACCCTTCTTTGCCAACATATCCGCAGCTATACTTCTCAGTTCTCTTATAAGACTCGAAAATACAAATTTTACAAATTTGGAATCATCCAATGAACATTAGTAGACCTGACTAAATGTTGGCCAAAGATTTGCCTTTTATGTCGTAGGAAAGTCCAGCATATCACTATCTCTAAACTATCTCTAAGCGACTGATTAGTGACAAAATGCATCACAGGATTAATACATCAACCTCATAATATGGAAGCAAAAAGACCTCACTCTGAACGCAACAGATGAATAGCAATTACTTACTACGGATCTTCGACTTCATGACGCAACACACTAGAGATTCAAAAACAACGCTAATGTACAAGCAGAAAATGCATTCTAACTGTCACAAAGAGAGAGACATTTACACATTATGTACATATCTTACTAGATATCATAAGCCGGAAATCTAGCGTTCTTCGGTTGAACCATGTCAAAGAAAAGATGAGCCATATTCCCCATACCTTCAAACAGTGAAAATGCATTGTCTCCTCCATGCATGTCTCCAGTTGACATAAGCATGTGACCTCTATCAAGCAAATAGCAAGCAAAAGCTTTTGCTCTATATAAATACTCCACAATTCTGGTTAGTCGGTAAAGAGAGAGAAAAACATAGGCATTTCCGCAGATGCCATGACAAATACCGACACGTTTCAAAAGCCCACGGTTCCAAACTACCCCTGCTGCATCCATAGCTGCTTCTAGAAACTCTTCATCTCCAAATACCTTAATGTTCAATGGTGAATTTCGAAAATGTCAGCAAATAGAAAGGAAAAGGTTAATGATAGAGGAGAAAACCCAAAAGAGTAATTGGTAGACAAACTTCAGTTTAATGCAACTTCACTTGGATTTCAACCGAAATGCAAAGTGAAAAATTATTGTGTCTTTCTCACTCTGAGATCCCCCTTATATACTACAGTAACAAGAGATTAACGAACCTCTTAAATAATTTTAGAGGGTGATTAAGCAATACATAGATTGAAGATCATGTATATACACAATACTCCACACATAATTGTCGAGAGCAAGCGATCAAAGCATAAAATCTTCTGCAACATGCGGTCTGACATTGTTTATTAGACTCAGCAATACAAGACATGTATGAATGGATGGGTGTGATTTAAAAATAAAATATAATTAAGAAAAACAGATTTTTTAAATTTTTCATGATGCCACAACTTTTTTCTCTCTCTCTCTCTCGATGTATCACAACCACCCATTCATATCCATACACGTGTCATGAATTGATTTCTGGTAAAATATGTTGCATGGAAGAGTAAAATAGAAAGCCTTCACAAGGTTAGGAGTGCAAAGCAAATAAAGACATCACCTCAGCAGCTTTGACGAGTGTGAGGGCAATCCCAGGAGCACCATGACACTAGTGTACAAGAACATCTCTCTTATTATCTTCTTCACTAACAGGGAAATTCCCATAGGGAAAATGATTTTTGATCATGTATCTAAGAGTTCCTGACAGAAATTAAAGTAACAAAAGCTTAAAGAAAAGACACGGTTATGTATAGTGGTTGGGCCGAAGCTTAATCCACTACCTAGGTATATTTCACCTTAGGCTTTTAAACCTGTAAAAATATGTTTTATTAGTATACTGTTTTGACACAAACTGGAATACAGAAAAATGGAATGATACAGAGTGGCAAAAACCACTTTCACAGCTAACGTGTAACTGGTAGATGCCTGGTACCAACACAAAGGTGTCTGGTCCTTAGCACTCTAACTTGTACACGTATTTAGCCTATCAATACACAGTAACACTTATTCAAAATCAAGCAGAGGCAAGCAGAGTGAATAAGATACTCCTCTGGTACTGCACAGACGGGTATTTATACTTGCAGCAGCATGCCTATCAATAAGGCAGTAGATTCTTCCTTCTTGAGATCGGTGAGTGAGGGCCATTGATTTGATCTTGACAAGGTAAGAGATTAATTGGTCAAAGACTCATAATATTGCATGACCAACTCTTCCCATAGTTAATCCCTTATTTAAGGATCATAAGAGATATTGCATCCAATCTTTCTTAGTCAGCAGATCACCAAAGATTCAGTCCAACCGTGTTTCCTTTCATTAGAAAATCACAATCAACCACTTGCCAAAAATCATCATCAAAATAATTATGAGGGCTAACAATCTCCCCCTTTTTGATGATGATCGACCAATGCTCCCCCTGCCGGTGACACTCCCCCTGTCGAAAAGAATGTGTGCCAGAGGAATACAACAAAATAGTCTAATCACAACAAACATATAAGATGGTTAAGAAAACGGAGCAACCTTGAAAAGCATATTAGTGTTTTACCAAAACAAAACAGCAGGTTTGAATATGGCATGCAACAGAAACCAAGTATCAAGACTTCATAGAGTATTAGTGTTTCACAAAAACCAGCAGTTCAGAAGTCACAGAAGTCAGAGAGATCAAACTTCTTCCCCTTTATCATAAAAAATGGGCAGAGGAGGCTTTGGAACCATGAAGAGAAGGCTGCGTTGCGTCAAGCTTGTTGGCCAGTTTGTCAACTGATGCAGTGAGTTTGGTACTAGCGTTTTTAAGGGCGAGAAGTGCCTCATCTCGGGAGTTTGGGGATGAAACCCTAGATTAAGGAAGATGAAAGAGATGATAATAGAGAGAGACGGTAGAGAGTGAAAGAAGAGAGGAGACAGCGGCAAAAAAGAATTTTAGGGTTACATTAGGTTAAGGGAGTGATATAAATAATTGACCAAAGAAATCTCAACGGACGTTATAAAAGGGACAAGAAACGACGCACCCGGTTGAATTTTGGAAATTTTAAAAACACAATTAGGAAAGATACTATATATAATTATTATACATACGAATTTAGTATATATATGTAGATGAGTAGTTTAATTAATAAATAATAAATAAGGGGAAACTATGGTTAAATTAAATAAGTGGAAGTTAATAAGATATATAGTATATAGATTAGGTATGTGAAGTGTATGTGTGTGTGTATATATATATATATGATTATGTAGAACGAATGAGCAATTTTCCTCTCAAACAAGAAAATCTTTCCTCAGAAAGGGGTTTTGTGAAAATGTCGGCTACCTGATCATTTGTGTCGATGTGAAGAATTTTGATATTACCTTTCTGAACATGATCTCGCAGTAAATGATGACTTATATCTATGTGTTTTGTGCGAGAGTGAAAAATAGGGTTTTTTGAAATACTGATGGCGCTGGTATTATCACAATATAGTGGTATAGTTTAATAATTTAGACCAAAGTCCTTGAGTGTTTGTTTCATCCACAGTATTTGGGTACAACAATTCCCCAGTGCCATGTATTCAGCTTTAGTGGTTGAGAGAGCCACTACACTTTGTTTTTTACATGGCCAGCTGACAAGACATTTGCCAAGGTATTGGCATGTGCCAGTGGTACTTTTTCGATCAATCTTGCAACCTGCATAGTCAACATATGAAAAACCAATCATATCAAAGTGATTTGAGATCGGGTACGAGAGTCCATATCTGGTTGTTCCCTTTAAATAACGAAGAATTTGTTTTACAGTTGTAAGATGAGATTCCTTTGGACATGACTGGAATCGTGCACAGACAGCTGTAGCATATTGTATATCTGGGCGACTGGCAGTAAGATAGAGCAGGCTACCAATCATGCCTCTATAAAGTTTTTCATCAACTGATTTACCTGTTTCATCCTTGTCTAGTTTTGTAGACGTGCACATAGGTGTGGACATTAGATTACATGATTCCATGTGGTATTTCTTGAGTACTCTGTTCAAGTATTTCTCTTGACACAAGAATATGCCACTTTCAGATTGTCTGATTTGGAGACCAAGAAAAAACTTGAGTTCTCCCATCATACTCATCTCGAATTCCTGTTCCATGCTTTTAGAGAAATCCTTACAAAGAAGTATATTAGTGCTGCCAAAAATTATATCGTCGACATATATTTGAACTAGTAGAATGTCTTGGTTCTGGTTCTTTATAAATAGGGTTGGATCACTTGATCCAGCAGTGAAATCATTTGAAACCAGATAAAGGCTCAGTCTTTCATACCAGGCACGAGGTGCCTGTTTCAGACCGTAAAGAGCTTTTGATAATTTGAAAACGTGTGTGGGAAAATCTTGGTTTATGAAACCAGGAGGTTGTTCAACAAAAATATTTTCACTAATAAGACCATTTAAAAAAGCACTTTTGACATCCATTTGAAAGAGAGAGAATTTTTTGAAACATGAAAAAGCGAGCAACATGCGTATAGATTCTAACCTTGCAACAGGGGCGTAGGTTTCGTCAAAATCTATGCCCTCTTGTTGTCAATATCCTTTGGCAACAAGTCGAGCCTTGTTTCTAGTTACCTGTCCACTTTCATTCAATTTGTTGCGAAATACCCATTTGGTACCAATAACCATTTGGTTCTTAGGTCTTTCTACCAGGTCCCATACCTGATTTTTCTGAAATTGGGCTAATTCCACTACTAGAAAAAAGGCATTTAGCCACGGATTTGGCAAAAAATCCAGTGGCCAAGGAGATTAGCCACGGATTGGCCACGGATTAGCCACGGATTTTTTCCGTGGCTAAAAGTGGCGTGGCTAACCTTCGCCACGGCTTTTTAGCCACGGCTGGGCTTAGCCACGGCCAAGCCGTGGCTAATAGCCACGGGCAAACCGTGGCCAAGTTTGGCCACTTTTTCCTAGACATGGCTTAGCCGTGGCTAAGGGCCACGGATTAGCCACGGCCAGGCCGTGGCCAATCCGTGGCCACTGGAAAAAAAAAAAAAAAAAAGCTAATTACACCCAAACCCGCGGCCCAACCCGGACCCGCGCCCCAACCCGGACCTGAAACCCGCGCCCCAACCCAAGCTTTTTTTTTTGCGCTCAAGGAGATTCGAACACGGGACATCAATGTTATAAATGGAGCATGTAACCGTTGCGCCAAGGGAGTTCTTTAGTTATTGATTGATTTTTTTTATACTTAAACTATATTGTTACAATATTTTAAACTAAAATTATCTAATAAATTTCATTAGTTTTATCAATTTTTTTAATTTAATTTTAGTAATTTTTATAAATTATTAACCAATTATTTTTTTTAAAAAAATAAAGATATTTACCTTTGACTTTATCGTTCAATATTCAACTTTTTTTTTATGACAAATATTTAATAAACTAATATATCAAAACAAAAATTATAACAAAAGTCTATTTATATAATTTATATTTAGATAATAGCAACTTTAATTCGTGATAATTTGTCAATATCTTCGTATATGTGTGGTATTATATAATATATGTCAAGTATATATATCATATATATATATATATATATATCAATATATGTATCTATTTTAAATATGTCCATGTATACATGTATCAATATATATATATATATAAATGTCCAAGTATATATATTGATAGATATGTATCTATTTTAAATATGTCCAAGTATATATGTATCAATATATATATAAATGTCCAAGTATATATATGTATCAATATATATATGTATCCAAGTATATATAGATAATTTATATTGAGATAATTAAAATATCAATAACAAAAATTTATCCGTGGCTAATTGTTTTTTTTCATTTTTTTTTGCACCACAGATAAATTTATATATATATATATATATATTGATACATATGTAAATTTATATTGATACATATATTTATATATCCAAGTATATATGTAACAATATATATATATATATTTGTGACTAATCCATGGCTATATTTATATATATATATATATCATGTATATATATACATATGTTCAAGTATATATATATCAATATATGTGTATATATATATTTCCAAGTATATATATCATATATACATATATAAATTTACGTATATGTCAATGTGTATCTCATATATATTAATATATTATATGTACATTCTAATCCTCTATATATAGTCTATATGATATAAGTATATATCTATATAGAACATATCTAATATATGTTATAAATGTAGTGTACGTATATATAGATCCAATATATATATATATATATCTAATCATATGTACTATATATATATGATCAATCATCTATATGAAATAAACATATATTAGTGTATTATATATCTAATATATGTTATATATGTACTTATACATCTAATATATATACAACTAATTATATATAAATACACATATATATAAGTATATCTAATCTTATACGTATGTAATATATCGAATCATTTATTATATATATCAATATATATAATATAATATATATATATTACTTAAATATAGCAAAAATTAATTATTAAACAAAAAGTTAAAGTGGTGTAGTGGTTTAATGCTCTAACTTTAACTAACAGGTCAAGAGTTCAAATCATATTTGTTGCAAAAAAAAAATAAAAATTTTTAGCCACGGCTAGGCTGTGGCTAATCCGTGGCCCTTAGCCACGGCCAGACCGTGGCTAATTTAGCCACGGTCTGGCCGTGGCTAAGGGCCACGGTTTAGCCACGGTCTAGCCGTGGCTGGCTTAGCCACGGTCAGGCCGTGGCTAATCCGTGGCCCTTAGCCACGGCCAGACCGTGGCTAATTAGCCACGGTCTGGCCGTGGCTAAGGGCCACGATTTAGCCACGGTCTAGCCGTGGCTGGATTAGCCACGGTCAGGCCGTGGCTAATCCGTGGCCCTTAGCCACGGCCTGGCCGTGGCTAATCCAGCCACGGCTAGGCCGTGGCTAGACCGTGGCTAAGGGCCACGACTTAGCCACGGTCTGGCCGTGGCCAAATTAGCCACGGTTAGGCCGTGGCCAAGCCGTGGCTAACCATTGGCGGCAAAACTGGCGCCAAATTTAGCCACGATATTTAGCCACGGCTTGGCCGTGGCTAAATCAGCCACGGGTAATCCGTGGCCAATCCGTGGCTAAAGCTCAAAAAAAATTTTCGCCGAAAACCGTTGCTAATCCGTGGCTAATAGCCACGGATTAGCCACGGATTTTTCCCCGTGGCTAAAATCCGTGGCTATTTGCTCTTTTTCTAGTAGTGTTCTTCTTCCATAGCATTTACCCAATTTGGATCCTCAAGAGCTTCATTTGTGTTGTGTGGTTCTGTCATGGAGATGAACGCACTTTGGTCCTTATTTTGTGATCTGCTGGTGATACCAGACTTGGGATCACCGATGATTTTGTCCACGGGATGGCTGGATACGTGTTTAAATTTTCTTTGTGGTAGAGTATTTTCCTCAAGTGATGACTCTCCCTCTTTATCATCAGGCTTGGTATCAATCTGTTTTTTTGGAACTTCTTTAGGAAAAAGGAGAATATCTCAGTCATCATAGCTCAAGGATTCCTTGGCTTTGCTGTTAGTCTCATCAAAAATAATGTGAACTGATTCTTGAACATAATTTTTTCGTTTATTAAACACTCTGTAGGCTTTGCTTTTTGTGGCATAGCCAACAAAAATTCCTTCGTCAGTTTTAGAGTCAAATTTGCTCAAGTGATCTCTATCATTTAGAATAAAACATTTACATCCGAAATCTTAAAGTATGAAACAGTTGGAATCCTACCAGACCAGAGTTCATAAGGTGTTTTTTGTAAAAGCGGTCTTATGAACACTCGATTTGATATGTAGCATGCAGTGTTGACAGCTTCAGCCCACAAGTGCATGGGTACATTATTTTCATGTATCATGGTTCGGGCCATTTCTTGAAGAATTCGATTTTTGCGTTCCACCACCCCATTTTGTTGGGGTGTTTTGGGCGCAGAAAATTCATGATTATAACCATTTTGTTCGCAAAAAATAAGAAAGTTTGCTTCATCGAATTCCGTGCCATGATCACTACGAATACTTTTGATATTCCAACCTTTTTCATTTTGCAGACGTTTTGTGAGAGGAATAAAAACTTTAAGAGCATTGTTTTTATGAGCAAGAAAAAACACCCATGTAAATCGTGTATAGTCATCAACAATAACAAAAACGTACCTTTTCCCACCTAAGGATTGGGTTCTCATTGGTCCAAATAGGTCCAGATGGAGCAATTCCAATGCTCTGGAAGTGCTAATAACATTTTTGGTTTTGAAAAAAGTTCTTTTTTGTTTACCTTTAACACAAGCGTCACAAATTCTATCTTTAGAAAGTTTCAATTTAGGCAAACCTTTTACCAGTTCGTGTGAGGAGATGTGAGCTAAAAGATCAGAATTTATATGTCCCAGTCTTTTGTGCCATAGCCAGCTGGATTCATCAGTCATGGCTAGGCATTCTATTTTTTGATCAAAAATATCCTTTAGGTGAAGACAGTAAATGTTTTTATCTCGATTTGCAGTAAAAACCTCTTTATCATTTTTAAGAATGTGACAATGCTTGGGAGAAAAACTAACAACATATCCATTGTCACATAGTTGACTTATACTTAACAGATTATGTTTCAGACCACTTACCAATCCAAACCTTTTCGATGCATGTTCCGTTGATGGTGCCGATAGTGCCCATACCTATGATACTACCTTTGGTATTATCTGCAAATATCACACTTCCACCATCGCAATCTTCCAAATGTGTGAATTGTGCCTTAGTTCCAGTCATATGTCTCGAGCATCCACTATCCAATACCCACTTGCTGTTCCAGGATGCTTTGGATGACACCTGCAATAATTAGTTCATTTTAGGTACCCTGGTACTACCGAGTCCTTGGGGGTTAGTCACGGTACCTTTTGGGATCCATTTTAAAACAGTTTTGGGTGTTGAAATTCCAAAACAATTATATTGTATGTGTCCCAATTTTCCACAGTTATAGCATTTTTTGTTTCTATTATTCCAAGGATACCTTCTTCTACGTTTTATTTTATTTAATTCTTCTTCCAGACGAGAATTTTCCTCAGATAATACTTCATTCTCATTTAGAAGTACATCCTTTTCAATTTTAAAAAGTTCTGATAAATCTCTTAATCTTTCCTCAATATCTTGTTTTTCTTTCATAATCTTCATAAGATTTGCCTCAAGAACCTTGTTTCTAGCAAATAGTTTTTCAATTTTTTCTAGATTGCTTTTCAATAGTTCTTGTATTTCATGATCTTCGCTTTCAGAATAGTATCTAGGAGAGGAAGGATTTGAATTTACCTGACTTGCCATAAAACTGACATCTATACCATCTTCTTCATTTTCGAAAAACTCTGGTTCCGAGTCATCCCAGGTTGCCGTCATAGATCTGGATTGATGATGATGCTCATCCCATTGGGTTGGTATGTTTCTTGAATACTGGTGACGATCATCCCTAAGTTGATGGAATTTTCGTAACTTTGGACACTCAGGCCTCTTATGCCCTGATTCACCACACTCATGACATCTGGTAGGTTCGTACAAAGTTTGGTTTTCTGTAATTCCCTCTGGAATCCTTCTGGAACTTGCGCTTTGCAGCGGAAAATTGTCTAAATTTTTTTGTGAGAAAAGAAAGTTCATCCTCTATTTCTTTTTCAGTTAGATTATCCAAAGTTGGTTCCTTTTCGACATTAAACGCTAAGTCACGTTTTTTCTCTTGGTTTTCTTGTGAAATTAGTGTCATTTCATATGATGTGAGTGAACCAATAAGTTGAGCCATAGTCATTCTATCGACATCCTTGGCCTAAAAAATGGCTGTGGTTTTGGGGTTCCACTCTCTTGGGAGTGATCTGAGGATTTTTCTAACTTGTTCTTCCTCTGTCACTTCCTTTCCTAGAGCGAACATTTGATTTACAATTTCTATAAATCGAGCATACATGTGATTTATGCTTTCACCTTGGTTCATTTGGAACATCTCAAATTGACGGATGAGAAGAGCCACCCTTTCACTTTTAACTTGAGATGTCCCTTCATGGGTTACTTGCAACACATCCCACATATCTTTTGCTGATTCACAGGTACTTACTCTATTATATTCTTCAATATTAAGAGCACGAGAAAGAATATACTTAGCTTTAGCATTTAAAGAAAGAATTTTTTCATCTTCTTTCGTGAACTCATCTTCTGTTTTAGGAATTTTCTTGTTTCCGTCCCCCTTTATAGGAACTTCAGGCCCTTTACTCAGGACACGCCACAATTTATAATCAATGGAGATAAAATACTCCTTGACTCAATTTTTCCAAGTGGCATAATTCGTTCCATCAAATAAAGGGGGTCTAGTGTGTGAAAGGCCCTCAGCATATAAGTTAGTGTTCAAACAAGCCATAGGATCTTTAACTTGGGTTGATTAAACCCAAAAAAAAACTCTTTTTTTTTCAAGCACCTGGCTCTGATACCAATTGACATAAATTAAAGTAACAAAAGCTTAAAGAAAAGACACGGTTATGTATAGTGGTTGGGCCGAAGCTTAATCCACTACCTAGGTATATTTCACCCTAGGCTTTTAAACCCGTAAAAATATGTTTTATTAGTATACTGTTTTGACACAAACTGGAATACAGAAAAATGGAACGATACAGAGTGGCAAAAACCACTTTCACAGCTAACGTGTAACTGGTAGATGCCTGGTACCAACACAAAGGTGTCTGGTCCTTAGCTCTCTAACTTGTACACTTATTTAGCCTATAAATACACAATAACATTTATTCAAAATCAAGCAGAGGCAAGCAAGTGAATAAGATACTCCTCTGGTACTGCACATACGGGTATTTATACTTGCAGTAGCATGCCTATCAATAAAGCAGTAGATTCTTCCTTCTTGAGATCGGTGAGTGAGGGCCATTGATTTGATCTTGACAAGGTAAGAGATTAATTGGTCAAAGACTCAAAATATTGCATGACCAACTCTTCCCATAGTTAATCCCTTATTTAAGGATCATAAGAGATATTGCATCCAATCTTTCTCAGGCAGCAGATCACAAAAGATTCAGTCTAACCGTGTTTCCTTTCATTAGAAAATCACAATCAACCACTTGCCAAAAATCATCATCAAAATAATTATTAGGGCTAACAGTTCCCTTCACATCTTCAAGCTCATTCAATGTCAGTTCACACTCCATGAGGACATGCATAATCCTGGCCAACCCATGGGGACTTGGGCAGCACCCCAGTACCTCTCGCTATGCCAATCAAACATCAATGGGCTCCCTTCCTTTTTACTTAGTTTTCTTCTGTTCTTGATAATCTCTCTCACAATTGCATCCTGACCAGTGAGTTTTTGCTTATCTTTTAGGTATTTTGGAAAAATATTATGCCACGGAGAATAAAACGTCTGGATTTATCTTGGGAGAAACAAGTTTTACTGTTTGTCTTTTTATGTAAACTTTTGACTGGTCAGTGGTGCCGCATTAAATTCTTATATTATTACATATGTTGTTATGATAACGGTATAATAATTGCAATATATATATACATGCATACATGTATTTTGACAAAAATAGATCGATAAAATCACCTGAAATGATTAGAACCTCTTAATAATATTTCAGGAAGCAAAGTTGTATTTGAAAGTAATGTTTGGTTTCATTTTGGGAGTTAGAAGTGTTCTCCCAAAATGAAACCAACCAAATAATGCCTTATAGCCTTTTGCTTCAGTAGGGCACTCAAATTAAGCATTTAAACATGGCCTACCGAGGATGCTGAAGGGATCGTCTCCTTGCCCAAATGTTTATTGAGAAATAAATAGCTCCATATATATCCAGCTCTACCATATAATAACTAATCAGGGTGATCTTTCAACAGTGTTACCTGTTTCCACAGCGGTATTCTATCAATTTAACAGCGAAAGTAGACAGAAATTTAAAACCTGGGCAAACTTTACCTCTTTAAATTGGGTCAAATAATGATTAAGTGACTTGTCATCTTCCAAGTACTTTGCCACCGCAGCTCCCAGTGCACATACTCCAGCTCTCCCACATGCATATGTATGTGTGTGAAAACAAACACAAATATAATGGCAAGACCTGGATTGAGCAGAGAAGGAGTCGCAGGCCTTAACCATCTCCATGCCAAGACCCAAGTCATTCTTGTTGTGGGTCACTAGAAAAGACTTGAATAGCAAAAAAGCAGTGCCCAATGTACCATAATAAAAAGTAAAATCTTCCACACGTTGCTCCATAATCCCCCATGTCTCCACCACAATCTGTTCACAAATAAACAACACGAATTTCGTATCATGCGCTAAAACAAACAATATTAGTTGCAACCAATCCTGAATGTCCACAAGCTTTAAATACCCAATAATCAGAACAGATTTCCTCACATATTAACATGACTTTGTTCTCCACCAAGAACAATTAACATAACCTCTAACCCAAGCTAACGAAGAAACAATTCATCCATAAATGAACTACAAGTTTGAGCTGCTGTTTGGAAACATATTCAATTTATTTGAAGCATACAACTCAAAATAACCAACAAGATAATATCTTATAATGATTTGGAAGCTTTATAATCCATATAAACTACAATATGAGGCAAATAATGCCACATAGTAGGCAATGTGACATGGGAGTCTACGTCTCAAACAGTCAAAACCCAAAAGTAGGTTGTGGACGAAGAGAATTAATCATAAGTTAGAATAAAATTCAAAATCCTTGAATTTTACACGAAGAAATCATCAACCATCAATTCCAATCATGCATTAAAACACTTTTGCGCATAATTCTCCTTCGAAATTAGATTAAAAGAAATGATTAAAAAAGAGTGAAAAGACGTTAGGGGCAAATTACAGTTTCTTTGAGGTCGAGAGCTGCTCGTTGGAGTTTTTGAGAGAGAATGGAGTAAGGAATTGAGAGGAGCCTCATGAGTGAATCTTGAGTGCCTTGCTACTGAATTTCAGGTGTTCCATTCTTGTCATTTGCTTGTTCTTCTTTGATTACGTTAGGGTTTTCTAGTAAGAAGTTTGGCATCACATTCGGAAAGCAACGGTCCGCCACTGTTGCTCTTGCTTGCTCTGCTTTTTTTCTGGCGATCTCCAGGTGTTCGTGTGTTAAAGACCAAAACGTTCACCCGGAACACATGCGAGATCAAGGTTTTGTACATAAGAAAAAGGAAAAAATGTGAAGACAAACAAAAAGGAAGAAGAAGATCGCACAGGCAAAATGATACATTTTTATTAGTAAAGTCGTGATTATTGTGTGGGAATAGAGAATAAGAAAGGCGCGTTAAAATCGTAAACATGTTTCCCCAATTGTTAGTGACACATTTTAGTTAGCAGCTTAGTTAGTCTTAATTCAAAAATTAGTTAGATTTGTTGGTTATAAAAACTCAGAAGAATTCTCATGTAATTCATCTGATCATTCTTAGTGAATTATATGTTGGTTTCCCAGTCCTCTCTCTCTGTGTGCGTTTTGACGTCTTAGGGATTTTTTATGGCTTTAATCCTCCAGATCAATTCGTGTAACTCCTTCTCCCAGCGTTTTTGATCTTACAAGTGGTATCAGAGCCTAGTTCTCCGGTTGGTGGCGCTGACCAGGTCGAAGCATGGCAGACGGAATTCAAACGCGAGTGGCGGAGCTCCGCTGCGACGTAGATGTGCTATCGGAACAATTAAGAGTTAGCAATCAAAATAATGAGAAAAGGTTCGATCAGTTGCAAGCAATGATGACATCTATAGCGGCAACGCTAAGCACCTTCCAAGCGAATGGCGGCGCTGGTACCTCACAAGCTTCGATCGACGAAGCAACGGTGATGCATGGGGGAAATGGTGTAGGCGTGTACCAGATTCCAACTCGCTATTCGAGCGTAGAGTTTCCTTGATTTTCTGGCGAGGATCTATGGGGATGGGGACCATACACCGCCCGATGCAAAAGTAAGGCTAGTCGCTCTTCATTTGGAAGGTAAAGCACTTCAGTGGCATCATATGTATGTGAAAGCTAGGTTGACCATAGATACACTCGGGTGGGAAGAGTACGTTAGATCTCTCAATGACAGGTTTGGTACCTTAATATTTGAGGATCCAATGGCGAATTGATGAATTTATGGCAGACAGGTACAATTGGGGATTAGTTGGATAAATTTGATGAGTTGGTGAATTGTTTAGAGTTGAATGAAGCATATGCAGTAAGTTGTTTTCTGGCGGGACATAAGAATGAAATTTCTGTGCCAGTGAGGATGTTCAAGCCGAAAAACCTTCAGGAAGCAGTTAGTTTGGCTAAACTGCAGGAGCAGGCAGTATCCTTTCAGTCTCGAAAATTTAGCCCCGTTCCAATTACTAAACCCTCTCCAGCTTTTCCCAGAACCGTTTCAAATGTTTCTCAGCCAAGATCACCAACTGTACTCCCAGGCAGCGGTCACCCCAATCTCCAAAATGCAATGGCTAACAGAACCATGGGGTCTAGGGGTAGTTCTGGACCAATTATGCCCCCTAGGAGACTATCACCGCAGGAAATAGATGAGAAGAGAGTGAAGGGCTTATGTTTTTGGTGTGACCAAAAGTTTGAGAGTGGACATGTGTGCCCCAAGAGAAAACAACTGTTTGTCTTAGAGTTAGAGGATGAAGAGAATGACATTGAGTTTGAAATATGTGAGGAAGTAAAAGAAGATGAGCAGTTTGACGAACCTTCCCTAGATGAGTCTCCATCTCATGTATCAGTACATGCACTCACTAGAGTACATGATTATAGAACCATGAGATTGAATGGTAATGCCCATGGCAAAGTCATTCACATCCTGATTGATACCGGTAGTACTCACAACTTCTTGGACATAGAAACTGCAAAGAAGTTGGGTGTAAGTTGGTAGCTGTCAATCCTTTTTCGGTTACTATAGCCGATGGCAATAAAATCCTGAGTGCACACATCTTTAGAGACTTTACGTGGAGGATGCAGGGGCAAGACTTTACAACGGACATGATGACCTTACCTTTAGGTGGATGTAGCATGGTTTTAGGAGTACAATGGTTAGTTACTCTCGGAGACATTAGATGGAATTTTGATAAACTGAGGATGGAATTTGTTGTGGGAGATAGGAAGGTGTCTTTGAGAGGAATGCAACCCCACTCGGTGACAATAATCAATGGTAAGAAAATGAAGAAAATGTTACAAAAACTTGCTTCCCTCTCTTTGATGTGTCTAGGACAGTTGCAAACATCAGACGCAGGGGTAAAACCTAAGGTGCAATTTCAGGAAAACTTAGCTGAGCTACTGACTGAATATCAAGATCTTTTTGTAGAACCTAAGAGCTTGCCACCCCCTAGAGATGAAGACCATAGGATACACTTAGAAGAGGGAGCCAAGGTAGTGTCTGTGAGACCCTACAGGTATGCGCATATTCAAAAAGCTGAAATTGAAAAAATAGTGCAGGAATTGTTGGATTCTGGGGTAATTAGAAAGAGCCACAGTCCTTTTTCATCTCCCATTGCGTTGGTTAAAAAGAAGGATAGTAGTTGGTGACTATGTGTGGATTATAGGGAGTTGAATAGGATGACAATCAAAGATAAATTTCCCATACCGGTGATAGAGGAACTTTTGGATGAGCTAGGGGAATCTAGAGTGTTCACCAAGTTAGATTTGAGGTTTGGATATCATTGGGATAAATCGTCCCAAACTGCATTTGAAACCTTGAAACAGGCCATGTCTAGTACAGCAGTGCTAGTGTTGCCTGATTTCACTAAGGAGTTTGTTATAGAAACTGATGCATCACAAGCTAGAATTGGGGTTGTCTTGATGCAACAAAGAAGAGCTATAGCTTTCATGAATCAAGGATTAACTGGGAGGAACTTGGGACTGTCTATGTATGAGAAAGAAATGCTAGCAATAGTGAAGACTGTACAGAAGTGAAGGCCTTACTTGATAGGTAGACATTTTAGTATAAGAACTGACCACCAAAGTTTGAAGTACTAGCTAGAGCAGAAAATCTCCACCCTTAGCCAACAAAAATGGTTAAGTAAGTTGATGGGGTATGATTACACCATTACTTACAAAAAAGGACAAGAGAATGTGGTGACCGATGCTTTGTCTAGAGTACAGTTCCCTTTTGAAACCAATCCACCTACTGAGACTCAAGTTCCTTCTTTGGTTCCTAGTGAACACCCTTTTGTTCATCAACTTCAGTATTGTGAAGTTGAAGGGGCTGACTTAAGTGAGTTTTTTCCCAATTCTCATTTTTTATCTATCACTAGTCCCACCTCTGAACTTTTGACTGAAATCAAAACGAGCCGGAACTCTGATCCAAAGATACAAAAACTCATCTAAACTATCACTGCAAACCCCAGGAGTAAACCACAGTGCAACATAGAGAATGGGATGTTAACAAGGAAGGGGAAACTGGTGGTGGGAAGTTGTGAGGAGCTAAAGAGAAAAATATTAGATCTTTACCACAATAGTGTTGTTGGGGGGTATTCAGGAGTAGAAAGGACTTTACATAAAATCAAGCAAGGGCTGTATTGGAAAGGAATGAAAGGGGAGGTGCAGGAATAAGTGAGAAGTTATGATATGTGCCTGCGGAATAAGGGTGAAACTTGTGCTTAGCGTGGCTTACTCAGTCCACTTCCTATTCCTGAAAAGGTTTGGGAAGACATTAGTATGGATTTCATTGATGGATTGCCCCTTTCTCAATGCAGAAGCTCCATATTGGTAATAGTGGATCAACTCAGCAAATAGAGCCATTTCATTGCACTCAAACACCCCTACACTGCTGATAAGCTTAAATTGTATATACTTTTATGGTCAAGCTTTGTGTGTTTTTCGTTGATTTTTGGCAAAAATGCAATTTTAGGACCTCATGTTGCCAAAATTTTGCATTTAGGACTATAACTTTCCTATTTTCAATTTTAGGACATGAATTTAAGTGTTTTTAACACATTTAGGACATGATGCCTCGAATTGCGCAATTTGGTCTGAAAGATGACGTCATTTGACTGAATATGACGTCACACATCCCCTCAGAGTCGCCGGAGACGTCAGATTCAGTCAAATGACGTCATCTTTCAGACCAAATTGCGTAATTCGAGGCATCATGTCCTGAATGTGTTAAAAACACTTAAATTCATGTCCTAAAATTGAAACTAGGAAAGTTATAGTCCTAAATGTAAAATTTTGGGAATATGAGGTCCTAAAATTGTATTTTTCCCTTGATTTTTATTAAGGTTTAAAGCTCTAAGGATGAAATTTGTGCTTTATGTAATACAACCTTAATTTGATCTATTTAAAGTATTTTTTGCACCCCTAAAGCATGTTTTATACAAGGTTTTGATGGCTATATACACCCACAAGAGTTTTATGATGTTATTATAGGAAATCGGAGCCGAAATGAAGCCGAAAAAATGGGCGCGCGCGCCGAGACGGCTTAAGCCGTCCCGAATTGCACTAAGCCGTCCCGAATCGAACCAATTCAGCAGTTGCTGAAATCATTCGAATTAGGACGGCTTAAGCCGTCCCGTTGGCCAAGCCCATCCCGATTCGTCCAGAGAAGGTGTTCAAATTAGGACGGCTTAAGCCATCCCGTGAAGCGAAGCCGTCCGGACCCATCCAGTAGGTGCCAAAAGAGTTCAATTTTAGACGGCTTAAGCCGTCCCATCTCCAAAGCCGTCCCGAAATGATTCGCCAACAAGGAAAGTTGAGTCGTAGTAGGATTCTGACGGCCGTTGCCCTACACCTATTTAAGGGCCGTCTTGTGCACGATTTAGAGGGACTTTTCAGCTGATAATTCAAGGAGAATTCTAGGGCAAAAGCTTACGAAGGGTGACAATTCAAAGGCCAAGTTCCTCCATCTCCAAGATTGTCTTCGAAAGCCGTGTTTGCGTTTATGTTTCCTTTTAATTTCAGCATGTTTTTGTTTTGTTTTTGTTTCGCTATGTCTAGCTAATTAAATCTTAGGGTTCTAGGCTAGTCATTGATGAAACCCTTGTGAATTTTGTTGAACCTCTTGCCATGGTGGTAGCTCAAGCTTTTTTGGATCAGGTATACAAGCTCCATGGATTGCCAAAAACCATAGTGAGTGACACAGATAGCATATTTATGAGACGGTTTTGGCAAGAACTTTTTACCAAACTGCAAGTGAAGTTACTGACTTCTTCAACGTATCATCCACAAACGGATGGACAAACGGAGGCGGTAAATAAATGTGTTGAGTGTTATCTAAGATGCATTGTGACGACCCCGGTAATCCTTAATATTTAAATAATTGATTTAAAATCTTTTCTTCTTGGAAAATGTTATTATTACTTGTTGTTTTCAAATTTTAATCTGTTTTTGAAATTAACTTACAATCTGAACGGTAAAGTGTTAATTTTCGTATTTCGATTACCACTCATGGAAATTCATCTGTTAAATCTTATGACTTTAAAAAAAAATAATATAAATAAGTATTATGGTTTTATGCATGGAGAAGATGCAATTTTGAATAAATTACATGATTTTCCAAAATTTTAGACGAATTTGACATTCTAACACAATTTTCAAAATTCTATGTCCTAAATTGCAATTTTCAAAAGTATAACTAAAACATTTTTAATTTCTGGGAAATATAGATATAATTTCATATTTATAAAGATTAAATTTCATAATTTTGGGATTTTTCTAAATTAATTATGAATTTTCGAATTTTATGCCCCATAACCGTAATTTTATGCCCTAAAACCCTAATTTTCGATTTTTACAAAAATAAATAAATACGAATTCGAATTTTTAATGAAATAAAGATATAATTTCAGATTTTATAAGATTAGGACAATAAAAATCAGATTTTATTTGATTTTGTGTTAATATTTTATTAAAATATCTTCCTATATTTATTTGGTGAATCTAGCAAATCTTATACTTGGAGCATTCTAATGAGTTTAGGGCTTGAATCATCATTTTAGGCTAACACATAATATAATTTAGGGTACAACTCATATCATTTAGGGTAACACTTGTGTAACTTACAACTACAATTAGGTGTGAACATAATTAATGATAAGCTTAGTTGGAAGATCACATTAATTAACAAGATAAAACCTAATAAAATAATCTTGTTTCTTGACTAACAACTATAAATAGGAGGGAGGGGGGGTGATCTTCATTTCCATCACACACACAACACAAATCCCGCCTAAAACACCCCCACCCACACTCACCTTACTCTCAACACCCAAAACACTCCATATTTATAAAATATCCTCCACCCATATATGTATATATATAAACCTTTCTTTTTGCCTACATATATACCTAAAAAGCCTTCTATATCCTCTCTTTTTCCCTAAAAACATTTCAAGATAGGAATTTCCTTAATTACATAAGTTAATTTCTAGTGCTAGTTTATCATTTTATTATCATGATATTATGCTTCATTATGCTACTACAAGTTATTAGAAGGCATGTTTCTAATTATATTCGTGTTTTATATTCTTAGAATTAGTATAAAAACATGTACGTTTATTATTGCAAAATATGCTCTTAGTATGCTTTTATATATAAAGTTATAAGTATGAAAGTATGTTCTTTATGTGACAATATGTGGAACTCTTTATTTGTGCATGCCGGGCCCAAATGTATTTTCGGTGTGGATGGGGCTGAGTTCGGCCGGGCGACAATGGGCTTGCCGGTCTTAAAACAGTTCTCAGCATCCATCACATCTTACATGGACGGAGTGTTCTATGTATTGGTATTGGTTGTAGGGAATTGGCATAATCTCGAGATATAGCCACCGATGTGAACGGATGGAATTGATGTGGACGGATGGAATATTGGGGTTAACGATGTGAACGGTTGGAATATTTTGATATGGGAGATATAAGGGAGTCACCAATAGGTGACTCGATAGGTAATATTATGTGAATTATTATGTGAGATATTATGACTATGTGCACATGTTATACACACGAGCACCTTATGTGATTAAGTGAAATTTCTACTCAACCGTCGTGTTGATTCTTCTTTATGTGAATATGTTTAGACCAAAATGAGATAGCAGATCAGAGTGGCGCAGCGGAAGCGTTTGGAGGCCTTTTACACAATAAAGTCGCTTTTGTATTCTTTTTGAAAATTGTAACTCTCTTATTTTGTATGTAAAAATTACTATTTATGCTTAATAAAATATAAAGGAATACCGGGGTCATTACATGCATGGTAGGAGAATGGCCTAGAGAGTGGTTGCAGTGGCTGCCATTAGCTGAATGGTGGTACAACACCACTTACCAAGTCTCGATCAACACCACGCCATACGAAGTCCTCTATGGGCAAAAACTCCCGTTGCATTAATTTTACTTGCCTCTCCATTCTTCTTTGGAAACGGTGGACAGAAGTTTACAGTATAGGGAGGCAACTATCAGAATGTTGAAACAACAGTTATATAAGGCTCAGAATCGAATGAATCAACATGCTGATAAATGGCGAAGCGATAGGGAATTTGAGGTTGGGGATGTAATGACCCGGTATTTCTAAGTATTTTAAAAGTTAATTATATGATTAAATTATCTAGTGTTTTATGTAATTATTATTTTGTATGTGAAATATGAGATTAAATTGTTTCGTGTTTTATTATTTTATAGGTGAAATATGCAATAACTACTATGTTTTCATACTAACCATTTGATTCTACATATGTGCATATAAATCAATTTACATGCACTTTTTAAAATTATAAAGATAGGAATTATTAGTAATAAAGTCATATATATAGTATTTTTATGTTTCGAAATATATAAATAAGTAGTAGTTAAAACAATTTTCAATAATTATTATAATTTCTTACATATTAATATCTATACTTATAATTTTTAAAATATAAGGAAAATATATATACTTTTTTTTTAAATTACGTACACACACAAATATTAAGATTAATATATTGATATATATATATATATAAATTCATACATATATATGCATACTTACATAAATAGATCTATATATCTATATACATATAAGTTCGTGTATATATATACACACTCACATAAATAACTTAAACACGAAATATAATTAAAAATATTTAATTCGATATTTAACTAACACTTATATCAAAATAGTCGTATTTATGCAGATATTCTACTCATATATCCATATAGTCAAATATATATATATATATATATATAGTCATATAGATATATACATATCTACAAACTAAGAAAATCTACATATCTACATATATATATGACCGTGTGTATATATATATAATCTACACATAATTGTTGATAAAAATATGTTATCTTTTATCTTATCTTTTAAAGAAATTTGAGCCTAACATTAAATGACCCTTCACACTTGTATAAATCATGTTACAAAGAGTAACATTTGTAATCATCAAGTTTACCTAGAGTATGATTCATGGGATTAGGGTAACAACTAAGGGGAATTAGAGTAACACTTGTATAAGTGTAGACTACCACCTATCCATTGAGTTGGAAGATAACCATTAATACTAATTAATGTTATAAAATATAATAATGCCATTCCTTAGTATAAGAACTATAAATAGAAGACTTTGTCCTTTATTCACAAACACAACACACACACTTCATACACACACGGTACATACATGTATATATATATATAGTGCACATGACACACATACAACACAAACACAAACACACTCCCTACTAGCTATACACACACACTTCACGTCACACACACACACAATTCTCTTCACACACACACACGGTGCACATACACACACACACCCACATATCTATATTTATATAGTATTCTCTATACACACACACACACACACAAATATATATATAAATATCAAGAAGGCTAGTTTAAGGTAGGAATTTCCTTAATTACATAAGTTAATTTCTAGTGCTAGTTTATCATTTTATTATCATGATATTATGCTTCATTATGCTACTTTAAGTTATTAGAAATTATGTTTCTAGTTATATTCATATCTTATGTTCATGTATGTTTATTATTCCAAAATATGCTATTTGTTTGCTTTTATATATAAAGTTGTAAGCATGGAAGTATGTTCTTTATGTGACAATATGTGGAACTCTTTATTTGTGCATGCCGGGCCCAAATGTGTTTTCGGTGTGGATGGGGCTGAGTTCGGTCGGGCGGCAATGGGCTTGTCGGTCTTAAAACAGTTCTCGCCATCCATCCCATCTTGCATGGACGGAGTGTTCCATGTATTGGTATTGTTGTAGGGAATTGGCATAATCTCGAGATATAGCCACCGATGTGAACGGATGGAATTGATGTCGACGGATGGAATATTGGGGATTAATGATGTGAACGGTTGGAATATTTTGATATGGGAGATATAAGGGAGTCACCAATAGGTGACTCGAAAGGTAGTAAAATGTGAAATATTATGTGATACACTGTGATTATGTGCAGTTACTATACACACGAGCACCTTATGTTATTAAGTGAAAATTCCTACTCAACGTGTATGTTGATCATTTCTCTATATGATAATTTTAGCCGAAAAGGAGGTGGGAGTTACTAAGGATGATAGCGAGGAACGGTTCGGCGCCTTTTGCTAGTCGGAATTAAGCTTGATATTTTGTATTTTGGAGAGGCCGATATTTTGTATTTTTGAGAGGCCGTGAGGTTATAAACTTTTGTATTACTATGTATTTTGCACACTACTCTGATATATTTTCAATAAAATAAGTATAGTTTCATGTTTTAGTTGGCTATGTTTTAATGAATTAGTTAAAGGGCCGGGTCGTTACAGGGGATGCGGTTTATGTCAAGCTTTAACCATATAGGCAGGTTTCTGTAAGGACACAGCCGTTTCATAAGTTGTCTCCACGTTATTTTGGGCCATTCAAAGTGTTGCAGCGGATTGGCTTGGTGGCTTATCGCTTGGAACTTCCTGTAGGCGCTAAGATACACCCAGTATTCCATGTGCCACAGCTGAAGAGGGGAAGGGGAAACACACCATATAGTTCACACTTACCTATACAAATCACATCACACGGACACGTTCTTTTAACTCTTGAGAAGATCTTGGACAGACGGTTGGTCAATAGGTATAACAGACTAGTGACTCAAGTTCTTGTTAAGTGGTTTAATGCAGGCGATGACAAAAATTCCTGGGAAGATCTGATGCAGCTCTAGCAATGGTTTCCAGTGTTTGACCCCTTTGCACAGCTGACATCCTTGTGGACAAGGATGATTTCAAGAGAGAGGCAGTTGTTAGAGACCAAAATGTTCACCGGGAACACATGCAAGATCAAGGTTTTGTACATAAGTAAAAGGGAAAAACGTGAAGGCAAACAAAAAGGAAGAAGAAGATCGCACAGGTAAAATGATACATTTTTATTAGTAAAGTCGTGATTACTGTGTGGGAATAGAGAATAAGAAAGGCGCGTTAAAATTGTAAACGCGTTTCCCCAATTGTTAGTCACACATTTTAGTTAGCAGCTTAGTTAGTCTTAATTCAAAAATTAGTTAGATTCGTTGGTTATAAAAACTCAGAAGAACTCTCATGTAATTCATCTGATCATTCTTAGTGAATTATATGTTGGTTCTCCAGTCCTCTCTCTCTGTGTGCGTGGGTTTGTGTGCATTTTGACATCTTAGGGATTTTTTATGGCTTTAATCCTCTAGATCAATTTGTGTAACTCCTTCTCCTAGCGTTTTTGATCTTACGCCGTGTTAATGTCTATGAGGAAATATTTGTTGGGTTATTGATCACGGTTGTCAACACGACAGAAGGAATAGGTGGGAAGCAACTAGCGAGGCGACAGTGCACTTGAGAGGTTTACATGTTACACTATGGAGTATGGAGATCCTGCTCATGTGCGAACGCGACGTTTTAAGGAGGCAAAGTCATGGGAATTAGGAAGTGATTAAGAGCCCATTTCAATAAAGTTGTTTCAGAAAAGAAAAATACTTTCCAATAAAGAAAAACCTTAGTTAAAAAAATTAGTGTTGTACATTTTAAATTATTGGAACTAAACATAAAACTCTTTAGTGTGAAAAAAAGGTTTAAATATACAAAGCACATTTTGACAAGTATTTTTCATTTTTAACAAATTTATCCGAGCTATTTACACTTGTTAGGGTTGAGCATCACTTTTAAAATATCATCCAAACTACCCAAATAACACCAAATCGAAACATTTTTCGATAAATCTTTTTGGAAAGGAAAAATATTTTTCATAAAGAAAAACTTTTAGTGAAAAATTAGCATTTAGTTGGATTTTTTTGGAAAAAAAATTAGAAAAAAGTTAAAATGTGGAATAATTTAAATTATTGCAACTAACCTAAAATTGTTTAATTTAAAAAAAGTTCTATCATAAAAATTTATATTCTTGTGAGAAGGTTTCACATGTGCTTTAATGTATCAGGACTCTAGAATCGATTTGATTTCTTATTGAGTCAAAATCCTAAATTATGTTAAATTGGGGAGAAGACTTAGGCTATTTTAAAAATTTTTGAGTCATAATTGCCTATTTGTTTGTCCAACATAGCACTTGAGTCCCCCCTTGAGCCTACATTATGCTTAGTTCTCTTGATAGCCACATTATAAGCCCAAAAGCACAATGTCTACATATCCTAATCCTTTCCATGTACTACACTTGAATTGTAATTATTGTTGGAGTTATGTAGTGAATATGTAGAATTATAAGGGGATTAAGTGGAGGGTTGTATGTAGTACTTAAAAAATAGTTAATTACATAATTGATAAAACTAAAAAACTCAACCAAAAAAAAAAATCCTAAATCTCTCATCTTCATTCTTTGCCCCCCACCCCAACCCTGCCTCACCCAACCCCCCCTACCAACCAGTGCTGCCCACCCCCTCCACCCCCCCAAATTCCCCTACTCCTGATCTAACGCCCCCCACCAACGCCCCCTCTTCAGTTGCTGTATATATGTATATATATTTTTTTGTGTGTGTGTGTGTGTAAACCCCCCACTTCTCTCTCTCTCTCTCTCTCTTTGCTTACTCTCGATATATGTATATATATGTGTGTGTATGTATATATGAATATGTATATTAAATGTGTGTGTGTGTGTGAATATGTATATATATATTAAATGTCATGTTTTATATTATTTTTCTTTTTTTAAATATAATGAGTTGGATGCCATTTGGATAAATGGAGGGAAACTGTCAAAAAAACCAAATTAATTTGACACATCACTGCCAAAATCACTGCCAACATGGCACTTTAGTCCAAAATCGGACTAAAATTGAAATTTTTGTAACAAGAGGACTAAAATTGAAAAATTCATACATAAAGGACTAAAACTCAATTACCCCTTACTTACAGGACAAAAAAATACAATAATCCCTTTGACGTACTTCTAAATGTACTTTCCTTTGTAAATTGCCTTGGATATCTTCAAAAAAGGCCATTTTTGGGATTTTCTCCAAAGATTTGTTCTTGTTTTGGGAAAAAGTACAATCAAATATTTTTTTTACTAAAGTGTTTATTAAAAAATAAAAAATAAATGCTTTGCTTGTTAAAAAAAAAAAACTCATCCAAAAACCTCAAATAATTTACAAGAATTAAATTATCAAGTGTAGGAAGATGATATGATTCTTGGAAAAGTTTCATAATTCAACTAATTAATAACCATTGTCAATGAACTCTTTGTTTGAGAAAACCAAATACGAACTTTTATTGTAAAATGGTGTTTCATCTCCTATTTCATAATTTATATTTTTGCTATGTGTTCAAAATTACTTTCTTAATAATATATATGGACTGAAATCTTTACACTTGACATATATTCATTCACTCAGGTAGGAGATCAAATAGGATTTAGAATAGAGAATCTCATGTATGAGGAAAAGACAAGAATCCTCTATTTAAAAATAGTATTTTATCTCATATTTCATATATAGTTTATATTCATATCATTTGTATAAAATTACTTTTTTAATTATATACTTAATTCGAGATCTTTACACTTCACATGTATACATTTATGAATTAAAACAGGAGATTAATATAGGTTTCGAAATAGAGCAATTGGTGTGATTAGGAAATAGTGTGTAATGAAATGAATATCTTAGTGTAGCCGAGTTACGCGGTCCAAATAACGATTTCCTAAAGTTGGGATGGGAGTAATAACTATCATGTAGAAAATATATTTATTTAATTAATTCCGGTTGAAAGTTGAAACATTCAAGAGGGAAAAATTTATCCTGTACATCGACGGACCAAAGAAAGCTGCAACTGTCAACAATAAGACACTGTTCAAGCTAGAATATTCAGTAACAATGTCACCTGAGGGCATAAATGTCTAACACGTTCCATTATTTAAATCAAGATAAACTGACTCCGGCTTGCATCAAATCACAAACCTTTCTCTTGTCACAACAAAAACTGATAACAAAGAAACAGCTGATAACGCACCGCTTCCTTCTCCAAATTTGATCAGCCTGATCCCTCTCTCTCTCTCTCTCTCACACACACACACACACACACAGAGCTATACATACACATTTACGTAAACACGAAAAAGGGTTTCGACAATGGAGGCCTTTGATGAGAGTACGTACATGCCAACAGACGATCACGTCATCGGCGGAGACGAGAACATTGCGCGACCCTTCGACGACGGAGGCATGCACTACGGCTTCAACGGCGACGGAGGCGGCGCGCCACCGCCTCCGATTGACGGGTTCATGATGAACGAGAACAATGACATGCAATCACCACGACAGGTGCAATCGCACGATGGTTACGGCGGGTTTGGAGGCTCGCCGTCGCCCCGGCATGGGTATTCTCCATCGCCTTTTGAGGCCGAGAACGGTGGGGATGAGAACGCGAAGCCGTACAATATGGCAGCGGACGATGAAGGGATTTTCACTTCGTCTGATGGTGGAGGGGGGCCGGTGCTGCCGGAGCCTAACCAGATGCGTGAGGAAGGCGCCGCTTTCCGCGAATGGCGACGGTGAGCTTTTCGGAATTCTAATGTTTTGTATTGTTTTTAATAGAATTGATGATTTTGTGCTGTGTATTTTATGTGGGCATTAATCTTGTTCGAAAAGAATGTAGCTGGCCTGAGATTGATTGCTTTAAATCAATGCTTGGCTGAATCAATTGTAATATATATATATATATAGTTTTATCTATGTTGTATATTTACAGAGAGTGACCAATTATATAATGTCAGTAGTATGAAACTAACATATAACAAATACAATATATGACTTGTAACGTGAACTATTGAGTTGATCTAAACCTGATCCAAGGAAGAATTGAGCGGACCGAAGTATTGGTCAGCTCTTTCTTTCTTTCTTTCTTCAAGAATATCAATTGATATCGATGATGAATTAGCAATAGCCAATGTGATCTAGCTAACTCAATTCATGAACTTGAGAATTATGAGGTCTTTGATTCCAATTTTGGTCTTCTTTCTACTTCAACAATAGGTTTTTCAATTATCTATGATATAACAGTTTGATTTATAGCAATAAGTAATGATGAACATTAACCCAAACAACTCATAAACCGCCAAAAATTGTCATTTTTGGCGGGAGTTGAATCCAAGGTTTCGTAGTCACTGACACGCTAGATGCAGGACTTAAGCTTGTTGAAATATTGTTGGACTTGAGATTGCATTTTCTTGAAGTATGTGATGTCAAGTTTAAGCAAAAAGACATCAGGCCCTGGCAGTGTTGAATTTCTTATTAGCAACTTAAACTTTGGTGGGAAGTTATAAAATGGAATGTGTCTGGTTTAGCCCTGTTCACTTAATACTTTGTTGAGGAAAATGTTTCTTTGCGAACATTTCATGTATTTTTTGGAGTTTATCCATGTTGTAATATTGGACGAATCAATGCAAGTCATAAGAAGAGTACAATTTTTATTCAATACATAAGCTTGATTGAAATGTTGTGGGTGTTTGCAACAGCTTAGAAAAAATATTTTGCTGCTTTTAGTTTCAAAAAAATTACTTTAAGTGTTTGGTTTTTGCAACATCTTCTTAAATTAAGTTGAAAAAAAAGCGGAAGCTGAGAAGTTGGGAAGAAGCTTCTTCTAACAACTTAAAAGTGTTTCTTGGTATTTTTGTAAATAAATTGAACTTTTTCAACTGTTATCTACCAACTTTTGATTGCTTTTCATTTTTATTTTCAAACACTCTATACTTATACTAACAACTTTTAACTAATTTTCACTTTTTTTTTTCAAACACTACCAATTTTAACTACTCAATTTTTTTTTAACTTTTTCAACAACTTCAACTTTTCCAAAACTAAAAGCAATCCCGAACACCCTCGTTGTCGGACTTAAGATTGCTTTATAATTGCGTGCTAATTATTATATCATCTCATACTCTTCTTGCTAAGATATAATGTTAAGAGATTCTCATTCAAAACTTGGCTTTTATGCATTTTTTGAATGATGATCATTATAGTATTAGTCCATAACTTTGTTGCGGAAACGTGGTGGGGGTAGTGTAGAAAAAGTATTCAAATTTAGCAGAGGGGAAGTGGAGAGGAGAACACACTCTAATTTTCTCTACTCAATCAACATTTCTATTTCACTCAAAACTTTACTAACACTTTTACAACTCTTTTACTTTCCTAACTCTTTCACTCATTCAATCACATTCACTCACTACACACACTCTACACAAAATGCATAAACATGATCACTATTTATACTAGTCTCCTAATAAGTGACATGACTCTTAGAATACTAATTGCATAGGTTACAAAACTTAATTATTGAAATTACTTTTGTAACTCCCAACCGTTTTTGCCACCACCATGAATGGCTCTTTGACTTCTCAAAATCAAGATTAATTTCTATGACGACCCCGAAATCCCTTTATTATTATTATTAGTCTTATGGCTATTATTAGATTAATACTATCATTATTGGCTACATACATGCATACATTTTTAATTACAACGTATAAGGTACATTACATAAGGGTACATCAACAAAAGAGAGTCTCGACTTGCTAGTTTACTATTGATACATAGCAAAAGCAAAAACCCAAAAACAGGTACGCAGCGGAAAATCCTACATCCTTCTTCCTAATAAAATGCTTCAAAGGTTCCTCCTCCTCACCATCATAAAAGCTATCTTCGGAAGCATCTAAATATAATATAACATGGAATCAACATATGTTGAGTAGAAACACTTCTTTTATACACCTAAGGTGCTCGGGTGTCAGTGCACATTAGTTACACATAGCACATATATAATTTCACACTTTCTACCTTTCGTCACCTGACAGTGACCCTTATAACTACCCAGGCGAAATAACAACCAGCAACATTTCTCCCGCCAGCCTTATCCTCCAATGGTCGTATCCCGGGCATACGCCTTAGTATTGTTCTACGACCCTCTCTCTTGAGTAGATCCCTCCGTCTACCCAAGGGGGGGATTAGGAGATGGAAGGGTGGTGAACTCTCCCGGCTACTCAATAGTATGTCCCGGTGGAACACCCCCCCAGACCATTCCAGCACATATGGGCCCATTCACCACAATTGCAATTTGTTCACATATGCACATCATCATAGTTTAGCAAAGTAAGCTCCACACGTATAAATGAAAGCTTTATGTTTGCTTATTAAGCATATGTAAATAGATAGTAGCAAAATATGTAAATAGATAAAATATAAATATAAATATATAAACATAACTAGTATAAATATATAAATATAAAGACTAAAATATAACTAGTATAAATATACTTAAATATATATAGATTAAAAGATAACTAATATAAATATATAAATATATAAAATGTGATATAGATAAGTTTATATATAAAAATGATAGAAAAATATATAAACTATATAAAGTGTGATATAGATATAAGATGATTGAAATTATCTACATATATATAAACTAATAAATGAATGTAATTATATATATACTTATACGTACCATATATATATATATATAGATTAAAGTAGTCTTACTAAGTATTACTAAGTATATAATTAGTCTATAATAAGTAGACATATATATATACGTACATAACTATATATATATATATATAGATATATACCTAATATAATATGAATTAGCTAAATGAATAGATAACAATACTTTAAATATTTATCTATATATATACGTACATAGATATATATATATATATATTTCTATAATCATCAAAGTAGGCATAAAACTATACAATAAAGTATAATAAATAGATATATGGAGCTTTCTTCACAATTACTTTCAGACAACATAGGATATTCCCCTACTAGCTCATTTAAAGAATCATGGTCTCATACTACCTCATATAAAGCATAGAACTCACATAATAATCCCAATAAAACATAAGATGCCATGTTATTGTAAAAAGGCACAATAATCACATAGTTTTCCAAGAAAGCATAGTAAGCACATAGAACTCCAAATAAGCATACTAATCACATAAGATCTTCAAGATCATGCTCATAATACTATCCATCCTTCAACTTCCTTCCAACAAGAGTTAAACATGATAAATGAACTATAAAGTAACATGAAGCTAGCAACATAACTAAAACCCTCAACTTGGAGGTATGTTTGGCAAAAGCTCTCACTCTAGGCCATTCAAGCTTGTTCTTTTACATTGCTTGGGCACAAGAGTATGGAAGCTTGCCTAATCTCCTCAAGAAGAAGAAGAAAAACCCTCTACTTAAGGTATAAAGAAGAGTTCCTACCTTTGTTCTTCCAAGTGTAGTAATTTGGAGGAAGTGAAGTGTTTGGCGGAAAAAATGAAAGAGAGTGTAAGAGCAAGAGAGAGTGCACGGTTTTGGGCTGGAAAAAATGGCTGAAAAATGAGGATTTTGGTATATATGGTCTTGTGTAATTATCTTCCATGTATTAGACACAAATATCCAATATTAATTCAACTAAATACCTATTCCATACATTATACATGGCTATATAGCTTACACCTATTCTTACTAATACCATGTATCTGTATGTGGGTATGTGTGGTGTGTATATGTAGCCATGTACATCACCACTAATATATAGTTATTTATGTATATGAAGTTCAAGAGTATGTATTAGTAAGATATTTTGATAAAATATAAAATAAAATCAACTAAAATCAAACAAAAACCTATATAATCTGAAACTCTTATTTATTAAGTATTTATTGCTTATTTCTCAGAAAAAATGAAATTTGGGGTTGGAGAGGTGAAAAGACCAAATACCCCTTGTTTTGCCAATTTTTCGAAAATTGCCCAAAGATAGAAATAAAATTGTAAAATTCGAAATTAATTTTATAAGTCAAATAAAACCTAGAATATTTATTTGTATTATTATTTTAATTTTTTGGATAATAATTAAGCATTTTAAAAAATTAGATTTCAAATTAATAACTTAAATACAATGTTTTCCGAAATTACTAAAATGCTTGGAAAAATAGGTAAAAGTTGAAAATAATCTATTAAAAATTTCTGGAAGTTTAGAAGGATCAAATGCATAAAATTTTAAAAAATATTTGGAATTTATAATATTTTATAAATATTTAGGTAGTAAAATGCTCACTAGTTCACAAAAAAAAAATCATATTTGAAAAAATAATCTCTAGAAATCAATAACTCACAAAATAATCCTATAAATTTTGTATAATATAAAATAGGTAAATAAGGGATTTACGGGTCGTTACATCCTCCCCTCCTAGAAAATTTCGTCCTCGAAATTGAGTCGAAGCCTAATCGAACAACTGTGGGTATTCTCTTGCATCTCTTCCAGTCGTTCCCACGTACTCTCTTCAATCCCATGATCCTTCCATAGAACACGAACTAATTTTATGGTTTTGTTTCTCAAGGTGTGTCTTGGAAGTCTAGGATCCTCACTGGCTCTTCGACATAGGTCAAGTCTGGACTAATGTCGAGGGACTCCATGGTCGAAACATGAGAGGGATCAGGATGGTATTTCTTAAGCATAGACACTGAACATACGTTATGTACTTTGCCAAAGTTGGGGGTAAGGATAATCGGTATGGCAACTTTCCCCACTCTCGCAAGTACTCAAAAGGTCCAATATAGCGTGGGTTAAGCTGCCCTTTCTCCCAAACCTCAAAACACCCTTTCTGGCGAGACTTTTAAGAAATACGAAGTCACCTACTTCGAACTCAAGTTTTTTCGTCGTCGGTCAGCATAACTTTCTGACGACTTTGTGCTGTCTCCATCCTTTTCTTTATCATCTTGATCGTTTCTGTGTCTCACGAATCAAATCTGGGCCTATTAGCTTACTTTCACCCACTTCACTCCAACAAACTGGGGACTACACTTTCTTCAAAAGAGCCTCAAACGGGGCCACGCCTATCGTGGCTTGGTAACTGTTGTTACTAGGCGAACTCTGTGAGGGGCAAGTGTCGATCCCCAATTCCCACCAAAATCTAAGGTACACGCTCTAAGCATGTCTTCAAGAATCTGGATAACTCTTTCAGTCTGTCCATCTGTTTGTGGGTGATAAGCCGTACTAAATTCAACTTAGTCTCCAAAGCCTTCTGCAATCCTTGCCAAAATTTTGAGACAAACCGAGGGTCTCGGTCGGATACTATACTTACTGGGACCCGGTGTAAGCGAACAATCTCATTTTTATAGATTTCTGCCATCTTATCTAGCGAATACGGTCTTAGCAAATGCAAGAAAATGGGCGCTTTTTGTGAGTCTGTCCACGACCACCCATACTGCATCGTGACCTCTCTGTGTTCGTGGTAGTCCCATAACGAAATCCATCGTAATGTGTTCCCATTTCCACTCAGGGATTGGAAGAGGTGCAATAACCCAAAGGGCTTCTGGTGGCTGCTTTAACTTGTGACAAGTTAAGCACTTTGCCACAAACTCTGCTATTTGCCTTTTCATTTTGGGCCACCAATACTGTTGTCTCACATCTTCATACATCTTGTTTGTCCCTGGATGTATTGTGTACTTGGTGATGTGGCATTCCTCTAATATCTCCCTTTTCAGCTGCTCATTGTTTGGAACACATATTCGATTTCAAAATCTCAAGATTCCAACATCTGGCAAGGCAAACTCCTTTTCTTGGCCACGGTTAACTCTCTCTTTAACCCTTCGGAGTTCGTCGTCCTTTTCTTGTGCTTCTTTAATTCGCTGAAGTATCATGGGCTGAGCATGTAGTTGTGAAAACACAACTCCAAACTCCCGTTCTTTAGGTTTCCAACTTGAGATGTCTTCTAAACAATTTCCATTCTTGTATCATTAGAGGCTAGGTAGCCTTCCTACTTAAAGCATCAGCTACGACATTCGCTTTACCCGGATGGTATAGAATGTCGCAAATAAAATCAGCTAGCCATTCTAACATCTTCGTTGTCTCATATTCAACTCTTTTTGAGAGAATAAATACTTGCGACTTTGTGGTCAGTAAATACTTCAAACGATAGTACCAAAAAGGTAATGTCTCCACTTCTTAAGAGCAAAGACAATGGCTGCCAGCTCTAGATCATGCGTTGGGTAGTTTTCTTCATAAGGTTTTAACTTCCTCGACGCGTAAGCTACTACCCTTTTTATTCTGCATAAGTACACCGCTAGTCCTCTTTGGACGCATCTGTGTAGACTACCAAACCTTCATTCCCCTGTGGCAGAGTTAATACAGGGGCGGTGACCAATCGATCCTTCAATTCTTGAAAGCTAGTTTCACAATGGTTATCCCAAATGAACCGCACTTGGCTTGCGTTAGTCTGGTTAAGGGGGCGAGCAATCTTGGAGAAATCCTTGATAAATCTCCGACTAATACCCAGCCAAACCCAGAAAACTTCGCACCTCCGTGACAGTCATTGGTTGCTTCCATTCCACTATGGCTTTCACTTTTTCCCTGGATCAACTGCAATCCCATCCTTCGACACTATGTGTCCTAAAAACCACCTGTGTCAGCCAGAATTCACACTTGCTGAATTGGCATACAATTTCTCTTCCCTCAGCGTCTGAGTACTATCCTCAAGTGCCTTTCGTGCTTCTTCTCCGACTCAGAGTAGACCAGTATGTCATCTATAAAGACAAATACAACTGGTCTAGGTATGGTCGGAATATCCGGTTCATCAAGTCCATGAACGTTGTGGGGCATTCGTTACACCGAATGGCATCACCAGCAACATCTTAGTGACCGTACCGAGTATTAAGGGCAGTCTTAGGGATATCTTCCTCTTGAATTCGTACTTGATGATATCTGATTTTTAAATTCAGTTTCGAATAAACTGAAGCTCCTTGAAGTGATCAATAGCTCATCAATGTTCGTAGAGGGTACTTATCTTGATGGTAATTTGGTTAAGCGGACGATAGTCGATGCATAACTCCAAGTTCCATCTTTCTTCTTGACAAATAGTACCGGAGCTCCCCATGGTGATGTGCTCGGGTGGATAAACCCTTTA